>CAXIVR010000001.1:256250409-256680409 GCA_964035755.1 Teleogryllus oceanicus | reverse complement strand
AAAAACCTCTCCAAAATTTATCTTTAAATTTTTTCTTGTATCTATGAAGAAACGGGTAAAATGGTGCTAGTCCCATTTTCGGGAAACTCCCATATTATTAAAAATTGCATGAAGATAACATTTTTAAACACTACAACATTGAAGATAGAGATTTTTGTCTTAGGCCCAGTGTGTTGTGTAACGAATATTGCGTCATCGGCCGGCACCACCACGAACTACCTGTACGCGCAGATTGCGTCATTTGCCGGCGCCACCACGAGCCTCCTGTGAGCGCGCGTTGCATCATCTGCCGGCGGATTATTCCAGAACGGTCGAGGGGTCCGGGAAGTTCTCGATTGTCTCGGCGAGTATAAATACGCGGCGGCCGGCGATCGCGAGTCTGTCTAAAGTCCGCTGTGGAAGCTGAACTGTGAAGTGTGTGCATCGCGGTGAATAGCAGTGCAGTGATTGTGCTCAGTGACGTGAACCGTGGTCAGTGCATCGTACGTATCGTGATCGTATGTGCTCAGTGACGTGAACCGTGGTCAGTGCATCGTACGTATCGTGATCGTATTAATCAGTGACGTGAACAGTGACCAGTGCATCGAACTGTGATCAGTGCAGTGAACTGTGGCCAGTGCTTAGGACTGTGCGAGTGTGTAAGAGATGAGTAGTGTAGATAAATAATAAAGAGACGTGTAGTGTAAATAAATCAAGAGACGTGTAGTGTAAATAAATAAAGAGAAGCGTAGTGTAAATTAATAATCAAGTGTTTTAAGTGATCGTGTTAAGATACAAAATAAACGTTTTTGTAAAAATAATACGAGACTTTTAATTCACCACCTAGAAACGTAACAATTGGTGTCAGGTGTGAGGTCAAAATAGTTGTGTGGTGAATTAAAACTTCAATCAAGATGAGTTTCGGAAAAACCTTACGGGATCTGAAATTGGCCGAGTTGAAGAGAGAGTTAGAACAGAGGGTTCGAAGAGAGGGATCAGGACACAACTGGCACGAGAGCGATAGTACAAGAACGTCTTGCTAATCTGGCAGCGGGAGAGAATCCAGAGAATTTTCTCTTCGAGGACTCGTCCACAATATTAGGAGCAAAGTTTTTTTTTTTAATTTGTTGCGTCTCGTTTGACGCAACGCGTCTCCAAGCCCCTTGGGGGGCGTTGAGCGCTTTGCGCTTCTGGGAGTAATCCTCCCATTACTAACAGCGCTGGAGTAATCCTCCGTTAATATTGTCGCGTCTCGTCGCAGTCGGTTGTTAAGAGGACCGCCAGGTAGCATCTCCGCGTACGCGCCTCCTACCGCGCGCTCCTGCGTCACTACCCAGCGGCCAGAATTAGGAAGGAATAAGGATAGGGGTAGGGTTTAGGACACTTCACAGGGATTGGACTAGTCCTTGTGAAGCAGCAGAACTCGTTTTGTTGGAACAAATTTCACATGAGATTCGACCGGAATCGAACCCGGATCTCAGTGGTGAAAGGCTTGCAACTTTGCAATGAGCCACGAGTACAGCTCGGAAAGTTATCGGAAAATTCCAAGAATTTAGAAGGAAAGTTAACTGAAAATTCCAGAATACTAGAAGAAAAACTGGCAGAAAATTCCAGAATTTTAAAAGGAGAATTGACGGGAAATTCCAGAATTTTAGCAGAACTGACTGAAAACTCCAAAGTTTTAGAAGAGAAATTGATCGAAAATTCCAGGATTTTGGAAGAAAAGCTGGAACAGAAGATAACGCAGAATAATAAATTGGTGCCAGAAGAAACTGAGGAGATAATTTTGAAGAAAGAAGAAAAAATGGAAAAGAAAATTGAGAAGATAGATGAGAAAATTTTGAAGAATGAGGAAAAATTACTAAATCTGTTAGTAGAGAAGCTGAAGGTTTTTGCTCCCCCGACGGAAAAATCAAATATAAACATCGTACAGGAACCACTAGAAATGGCACGAGTGGCCACCGTACGGGAGCTACTGGGAAAAGCACGAGTAAAACCACCTACTTTTGATGGCACTTCTTCATGGTCGAATTATTTGAAGCAATTCAAGCCTGTTGCAACGGTAAATGGCTGGTCCGCATCAGATTGTTCTACGGCCCTGATTTTGGCTTTGCGTGGTAACGCCGTCTAGAGACAATACCGACCGATAAACAGTCAAACTTCGAGAAAATTGTCAAGAGACTCAAAACACGGTACGGGCAAGCACACCTAAAGACATGTATTTTACCCAGCTAAGGAATCGTGTTCAGAAGCCTGGAGAGAGTCTTCAAGAACTCGAAGCTGATATTTCTCGTCTGGTGCGCCTTTCGGACCCTGATGCTTCAGAAAGTTCCCGGCAACGCACAACCCTCCGGTGCTTTATTGAAGCGCTCCATGATGCAGAAACACAACAAGCATTAAGACTGGCAAGACCGAAAACCTTAGCTGACGCATTAAGTCGAGCACTAGACATCCAGGTTGCAAAAAGAGCATCGAAACTTGACGGACGAGTGCGAGAATTGCGAACCGGCGTCGATACATATGACGAAAATTATCTGGAGGCAATGATGGAGAGGTTGGTTGACGCAAGCCTTTCTAGTGGCCAAAGGCGACAACCTCGATGTTGGAATTGTGGAGAATTACGGCACGTGAAAAGTCGATGTGACCGTCCACTGAAGCAACAAGGGGAGCAGCAGTGTTTGTAAACGCAGCAGTGTTTGTAAACGCAGCAGTGTTTGTAAACGCAGCAGCCAGCAGGAAAACTGCAAACATTGTTGTCATGCGAAAGAGATGATGTGTCCTACCTTAAGGGTCACTGTCAGTAATGACCAATGGCAACCCAGAGAACTTCAGAAAGATCAGAAAGAGGACGCAGAATTGAAACATGTTTGGAAATGGAAAATAGCAGGACGGAGACCAAGTTGGCAAGAATAGTCCTGTTCTTCAGCAGTAAAATCATATTGGGCGCAGTGGGATTCGATTACTGAAGAGGAATGTGTTCTTAAACGAGTTCTGGAAAGTGAAGACGGCTCGCAGAAGAGTGCGCGAACGATTTTACTGGGTTAATTGCAAAAAGGGGTTGAATATTGAGGGAATTGCATGATGGAACTTCGGGAGGACATCTCGGTATAACGAAAACTTAGAGAAAGTGCGCGAACGATTTTACTGGGTTAATTGCAAGCAAGACGTAAAGATGTGGTGCACAAAGTGTCAAGTTTGTGCTACCAGTAATGGGCCACATAAAAAGAGAAGAGCGAAGATGAGGCAATACAACGTTGGGAGTCCTTTCGAACGAATTGCCATTGACTTTGCTGGCCCATTTCCAACGTCAAATGATGGAAATAAATACATACTCGTGGCTATGGATTATTTCAGCAAGTGGGTTGAAGCATATCCCCTACCTAACCAAGAGGCCACTGCTATCTGCGTGTGAACTTCTTGGAATAAGAAAAACGAGAACAACAGCTCTACACCCGCAGTCAGACGGAATGGTGGAACGCATGAACAGAACAATGTGAAAATATTTAGCGAAGGTCGTGTCAGATCACCAACGCGACTGGGCATACATCTTTTTCTTCTAGCCTACCGCTCATCCGTTCATGAGACAACTGGGCAAACACCCGCTAATATCCTCTTCGGCCGGGAACTACGTCTACCATGTGATCTACAGTTTGGTTGTAAAACTAATGAAGAAACAGATGGTGAAGACTTTGTAAATGACCTAAGATGGAAAATGGACGTAATTCATAACCAGGTGCGTGAAAGAATCCAAATTGCAAGTGACAGGATGAAAGACCGGTATGACATCAAATCTGAAGGAGGAGGTTATCAACCTGGAGATCATGTCTGGTTGTTTAACCCCCAACGACGCCGCGGTTTGTGTCCAAAATTACAACGACAGTGGGAAGGACCGTACGAGGTAGTGAAGAGGATAAATTATGTTGTCTACCGAATTAAAAAATTGCCGAATGTAAAACCACGAGCCGTTCATTCGAATCGGCTGGCCACGTACGCAGGAAGTACTGAAAATGATGATGAAGAAAAGACCGCACGAATTTGTGAGCTGGACATGTAAGAGTTCACATTTCACGAGTTTATGTCTCATTATAGTGAAAAGCATAAAGCGCTTTATGGTGTAACAATGGAGGTCCGACGGGATCGGTTTGCTCTACCCCAGGAATATGCATTGGCGCATTGTGTCGCCCAGGATTTAGATATGACCAGACGTGTTGCTGCTGTATTCAAGAGAAAATACGGAAGGATAGAAGAATTAAAGAACCAACAACCAGATATTGGGAAGGTTCTGCATCTGCACGACGTCAGTCGATCTGTTTATTACCTTGTCACAAAAAGTAAGTCATATCACAAGGGATCCTATGAAAATCTTTGAGAAACAGATTGAATTACACCAACAAGTATTGCAAGACAACGTCCAGAAGATTGCCATGTCAAAACTGAGATGTGGTTTTGATGGACTGAACTGGAGAATAGTGAGAAGCATGTTGGAAGTACTGTTCCGGTACACTGGGGTTAGCATCTTAGTCTGCTGCTACCACCATGGAATGTCGCCATATCCAAAGAAGACAATTGACTGCCACTTCTTCTTAACTGCCAACTGCACTAGAGGCTCCAGCTGCAAGTATCTGCATGATTTCACTAAATGCGCCCCGAGACGGATCGCAACTAAAGAGGGGGTAGTGTTACGAATATTGCGTCACCGGCCGGCACCACCACGAGGTGCCTGTGAGCGCGGGTTGCATCATCTGCCGGCGGATTATTCCAGAACGGTCGAGGGGTCCGGGAAGTTCTCGATTGTCTCGACGAGTATAAATACGCGGCGGCCGGCAACCGCGAGTCAGTCTAAAGTCCGCAGTGGAAGCTGAACTGTGAAGTGTATGCATTGCGGTGAATAGGAGTGCAGTGATTGTGCTCAGTGATGTGAACCGTGGTCAGTGCATCGTACTGTGGTCAGTGACGTGAACTGTGGCCAGTGCTTAGTACTGTGCGAGTGTGTAAGATAAGAGTAGTGTAAATAAATCAAGGGAAGAGTAGTGTAAATAAATAAAGAGAAGTGTAGGGTAAATAAATAAAGAGAAGTGTAGGGTAAATAAATAATCAAGTGTTTTCAGTGATTGTGTTAAGAAACAAAACAAACATTTTTGTTAAAATAATACGAGACTTAATGCACCACCTACGAACGTAACAGTTGTAATAAAATTAGCTCTTTATAAAAGGTATTGTTCAGTTTTTGAAACAAAAAAGATGTAGATTTCGTGTAATTGTTGCTTGCAATTTATGCAATTTCTAAAAATTTCTCAAGAACCGCTCCAACCTTTTCTGTAAATTTTTGCGTTGTATATATGAAGGGACCGTAAAAAATATGGTGCTAATACCATTTTCGGCAAATTCTCCGAGTTTTCGAAAATTGCAAAAAGTTAACATTTCAAAACTATAAGACCGAGTTCGAAACTCACTGCGTTCCGATAGCGTAGTGATAAGGCTCACGGCGAGGGAACTCGGAAGACATGAGCTCGAGTCTCGGTGCAGAAAATAATATTGCTGTTTGGAAACACTTGTGCAGGTGTCTGGTAAGTCACTCCCTATTTTTGGATAGGATTAAAATTAAAATTAGTTGTGTTAGAAACTGATTCTTGAGGTTCAGTTTAACTCTTTTTTAAATCTCCACATGAATTCGAGCATTCTCAATGCATTTTTTTAAACGAAGTGGTACGTTTGATGTTGCTGCCGGCGGTTCGTGGAACATAGGTTAAAACTTAAGTTATTGTTGCTTCGAATTCATCCATGTTCTTTGTTTTTCTCTTGGAAACCCGCTCCTTAGTCCACCCCAGTGGGAAAAAGCGCAAGGCGTTAAATCAGGGCTGCGGACAGGTGTTTCATGTGCACCACGTCTGCTAATCCAACGATCTGATAAATGGTCATGCAGCCATTCACGGACGTCATTTGCAAAATGTGTGGAGTGAAGCTGTTAGTTATTCCACAGTCAAATTACAGGCAATATAGCGATTTCTTAGAACACAAGAACAATTACGAACACTGCTAACATTCTCTTCTTTCTTCGAAGTCGATGGCCTTCCTCATCTCCTTGCATTGGCTATAATCCCTATAGTTAGTAGTTTGGATTGGCAGTTTTTAACTATTTTTGCATCCAATGTTGCATGGATCCCTCGTTCACCCCTCCACCACCTTTGCATTTGCACCACAGATCCCCAGACCATAATGAGCTGCTATTCTAGCCCGCTTTACGACTCTCAACTCAGGCGGCATTTTTCGACTGAAATATAACAATAAATATGTTAAACAGAACCTCAAGAACTACTCCTTTTATCAGATTTTGTTGTAAAAACATTGGCTCATAAATGAAGAAATTGTAGCTATCCAAAAATAGAGAGTGACTTATGTGACACCTGTAATAGTATAATATAGCGGAGGAGTTAGAAATAACGCGAGAAATTGTGTGTTGTAGCACCACTAGTTTAATAATTAATTACCTATTTCAGCATTGTAATATTATAATGCCGATTGTTACAATGCTGTAATATTACAATTATACACGAAACAAAACAACATAATATAATAAACAGATCGGCAATAACATTAGCAATGCATTTAAAGAGTTCATAGGCAGATTATACACTTTACGATATATTGAAACAAGGTCAACACAAAGACAAACCAAGACAATATAAAATAAACGCAATAATTATCTAAAGAAAAATATTTTTAAGTGCAATAAAACAGATAAGTGAAGATTACTCACCAGTAGATATTCCGCATAACAGTCTTGAAAAACATAACATTGTAACACTCTTTGATATTGATATGAAGGCCCATGATGCAATCATTGTAAATGAACAAATCTGGCATCCTTTTTTTCTGCCCAACTTATCCATTATTGGCCCTGTCAAGAGCGCACCGACAGGCGTTGCAATTGCCACTAAACTTGCTGTAAACAATCATATCACTTATGTAAATTTGCCATCAGAAACATATTACTTAATAGTTTTTTTAAATGTTTAAATTAAAAAATGGCTTGGTATGACTGGTTTTCTGGAGGATTGTTTTGTAGAGACATTTCTGCCTGCGTATAGCAACATCTAATTCAGTGGCGCTTGCTCAATGTAAGCTAGGGAAGCAATGCTACCATGAAATGAATTCGACTCATTATTAAGTGCGGTATATATTTTGTTCAATTGAGCATTGTTTCCAGCGGTGAAGCGTGAATACAAATCGAAAGCATGCAGTAATGTAATAGAATATATAATGACATTTAATTATGGTGTGCGCATCTGCAACTAGTGAGTCTACCAAAAGGTGACGAAACATTGACAAAATCCTCGGTTTTTCTTAAAATAAAAATACAGAAAAAAAACCTGTATTTGTGAACACGATTGAAAGAAAGAATGATTACTGTTAAACTTACCACAAGTGAAATTCGGAGAGGAACTATTTCTTGTTTTTATTCCACATGCCAGCGTTATCGTATTCCACACTCCCGAATACGGTATTAATAAAATTAAGGAGGGCAAATAAAATATTTATTACATATTGACTGCGGCACAACCAATTATATTAAGTATACCGTGCTGTTTCAAATTTTTGCACACTTTTGTCTGGGCGTTTCGAAATTTTTCTAACATCCAAAATTGACAAAGATATTTCACTTTTATAAGGTGTGTTTTTACTTTCTCGTATAAGTACGTAAATACGGAGTAATGTATACGTTTGGGGGATATAATATACACATTTTGAGGTCCCCTGATATCGCAAAAAAATTTTTTAACATCCGTTCGTGTGTCTGTCCGTGTATTTTACTCTATTCTTACAAGAAATTTAAAGAAAAAATTTGGAGCCGTTTCTGAGAAAATTTTGAAAATGTCCGGGGGCTTCATGTTAAGTACTCCCAAATTTTGAAGAAACTTTTCCAAAATCGCACCGCCTCGGGTCGAGCCAGATCGACCGAGGAATATCCATTTTGGAAGAAATTGTATGTATGGTTTATGCGCTAGTGGTATTTACAGACCGACAGATGGACGTTTAAAAAAAACATTTTTTTCGATGTCAGAGAACCCCAAAACGTTTATTTCCATTGAAATCTCAAAATTGATGTTTCGCAACATTAGATAACTTTCTCTATACCTGCCACGTATATATTCCTTATGTACGTACGTATACGAGAAAGTAAAAAGAAGACTTGAATTCCGCATAAAATATACAAGTAGACAAGACGGTAAAACTAACACGCAATATTTATAAAAAACGCAAAACTGGATGTGAAGGAGCAAAAACATATATACAATATTATTGTCCTTAGCTGTCAAATAAAATTATATCGCTTTCTCTCAAAAAACAAAAAATCTTTAAGTGCACGGAATCGGCATCGCCGGGCACCTTCCGTAAGGAGTTCGTAGGGAGTGTTTTCGTCGACTGCCAACAAATTTCGTACAATGCAGCAGGACGTGTTTAGCAGAAAGAACCGTCCTGCACGAGTCCCAGATGGGAGGCCAATCACTTGGGAAGGAAGAAACCATGAGAAATGTGACAATGTTCGATTCGAAGACGGCTTAAAATCACTTCCTCACGCGTACAAGATCGGGATGAGGAACGCCAGGGATTAACAAAATCCTTCATCACAATTTAAAAGTGGTATTGACTTCATCACTCAATACTATTCACTTTGTCACTATTGTTTAACTCCGTTTGCCATGCTCTAAAGATGAATCATTTGAAAAAAACCTTAACATCGGACGATGGTACAGAAGGAATGTCAACATGAGTCTTCGGCGTCACCAATTTCGCCGCCTGGTCAACCAGCTCATTCCCTGTGATTCCCATATGGTCTGGGACCCAACTCAGTACCAGATCATAGTGGCGAGACAGAAGACGATGAATCAGGTTTTGGACTGATTTCGCCAGGTAGTCTGAGGAAGAACGGTACACATCTTGAAGAGAGCTGAGAGAATCGGAGCAGAGAACTACTCGCCCCAACGTCGCTGACTCATGTACTTATGGGCTTCCAGAATTGCATACATTTCAGCAGTCAGTACACTGCATTGGGAATGAAGCCATAATGATTTAGTGACCCGCTCTAAGCTCCCGACTGGTCTCCAGATATGTGTGGTAGTGTAGTGAGTGTACGTGTGCCTGTGTGGGGGTTAGGATAGAGCGAGAAAGATGAAGGAATCGGATCGCGCGAGGTCCGTGGACCATTTGTTAGGATACTGTTCCGGTATTCGCCTGGTATTGATAAAAAACAAGAAACAATCGACCAGAGCAGCCGGCCACTAGAATTCTCCTCTGGACAGCGGCTGAATTCGACCCTGCTATGTAGCTAGGGTCGGAAATCCTGTCACTTTGCTACTGGAACTGGACCTCTGGTCAGGGGCACTGCAGTGACATCAGTTGTTGCACTGTAATTTTTGTTAAAACCCACATTTGTCCCCCATGTTTTCTATTTCATGGGGGCCCTTTCTTGGTTGGGAGCACTGGGTCGCCGCACACCTTGCCCGTCCTTAACTCTAGCCCTGATGGGAAAACCTCGACGAGAGCATTCGAGGTGAAATGTTTATGATAATGAATGCTTATCTCAGTCAGCAATGTACGAGTGGTTCACGCGATTCAAAGACAAATGGCATCGTTAACTGACCTAAGGTCTGGCGGTCCTTCCACTTGCACGATGGACAAAAATGTTCAACGTGTCCTGGATCTTCTTACCCCAAATCGATGTCAGACATGTCACGTAATAGCAGAGTAGTTGAACATTAATAACAGTACTGTTCATACAATTCGCACCCAGTTCTTCCAAACCAAAACTGGTTTCTCCACCACGTCAATGCTGCAGTCAATGGTGCATCGACGATTGTCAGACACTTTCTAGCTAAAAATCGAGTGACAATTCGTTTGTAAGCTCGCTGTTTACCTGATATGCCACCAGCGAATTTTATTCTCGTCCCCCAGCAACAGAACCCCATGAAGAGAAGGTACATATAAGGTTCAGAAGAGAAAGTAGTATAGGTCCATTTGGAAAATTTAAAATGTAGTGAGAGACCACCAAACAATCTAAAAGTGGTTTGTTTAGGGTATTCCAAAAAGCCTTGGGAAAAAATCAGTTGTGAGTTGAAAAAGGAGGGGAATATGTAGAAAGTTAAAACAATAAAAAGAAATTTGTATGTAAAATCGATTTTTATCAACACTTTCCAAGACCTTTACAGACATTGTATACGACGTTACAATTTCAAGATGCGTAAAGTGGCATTTAGAACATAAAGCTGCTAACTACGTAACGTGTGACGCTAAAACTTCATATTGATATAAATTTAACGTTTAAAAATAGTACGTGCAATTTATTTTGTACTTGAAATGAATTTTCAGAATTCAGGATGGACATTCATTTCCAGGAACAAATTTCCCTGACTTTTCCCTGTTTTCCAGTGTTTTTAAAATTATTTTTCACCGATAAGACATGCAGAGTATTTTACATAATTTTTTTAAATATTAAAACAAGCCTGATTCTAATTTGTCCACTTTCTGTTTTTGCCATGATAAAGCACATATCTTTAAAATTCTCAACAAATAAAATTTGAGTCACTATTTGCTGGACTATTTGTTTGGAGAAATTGTAGCTAGATCAACCCCTCTCAAAATTTTTCCTGACTCATAACGATTCCTCTACAAATTTCCTGATGTTTCACTGACTTTTCCGGAACATTAAAGTTCCCTGATTTTTTTTTCGATTTTCCATTTTTTCCAGAAAGTGGCCACCTTGAAAATGTACTAATAGGGCCACTTCCTCCCAGGACTGACGTTTGGCGTAGGGTTCAGGAGCATACTGTATACAAAACTAGGCTACACGAGTCCTTGGATGGTATGAATAAACAGCAGCAACTGCTCATTACTCTATATTTTTTAATATTTTCTCGATTTGATATAACCAAAGTTCCGTCTGCTTTATTCGGTTCGGAGGATATAGTCTTGCTATGAGCATTTATTCTGATGAACGCAATAATTCTCAGTTTCCTACTAGAAATCTAGAGTAAATGCTCAATATCAGAAGGAAATATTAAAATTTGCCTCTTTAAGAGCGCAAAGAGAGGATATGTTAGTCTTGGTACAGGCCAAAATAGTATTGGCATTATAAGTCTACATGGCCTATAGATTTATTAGACGTTTAAAATGGCTGACTTTCTGCAAATTTGTAATCAGAAAATGTATGAGAGACGACAATTTTTTTATTTGAAGCGTCGTCGTTGACACAACGCCTCTCTTTAACCCCAGTCGAATGCTGAGCATTTTCCTTGGACTAATCCTCCATTACTAATGGAAAGTAATTTATTTTTCTATATCTTAGTGAAGTTTCATCACGTCGCAGTGAGTGCCTTTTCCCTTCGGCCAGGGGCTCGACACCATTAGTTCCCTGGGTTCCTACCCGGTCACCCAACAAGGAACCCGCCAATCTCGAATTTGCTTAGCCTCCGTGACTTCATGGAGCGTAGTAAACGAATTCTGCTAACGACGCCGGCTCTTTGTTTAAGATCGGAACATGGGGTCTGATGAGACAGGTAAACCCGGAATCCTGCAGGGATCGATTTTAGACCCTATTCTCGTCATATTGTCCGTAAACGATATGCCCTCGATGATTCGAAACGGAAGAACGGTTCTCTTTGCGGATAATACGAGCATTCTTTGCAATAAAGAAACCGTAACTAGTACAATATCAGATGTTTCAAATTGGTACCGTAATAACAAATTAATGGTAAATGAAAATAAAACGGTTCAATCCATTTTTTCCATTTCAAATAAACAATTCTGTACTCCATTAAAAATGAACGGTGACTTATTGATTGATGTTAAGGTAGCAAAATTTTTAAGTCTCAATTCAGTCAAACCTCAAATGGAACGTCTGTTTAAATAAAATGAACACAAAATTAAGTTTATTTAGCTACACGTTCAGAATTCTTTCAAATTCAGTGAGCCTTCATACTGCTCGTTGTGTATATTTCGCGAATGTTTATTCCCACCTGAGATATGGCATAATATTCTGGGAAAATACATCTTACAGCTCCCAGACGTTTAGACTACAAAACTGAATTGTACAAATCATAAGCACATCCCACCCACGTGACTCTTGTAAGCCTCTCTTTATTAATCTACAAATTTTACCATTACCATGTCTCTTGATTTACAAATGAGCGTTTTTTATTAGAAAAGACGTATGAGGGCGGGAATATATCTTTAGCAAACGCCTGTGTTTAACTCTAACACTCGACGTAGTAATCTTATTCATCAGGTGACAGTATTAACAGCTCACTACAAAAAAATTCACAGACAATACATGTACATTATTTTAAAACACTTTGCCAGATGATATTAAAGGATTAAATTCGAAACAAAGGTTTAAGTTAACTATGAAAGGGCAAGGAAAGTAATGTTAACAATTATATTTAATGTACTATTTACCATTTGGACTGTACATTTCTAAACAACAGGTAACAAGTATTGTACCTCAGCTTCTTTGTCATTGACCCCCATCTCGATCAGGTTTTTCGTCCTGTTTCCCTAATCCTCAGTGCAAATGCTGAGTTGACCCCTTATTTTGCTTCTGGACGTAAATATAACTTCATTATCTGTGCACGTCTCCTAGAATTCAGTGGGAAATATAGTTAATCAAATTATCGTTCTCCATGTTGTCGCGGCAGGAAGTATGATTCCGAAGCCGAAAGACTTGATGAGGGATGAGCTAAAAGTTATAGCTTATTTATCCTTGAAAATAGAATTTATTACACCGGAGCGAATATTTTGTAAACAATTCTTGCAAACAACGCTCATTTCTTTCAAAATTCAAATAGTATATATCTTAGGGTAGGAATCACAAAATTATAAAAACGCGCACAGAATACACGTCTTCCTGTTGCACGTCACACTCAGTTTTTAACTGTTTTTTATGTAAAATAAATAAATAAATTATAATCTTCCTTTTCGCATTATGCATATCGCCTGTTCCAACCTCTTTCCATCTAATTTTTGGCCTTCCAATGTTTCTCCTTCCTTTCGGCTTATAATTCAAGGCTTGCACTGGAAGTCTGTGTTGCGTTATATTTCCAATATGTGTCGCCCATTGATGTCTGTAGGTCTTAATTTTCCCACGTATTGTTTCTTTCCGCCCTAGTTCTATCATTTTCACCTTTTTTCACCTTTTATTTGGTCTCTTAATGTACATCTTTTCACTCCCCTCAAAAATCTCATTTCTGCTGATTCGATCCTACTAAAATCCTCTTGTTTATGAACCTAAAGTTTCACATCCATACAGTAAAATGATAATAGGGTTTCTTTTCGGAATTCCTTTTACAACGTTCCACTTATAGTTCCACATATTGCTTGAAATTTATGAAATTGCTTGTCACCTCCCTCTCTCTTCCATATGTAATTTCACACCCTAGGTAGTTAAAATGCCTCACAAGTTCTAATATATTTGTCCTTACTGATTCTTTTCCTTTAGAAGCCAAAAGTTTGGTTTTATTAACTGTTACTATCAGATTGTACTCCATTAAAATTTGCTTTACTTGGTAAATAGATCTTTGCAAATCATCTTCGTTTTCCTGCAGGATCACCTGAGCAGCAACTGTCGAAAATTATTGGTTGAAGAGACTCGCCACTGTTGTCGGGTCGTTCACATCTCAATCGTTATCTTTTAAAGCTACATTGTCTTCAAGGTTTATAGTTGATTTGATTGTATTTTTTACCATTATCCTCATTGCTTTTGTTTTGTTATTTGAGTTCAAAATATCCTGATCGATCATTATTCATACGAATTTGAGTTGTTACCTACATTAAGAGATTCGTCGAAAGATTGCTCATGAATCGGGGACGGTGTTAATGAAATGTTTTTCTGTTCACTTAAGAACAATTCCGTTTATAGAAATTCATTTTATGTTGTGGCAAAAGGAAATGACCCATTTTTATACATTTTTATCGATTTCGGATGATAAGTAATTTTTTAAAATTTCCTGTCGTTTTTAATGCATTTTTTCGGTAATTTCACCGATTTTAATGTCATTGTTATCGATACTTGCTTCAAATAAAATTTACGAGATTGAACAAATGTTCTCCACACAATTCCTAAATACGTTTACTTGGTAACTTATTCGATTACTTCGCTCAGAAGTTGTAATGTCAACCATAGTGAGTATGTAATCTAAGGTTCCCGACGTCTGTGAGCGTCATTGGCGATTCAGCTGATTTCGGGATAACTTAAGAAAGAATTTTCTGGTAAAGAACAGTTCAAACCAAAAGTTTGAAAGCCGAGTTCACTTGAACTAATAGAAGCCTCAATTACATCAGCAACATATCCAACAGCTTACGTTGTTCATCTGAACTAGTTTTGATCGCATTTTTTATGTCATTTTTCTTTGCTTTTATGGCATTTTAAAAACATTTTAAGAGCATTTTATTGATAATTTTTGGCGATGTTTTAAGTCATTAAGATCCGCCCCTTACTTATGAATATCACAGAAGTTTCTCCTTTTCATTCATACCACCAATTCTAGAGAAAACTCTATGTACATTTTACAGATGTAAGACTAATCTGAACTTCACCATTCAATTTTTACATAAATGAACGAGTTCGCAAATTTAACACAAGTTTCTGTTTGGAAAAATATATACTTGGATTTTAAGAGATTAGGGAAGATACGAGAGATATAAAGGATGTAGCGGAGTTCAGACAATAATACACGTCCTAAAATTATGGATATATAACATGAAAAACTGACCAATCCATGAAGCATCTTCATTTGTGATAGGCAACTCGCTGTCTGCTGCCATTAGCTGAGGCAGAAGAATAGCTGAGAAAACTAAATTAATTCCACAGTTTATCACCAAAGAATGGGCAATACTGCATGCTAATATCTAGAGACAAAATAAATAATGTCAAAAATTATTATCCTTAACTTGAACATAATGTAGGTTACAATCTACATGCAATACTGTGTTTAACACACATATTCGTACAATTGTAATCAATAGTCAGGGGAACCCAGAGGGAAGTGAGGGGAAGAAGCTGGGACAACTTACTCCATGCCCCGATTAAATTGGAGCTCCGATTTCATGTTCACTCAAAACATGAAAATGAACCTATATACTTCTAATTGAAATTAACCGCAAAAAATCATGTTGAACACGGGCAGACATTTTATCAAAAGTATATCATGATATGTATTAAATTGTCATAAATAAACTGTTCGAAATACAGTTATAAAAATAAACAATACTTAATTTGTTGAATTATTTTATAAGAAAAATATAATGTAAGGGAAGTTGAAAAATAATTAAATTTAAAAAAATACATTTTTGTAATAAGTGTGTGTGCGTGTGCGCAAGCATATACATATATTGATATGTGTGTGTACATACACATACACATAGATATGTACATTGGGAGAAAATGATGGGAGAGAGCGAGGGTGAGGCCCGATGGATCTACTGCCCCAGACCACTTGTTTTCTCTGGGCGCCCCTACCTATAGTACGAAACGAATACGTTTAATACTGAATTTTATATTTACTTACTTGAGGAAGACAGAATTTCCAGTGAACAGGGTACAGAGTTTCATTTTCCTCATTCCATTTGTCTTCTTTTTCTTTGTTATCATCTTCCATTCTACAATGAAAAACGGTTTAAAAACTTTTTAGTTTAATATCGCATTGCTGTTGTTATTGTTGTTATTATTATTATTATTATTATTATTATTATTAAATATTTTGAGCAAATTTTTAACATAAGTTTTAAAATTGCAACTATTTCACACAATTATTTGTGAAAAAAACTATTTTCGAAAAGTTACCCCTGAATTTTTTCAGGATCTCTTTTTGCAGAAGAGATGTAATTTAAGAAAAATATCTAGGCTCAGTATTGTAGTTGTACAAAGACGCCGTTCGTCTTCGTACAGACGGAAGCAAGGAATGCCCGGCGGACAGAATGCCAAGCAAACAGGATAGGACCGGCGGACAGACGGAACGGCGGACAGACGGAACGGCGGACAGACGGAACGGCGGACAGACGGAACGGCGGACAGACGGAACGGCGGACAGACGGAACGGCGGACAGACGGAACGGCGGACAGACGGAACGGCGGACAGACGGAACGGCGGACAGACGGAACGGCGGACGACGGAACGGCGGACAGACGGAACGGCGGACAGACGGAACGGCGGACAGACGGAACGGCGGACAGACGGAACGGCGGACAGACGGAACGGCGGACAGACGGAACGGCGGACAGACGGAACGGCGGACAGACGGAACGGCGGACAGACGGAACGGCGGACAGACGGAACGGCGGACAGACGGAACGACGGACAGAAGGAACGACGGACAGAAGGAACGACGGACAGAAGGAACGACGGACAGAAGGAACGACGGACAGAAGGAACGACGGACAGAAGGAACGACGGACAGAAGGAACGACGGACAGAAGGAACGACGGACAGAAGTAACGGCGGACAGAAGTAACGGCGGACAGAAGGAACGACGGACAGAAGGAACGACGGACAGAAGGAACGACGGACTGAAGTAACGGCAGACAGAAGGAGGCCATCTCGGAACAGAAAGAGGCCATCTCGTGGCGTAAAGCAAAGTCGCTCGCCTTTCAGCAAGGATATCCGGGTTCAATTCCCGTCGATTGATTGATTGATTGATTGATTGATTGAGTTTAAGAGGGCTTCAACAGCTAAGGTCATTTGCGCCCGTGTCAAATTATTTTAAGACCAATGCACAATATTGCAGTTAAAAGCTAACAAAAAATTAAAATCTTTAAATAAAAAGCAAAGTAAAACTGAAAAAGGACGTATCCTAATAAAAAGGTCTGTCAGAAAACGTGTTTTTTTTAAATCTCGGGCTAAAAATCAATAATTGGCATTATCATCTTCTCTCAGATAAGGCTGTACAAGCCAGTCTTTGGCAAAAAGCCAAAAAGCATGCAGATTCGTCATTTCTAAGAATCTCCGCTAGGGAGCTAGCAAGGTCATGCCTTCGACGGTTGTCTCTTATCTAAACACAATGTAAGAGAACATGCTCCACGGTAAGATCTATTTTCAAGTATTCGCATATAGGGGGAGGGTCCCCGTGGAGGAGATAACCGTGGGAGAAATGGCAGTGACCGATCCGGAGGCGCGTTAAAATGATCTCCTCTCGCCCAGCATCACGAAATGAGGAAGACCAAGGATTTATGGAATCCTTGATTCTCGTGAGCTTAAAATCTGAGTTATGCCGCTCTGTTTGCCATTCACTGCGGACAGAGCGTTTGATAAACAGCTTAGTGTCTTCCGTGGGGACTGTGAAGATGTCTAATTCTCTTTTCTTCGAGGCAGACTTTGCTGCCTGGTCAGCTATTTCATTTCCTCTTATTCCCACGTGTCCAGGGACCCAACAAAAGGCTAAAATATAATGGCGGACCAAGAGATGGTAGATTTGCTGTTGGATGGTCATTGTCAGTGGGTCACAAGACGAGAAGGAGGAGATGGATTCAAGAGAGCTTTTTGAATCACTGCAGATCACTACTTTCTTCCAGCAAATCGATCCAGCAAATTCAAGTGCATCCGAGAGCGCATACTTCTCTGCGATATAGACGCTGCACGAAGAGTCTAGTCGAAAACCTTGCGTGGATCTACTGTAGTAGAAGGCACATCCGACTTTGCCGTTTTGAGAGGAGCCATCGGTGTAAATAAAGTAATGGACACGATACGTAGATTTTATCGCCTCAAATTCCGATAAGAGTGTACTGGGGGGAGTTAAGGATTTAGGAAGGTTAGACAGTCTAAGATCTTTTATCGGCCGGTGTAGTTTCCAAGGGGAAACAAGGTTTCGGGGGGGTTTCATAGGGTTGGGTAGTTTTATATGAAGCTTCTGTAAGAGCATACGGAGACGGACACCCAGAGGATGGGGTAATGACGGTCTAAGCGCATATGAAGTCAGGTGGGTAGGATGGAGGACTGCTTGACGCGAGGGAGTATCAACATTGGATAATTTCGCGCCATAGGAGGCAATCAGAATATCCCGTCTTCGGCTCAGGGATGTTTTTCCAGCCTCGGCCAAGAGGCATTCGATGCGACTCGTGCGGTAGGCGCCTGTATTAATCCTTATGCCAGCATTGTGTATGGTATTGAATGGCCGGAGGGTTGATGGAGACGCTGACCCATACACTATGCATCCGTAATCCAAGATAGGGCGGATGAGAGTTCTATACAAACGCAGAAGACAAACACGGTGATACACATCGGCCCTGTAGTTTACGAATGTGTTTTCGCAAGGTCAGGCTCTTGTCGAATGTGAGTCCAAGGAAGGCTGCGGATTCAACGAATGGAAGTTGCTCTCCTCCAAGAAAAAGGTCGGGGTGATTATGGAGGTGATGGATTCTGCAAAAGTGCATGCAAGTGGTTTTTGAGGTAGAGAACTTGAATCCTGTTTCTTCGCTCCATTCCTGCAGTTTGTTGAGCACAAGTTGTAGTTGCCTCTCAATAACTTGCACGCTCTTGGAGGAGCAAAAAATTGCAAAATCGTCAACGAACAGTGATGCTTTCACAGGCGCCCGGATAACTGAGGCAATACTATTGATAGCAATGGCAAAGAGAGTGACACTCAAAATTGATCAGCCACAAAAGTCAATAACAGGCATTTCCCCAACAATTTTAGACACGATGTTCGTTTCCGAAACTTCTTCCCACGAAATTCTCAAAATAATCGGTGAACTAAAAAATAAATATTCAGCCGGTTTAGATGAATTCCCGGATTCTTTGTTAAAGACGTGTGCGTATGCCATTATACACCCGTTAACTCACATATTTAATGCATCTTTATGCCCTGGAACGTTTCCAGATATTTTCAAACAGCTAAAATTAAGCCGCTTTTCAAAAAAGGCAACAAAAATGAAATTCAAAATTATCGGCCCATTTCTCTTCTATCAGTCTTTTCAAAAATATTAGAGAGACTTTTTTACATACGAATGGAAACCTTTCTCACTAAACACGATGCGCTTTCAGATTGCCAACATGGATTTAGAAAATCAAAATCAACGGAAACAGCTATATTTTCTTTTCTTAAAGATGTCGCCTCATCATTGAATCAAAACGAGGCACCTATTGGATTATTTTTAGATCTCTCAAAAGCTTTTGACGTCATTGATCATGACATTTTACTTTCAAAATTACCTCCATATGGAATCCGTGGTATTGCCCTAGATTGGTTATGTTCGTACCTTAAACAACGATCTCAGAGAGTTGAAATACCTTACTAGAATGATGGAACATTATGTACACACCTTTCCGACTCTTTGCCATTGCACGTGGAGTTTCTCAAAGATTGATTTTATGCCCTATTCTCTTCTTACTATACGCGATATGCCCTCGACGATTCGAAACGGAAAAACAGTTCTCTTTGCGGATAATACGAGCATTCTTTGCAAGAAAGAAACCGTAAATAGTACAAAATCAAATTTCTTTAAAATTGGTTCCGAAATAACAAATTAATAGTAAATGAAAAGAAAACAGTTTTAATGCAGTTTTCCGTTTCAAATAAACAATTCTGTACTCCATTGAAAATGAACGGTGTACCGTACCATTGACTGATGTTAAGAATACAAAATTTGTACGTCTCTCAATTCAGTCAAACCTCAAATGGAACGTCCATTTTAATGAATTGAACACAAAATTAAGTTCATTATGCTACGCGTTCAGAATTCTTTCAAATTCAGTCAGCCTTCATACTGTTCGTTGTGTATATTTCGCGAATGTTCATTCCCGCCCGAGACATGGCATAATATTCTGGGGAAATACATCTGACAGCTCTCAGACTTTTAGATTACAAAAAAGAATTGGACGAATAATAACCAAATCGCACCCACGTGATACTTGTAAGCCTCTCTAAAGAGTATGTATAATTCCATTTGAAAAAAATCAAAGTTACTTCAATATATCGTACAATACAAGTGATAAAATGGAAACGAATACATACATCAATTAGCCCCATTCCACACACACGCACGCACGCACCCACACACACATATATATATATATATATATATATATATATATATATATATATATATATATATATATATATAATTACAACGCAAGCATCTGGTATCAGATCCAACAGCTAACT
The DNA here is from genome assembly GCA_964035755.1 of Teleogryllus oceanicus. NCBI lineage: Eukaryota > Metazoa > Arthropoda > Insecta > Orthoptera > Gryllidae > Teleogryllus > Teleogryllus oceanicus. The sequence continues at coordinate 256,660,282 of CAXIVR010000001.1, read as the reverse complement.
ACAAGAAATCCACATAATTCTTTATTTTACATCGTTAAATGCCACTAAACAATTAAAACTGATAAACAAATTAAAATGCCAAATAAAATATTTTACTGCATAACTGTCTCTCGACAGTTAGAGATCATACTGATCATCAAAAAAAAAATTATTTTAATGATACTGCACTGCAGCACACCAACTCTTCATTCGCATCCGTGCCATGTCTGTTAGATCAAGCAACGCAATATCGACAGAGCTCTACGGAAAACCTGCAACTGTAATCCCGGAGTACAAGTTTGTCATGTTCACATCTCACTATTTCGGTGAATAAGAATAAATGGTGTTTTCATAATTCAGTTACATGCATGCTCCAGACCACGCATAAAGAATTCAGGCCGAATACACAATACTTTAAAAATCAAACAAAAACACAAGATAATGGGTACAGATTACACATTCAAAAAAATAATAGATAAAAATGGCGGCTAGTGTTCCAACAAACTGGAGGTGGCAGCTCCATCGAATGACGGAAATTTAATTTTCAAAACTCAGAACCCTAATATCTAATCAAATGTTCAGGTGATTTATGTGTGATGTAGTGGGAATTTCAGTACAAATCACAGGCAAGAGCTCAACTATTTACAGTGGCATATTTACACGCAATAATAAATCAACGTAACAATATACAGCTCTGGTAGACGGTCCCCGGATCACATGAACGATTCCTAACTACCTGCAATTAATTGAATGATTCGTGACCCTAACCACTAATCAAAAGTCCTACGCACACAGCGTATGACCACGTGACCACTGTCACAAATGGAATTTATAGTCCAGCACGGCTTCCCGACACTCGGGTCGCCCCATGAGCATCGCTCGTCAACGCCCCGCCCTGGCCGCAAGTTTCGAGCATCCGAACGGGGTCTCCCCCTCCGCTCGAAGACTCATCCCGCGACTCGCGCTCTCAATTTTATACTCTCGTGATACTATACTTCATGCGCACGTGACTTGCATCGTCGTACTAGCGTCCGCGCGGCAACTAATATCACATGATCGCCTCGACGCCTCGCGGTTCCGCCAGGCTGGTTAGTCCTGGCTAACTTTCTAACCGACTAATTATAATTTTACTATCCTTTAGCTATAATTTCCTAATTTCTGGTAATCTAAAAATAGCTTACTCTGTGTCTCCCTACCCCTTTTGCCCCCGTCCACTACCGCACACAACTTGGTTATCATGAAAATACCACTTTTATTTATTTATTTATTTATTTATTTATTTTCGTCAAAAAAAGTTAAAAACTGCGTATGACGTGCTATGGGGAAAAGTGAATTGTGTGCACATTTTCAAAAATCTGTGATCCCTACACCAAGTCATATACTACTTAAATTTTGAATTTTCAAAGGGAGAAAAGAAAACTCCCATGTAGTAAAATCTATTTTCAAAAATAAATAAGCAATAAAATTTTGAATTTTGAAAGGAAAAAACAAAAAACTCCCATGTAATAAAATCTATTTTCAAGGATAAATAAGCAATAAATTTTGGCTCTTATTACTTCCTGCCGCGACAACATGGAAACGATAATTTGAATAATTGTATTTTCCACCGAATTCTAGAAGACGTGCACATAAAATGAAGTTACATTTATGTCCAGAAGCAAAACAAAGGGCCATCTCAGCATTTGCTCAATGGATCAGGGAAACTGGACGAAAAACCTGATCGTGCACATAAATTACATAGTTCAAAGACATTTATACAATTCAAATGGTAAATAATGCATTATGTATCATTTTTAAAATTAATGTTACTTTTCTTGTGATGCTCAGTATAGTCTCTAATTGTATAGAAACAGTTATTCAGCAGAAACGATTTCACTTGGGATTTAAACTTTTCTATCGAATTTAATCGTTTAATGTCATCTGGCAAAGTGTTGTAAAATAATGTACATGTATTGTGTGTGAATTTTTTGTAATGAGCTGTTGATACTGTCACCTGATGAATATGATTTCTACGTCGAGTGTTATAGTAATAGACTTCGGCATTTTCTGAAAATATATTCCCGCCCTTGAGCAAGTCATTTTTTACTAAAACCATTGATTCGTAAATAAGAAGACACGGTAATGGTAGAATTCCTAGATTAATGAAGAGAGGCTTACATGAATCACGTGAGTGGGATTTGGTTATTATTCGTACAATTCGTTTTTGTAATCTAAAAGTCTGGAAGCTATAAGATGTATTTCCCAGAATATTATGCCATATCTCAGGCGGGAATGAACATTCGCGAAGTATACACAACGAGCAGTATGAAGGCTGACTGAATTTGCAAGAATTCTGAACGCGTAGCATAATGAACTTAATTTTGTGTTCAATTCACTTAAATGGACGTTCCATTTAAGGTTTGACTGAATTGAGAGACCTAAAAATTTTGTTGCCTTAACATCAGTCAATGGTACACTGTTCATTTTCAATGGGGCACAGAATTGTTTATTTGAAATGGAAAACTGCATTAAAACCGTTTTCTTTTCGTTTACTATTAATTTATTTCGGAACCAATTTGAAACATCTGATATTGTACTATTTACTGTTTCTTTATTGCAAAGGATGTTCGTATCATCCGCAAAGAGAACCGTTCTTCCGTTACGAATCGTCGAGGGCATATCGTTTACATAAAGTTGGAACAGAATAGGGCCTAAAATCGATCCTGAGGAACTCCATGCAACGGGCAAAGAGTCGGAAAGGTGCGTACGTAATGTTCCATCATTCCAGTAAGGTATTTCAACTCTCTGAGATCGTTGTTTAAGGTACGAACATAACCAATCTAGAGCAATACCACGAATTCCATATGAAGGTAATTTGGAAAGTAAAATGTCATGATCAATGACGTCAAAAGCTTTTGAGAGATCTAAAAATAATCCAATAGGTGCCTCGTTTTGATTCAATGATGAGGCGACATCTTTAAGAATAGAAAATATAGCTGTTTCCGTTGATTTTGATTTTCTAAATCCATGTTGGCAATCTGAAAGCGCGTCGTGTTTAGTGAGAAAGGTTTCCATTCGTATGTAAAAAAGTCTCTCTAATATTTTTGAAAAGACTGATAGAAGAGAAATGGGCCGATAATTTTGAATTTCATTTTTGTTGCCTTTTTTGAAAAGCGGCTTAATTTTAGCTGTTTGAAAATATCTGGAAACGTTCCAGGGCATAAAGATGCATTAAATATGTGAGTTAACGGGTGTATAATGGCATACGCACAAGTCTTTAACAAAGAATCCGGGAATTCATCTAAACCGGACGAATATTTATTTTTGAGTTTCCCTGATTATTTTGAGAATTTCATAGGAAGAAGTTTCGGAAACGAACATCGTGTCTAAAATTTTGGGTGAACTGTCTGTTTTTGAATTTTGTGCCTGAAGACCCTTAGTGAGATCCGCAGCAATTCTCGAAAAGTATTGGTTAAAGAGACTAGCCACTGTTGCCGGATCGTTCACATTTATATCGTTATATTTTAAAACAACATTCTCTACGGGTTTTCTAGTTGATTTGGTAGTATTTTTTATTATATTCCACATTGCTTTTGTTTTATTATTTGAGTTCAAAATATCCTGATCGTTTTTCATGATTTTAGCCTGCCTTATGACTTTTCGTAACAATGTTTTGTATTTTTTAAAGTACATAAGGAAGTCTTGAGATACGTCATGACGTTTAGAAATGAAAGAAAGAATTCGCTTGTTTTTACAAGATGTCCTAATCCCTTGTGTTATCCAAGAATTGCTTTTCCGTGAAATATTTAATTTTCGTTTTTGAAGAGGAAAGCAAGTGTTAAAATGAAATGAAAGAGTTGAAAAAAAGAATTATATTTGTCGTTTGTATCAGCAGTATTATAAACCGTTTCCCATGACTCCTGCATCAAGTAATCAATGAATAATTTAATTTTACTTTTAGTAAACAATCTAGTCATACGTGTATTATTTATGGTGTCAGTGATCGCATTTCTTATAATGGTAAGAATTTGTGCATCGTGGTCACTGTATCCTAAATCTTTTGTTTCAACTTCATATCGAGTAGTAGTTTTGTTAATTATAATTTGATCAATTGCCTTCATCGAATGTTGTGTGATCCGTGTAGGTACATTAATTGTAATGTCTAAATTGAAGGAATTAATTAAATTGAGAAACTTTTCTTTCTCGCAAGATTCGACCAGAAAATCAATGTTAAAATCTTCGCATACAACAATGGATTCAAAAGAGCGATTGCTGACTTTGTTAAGTGTTATCTCCAGGTTTTCTAAGAACGAAATATAATCTGCAGTTCTCTTTGTTGGAGGTCTGTAAATGCAAAGTATTATCACTTTATTTTAGAGAGAGAAAACCGCCACCCTTCGAGAAAGGGTACTTACACATTCTAAAAACGTTTTTAAACCATTATAGGCGGGGAAAACCTACCAAGAATGATCTCTGCGTAGTAAAAAAATCGACACATATGCCATATTTTAACCATTAATCCGCGGCATCCAGCATCTGCCTCTTGCCACCCAGATGCACTAAACGTCACGTGTTTTGGACATCTCTATTGCAATATTCATTGTTCCACATAACACTTAGTTACCTTATTCAGACTTTCCATCTGGAAATATTGAACAAATACTGTTACACTTACATACACTATTCCTCAATCATTGCAATTTAAATGTTAACAATATTTACACTGGTCCATAAACTACTTTAAAAGGATGCAAGGACAACTTGACCACGGCATACGCCGTTCCTTCTTGTCAGCAGGTATTTACTGTTTCTCTCGATACTCCTTCTTGAGTTCTAGAAATGAATATAATAAAATTCGGCCCTTTTCCTTTATCGTAACGAACGAGAGAGAATCACCTCACTTCCCCAAGAATATAGCGAACAGAGTAATATTCGTGCAACTTATCTTGGCCGATGGCTAGGAGAAATGCGCGTAGCGTGGGGTATTGGATACGAAATCGGCCTCTTGAGTTTATGAAGCATTGTCAACCTCTGGAAAAACCAGTCATGATTTCATTTAATTTTATTTGGTTTATTTTGTACAAGAACAGTAAAAACTGTGTGACGCATGACGAAGAAGTTCAATCTGCGCACGTTTTCTAGAGCTATGGAATCCCTTCCCCAGCATTTAACTGTAAATAGTTTAATACTGAATAAAAGCACCAACACAGCAAGGTTAGTAACATTTGAAAATAGCAATTTTCGCTCCCAAGTTACAGAAAATTGTTTGCACTGGTAAACGAACTATAGAAAGTTGGTATTTATGGAGTTGTTAGTATTTTTAAGAAAATAGTAGTCCATACCCACGGCTACCACAACATGCAAAAGGAGATCTGAACTAAATGTGCGCGTAGTGAAGCTATATTTATCTCCAGAGGAAAAGTAGGGATCATCTCAGCATTCGCATAGTGAATGAGAGAAAATTACAAATCTTATCGAGATGGGGGGGGGGGCATTGTCCCAGAAGCTGAAGTGCATTACTTGTTACAGATATCAATTATTTATTAAAATTATATAATACTTACGTAAACTAATGCAATATATCATTGTTAATTTTTTTTCTTTTTGATGGTCAGTATAGTCTCTAATTGCATAGAAACAGTTATGCAGCAAAAAAGATTTTTAATTTGAATTTAAATTTGGGATTCGATTTTAATTGTTTATTGCCATATGACGTGTTGCAGCAGTGGCGGCTCATGCTTAGGTTGCACGGTTCCACACCCCCAGAAAATGAAAAAAGATCTCATAATATCTTAGGAATATATATTTTCCTTTTAAAACATTCATTATTCAAGATATTGCAGCAATATCGATCTATTTCAAATCATTTTGAAACCAAAGAGTGTCCAACTGGCGCTCTCTCCGGTCTGGTGCCTTTCCAGGAATTACAACACGCTGTATGAATGGATTTACTGGTTTTTCACCTTGGTCCTTCAATTTAACACGAGTAACATATGGCCTCTTCGTTGGGCAACCAGTCAGGTGGCGCTGTCACGTTGCGTGGCGAGGAAAGGAATCTCAGGGGATAACCCATATTCGGATAACCCATATGTCTTCGTCTAACTCATTGCAACGTAGTTTTATGATTTTCGCTTGTTACTTTATATTAGGTTTGTTGATTCAAAACGTACATTTGATGAGTTCTTTGTGTAAAGGTGGCCTTCTGGATGGAAATCCCTGTGTGTCTGCAGCTGGCCAGCGGTGTGCGAACGTTCTTGTTAATACGAATGTGTGTCGAAGATCTTTCATTATTACCTAATAAAACAGGGCACTGAAGTTTTCGAAATAAAATAATTTTATTTGTGTGAAAGGTGTTGAAGCAATAGTACTTGCTGCGATGCACTGGAGTCGAAATTAGTGCCAAGTGGAAATCAAAGTCAGAACCACGTGCGCGGGAGTTGTATATGCCTTACGCGGAACCAACGCAAAAAATTATGTAAGTAGTGTTTCAATATAGACTTATTTCACTTAGTTTTAATTGATTTGAATTGCGTACATTTTTACCTACATGTTTGTATTTTGAATTTTGGAAATGACATTTCCGTCATTCGATGGGGGTGCAACCTCCAGTCTGTTGGAGCACCAGCCGCCACTGGTTAAAAGTAACGTACATGACTTATATGTAGATTTCAGGTAATGAGCTGTGGATACTGGTGTCTGATGAATGTGACTTCTACGTGTGTTGTAATTATAAATATCAGTATTGCATGAAAATAAGTTCCATCGTTAAGTAAGTCAAATTTGACAAAAAGTACAGATTCGTAAATAAATAGACAAGGCAATGGTAAGATTACGAACTCAACGAAGAGAGGCTTCCGGGAAGCACAGGGATGGCATTTGTTCATTATTCTAATAGATTTTTTCTGCAATCTAAAAGTCGGGGTTCTATCGAATGATCTTCTCCAAAATATTATGCCGCATCTCAGGCGTGAATGTATATTTTTAAAATACGCGCATCGAGTTGAATTAAGGCTGACTGAATTTGAAAGAATTCTGAATGCGTAACATATTTAAATTAATTTTGTTTTAATTAATTTATATGGATATTCCATTTGAAATTTGACTCAATCGAGAGACTTACAAATTTTGTTACCTTAAAGCCAATTACATGTTCACTTTCTATGGAGTATGAGATTGCCGGTTTAAAATACAAAGATGCATTGAAACAGTTTCTCCTTCGATAACTTAATTTATTACAAAACCAATTTGATACTTCTGAAATCGTACTAAGAATAATAATAATAATTATTATTATTATTAACTTTTTTTTCAAAGCACACAGGTGTCATCAGCAAAGACGTCCGTTCGTTTTTAATGGGCGAGGGCATACAGTTTACTTATAAAAGAAATTGGATAAGACCTAAGATCAAACACTGGGGTCCCTTGCTCAATTGGCAAAGAAATGGAAAGATAAGTAAATACGGTTCTTTCGTACCATTACGGTATTTCTATTCATTTTACGTACGAATGGAAACATTTCTCAGTAAACACGACCCGCTTTCAGATTGCCAACATGGATTTAGAAAATCAAAATCTACCGAAAGTCATATTTTCTTTTCTTAAAGATGTCGCCTCATCATTAGACCAAAACGAAGCACCAATTAAATTATTTTTAAATCTCTCAAAAGCTTCTGACGACATAAATTTTACTTTCAAAAATACCTTCATATGGAATCCGTGGTATTGCTCTAGATTGGTTATGTTCGAACCTTAAACAACGATCTCAGAGAGTGGAAATACCTTACTAGAATGATGGAACATTATATACACACTTTTCCGACGCTTTGCCAATCGCACGTGGAGTTCCTCAAGGATCGATTTTAGGCCCCATTCTCTTCTCACTTTACGTAAACGATATGCTCTCGACGATTCCAAACGGAAGAACAGTTCTTTTGCGGATGATACGAACATTCTTTGCAAGAGAGAAACCGTAGATAGTACAATATCAGATGTTTCAAATTGGTTCCGAAATAACAAATTAATTGTAAATGAAAAGAAAACGATTTTAATGTAGTTTTCCATTTCAAATAAGCAATTATATGCTTCATTGGAAATGAATGGTTTACCATTACCTGATGTTAAGGCAACAAAATATTTTGGTCTCTCAATTCAGTCAGCCCTCAAATGGAACGTCCATTTAAATGAATTGAACACAAAATTACGTTCATTATGCTACGCGTTCAGAATTCTTTCAAATTCAGTCAGCCTTCGTACTGCTCTTTGTGTATATTTCGCGAATGTTCATTCCCGCCTGAGATATGGCATAATATTCTGGGAAAATACATCTTATAGCTCTCAGACTTTTAGATTACAAAAAAGAATTGTACGAATAATAACCAAATCCGACCCGCGTGATTCTGGTAAGCCTCTCTTGCTCCAAGGCGGGAATATATTTTCAGAAAACGCCGATGTCTATTACTACAACACTCGGCGTAGAAATCATATTCATCATGTGACAGTATCAACAGCTCACTACAAAAAAATCACATACAATTCATGTCTATTAAATACGTTGAATTCATTTAATAAAAAAATTTTTTACTGAGCATCACAAGGATAGTAACATTAATTTTAACAGTGATATTTAATATATTACTTACCATTTGCTCTGTATAATTCTAAACAATATGTAACAAGTATTGAATCGCTGCTTCTGGGTCAATGACCCCCATCTCGATTAGGTTTTTCGTCCAGATTTCCTGCTTCATTGAGCAAATGCTGAGATGGCCCCTTGTTTTGCTTCTGGACATAAATATAACTTTATTACCTGGGCACTTCTAGAATTCAGTGGGAAAAATATTTAAATTATCGTTTCCATGCTTTCGTGGCAGGAAGTATTATTCCTTGACGAAGGGCATAATGAATGGCCCAAAATGTATTGCTTAAAATTATTGAAAATAGATTATATTACATCGGAGCGTTTTTTTAAATTAATTAATTAATTCAAAATTCAAGTACTATATGACTAAATGTAAGGATTAAAGAATTTTGAAAACGTGCACAGAATTCACTTCTCCCCATAGCACGTCATACAAAGTTTTGACTATTTTTTGACGTAAAATAAATAAATCTTTGAGATCGATGTTTAAGGTACGAGTTATCCCTTTGGGGACAATGCCTATCACGAATTCCATATGATGGTAATTTTTTAGGTCAATGACGTAAAAAGCTTCAGAAAGATCTAAAAATATTCCAATAGATGATTCATTTTTATCCATTGATGACCAATATCTTTATCAAAAGAAAAAAATGGCAGTGTCCATAGATTTTTATTTTCTAGATCCGATTGAGAGTCTGAAAACGATTTGTTTTTTCTTAGAAAAGTTTCCATTCCCACATAGAAACGCCTCTTTAATATTTTTTGAGAAATCGAGAAGAGAGGAATTGTCTTTTTATTTTGAATTTCATTCTTGTTGCCTTTTGAAACAAGTGGCTTTATTTGCGGTTTTGAAAATATTTGGAAATATTCCTTGTTAAAGAAATCATTTGATAAATAGGTATTAATCAATTAATCATTAAAACTAATTGATTAATGTAATATAATGCAATGTAATGCAATATAATGTAATGTAATTTATAAAAAAAAAAAATAATAACAATGACAAGGACAATGACAATGAAGAAGAAGAAGAAGAAGAAGAAGAAGAAGAAGAAGAAGAAGAAGAAAGAAGAAGACAAAAGCACTGCATGGCAGCTTTATAGTAACGGACGGACGGACGGGCAGACGGACGGACGGGCGGGCGGACGGACGGACGACGGACGGACAGACGGACGGACAGACGGACGGACAGACGGACGGACAGACGGACGGACGACGGACGGACGGACGGACGACGGACGACGGACGGACAGACGGACGGACAGACGGACGGACAGACGGACGGACAGACGGACGGACGGGCGGACGGACGGACGGACGGACGGACGGACGTCAGACATACTTTTTGAAATCATTCGACTTTTCGGTATCAAGGACCAACAAAACATGGATTCTGACTACGCAACGTGTTGGAGAAAGTAATTTATTATATGTGTGTAAGAACAAGATTTATCCCCTTTGTCGTTACCTCGGATCGACAAAACGAGTTTTTCTGTCGGAGATTCGCCCTTTTCCGGCGCACGATTGCTATACTTTCTCTACTAACTAGTAGGAGCCGAAGTAAAAATACTGAATCCAAATGAATCATGACCTATAATTCAGCATAAATATCAGACATTCTGACAAATGAGAGGTGACACCCATGTGTTGTTCCTATCTGGCTCTCACTAGAAAATTGCAGCATTTCATGAAATGTTAATTCCTTTGATTGCATTGCATTAAATAATATTTCCTTTTGTGTTAGACTGAAATTGCATGTTATCGGAAACAGATGAACAATTAATCAGTAAACATGAGTAAAAATAAAAAAAAGCAATATATTCATTTAAAAAGTGTACTATGCCCTCATCCCTCCTTGCTTCGCCTTCAGTTTTGTCATTTGTAAACTCACTGTGAGTTATAATAATTTATCTTATCTTAATATAGTTGACTAAGTATAGGATCATAAACTATTGTATAACATTACTAGTTCTCTCAAAGGTGTAAAGAACCAACAGTGTTACCTGCTATTTATGAAGAAAACAAGACTTGAATTGATTATTTTCACTGATTCCTGTACAAGTTGCAATATCACGATTTGATTCCTAGTACCTTGAAGAATACAATGATATCATGGCTCCTTGTACCTATCCCTGAAAATATTTACATTGCATTTTCTTGATAAGAACAAACTAGTACCTTTGACTTTCAAAACCTTCAAAATTTCCTATCTACAAATGTTTAATTTGAAGGCTTATCATGAAGAGTCCATGCTGACCCTGTCAAAGTAACTCATTGCTAACTATTAGCACAGCATAAATTTATGAAACAAATTTTTTCATGGGAATTAAAAGCCTTAAGTTAAACATACCTTTACAAAAATATATTAATAGCTTAGACTAGTTGAATTAAATCAAAGCATGCAATGATGTAGGTATGCTTTAACCCAGGGCTATGTAATTAGAACAGGTTCCAAAATCCTTAATGAATTTTTATTATTATATCCCTATAATTATTACTATTTACGATAATTATTAAATTAACCTATATTACTTCACTCTGTGTTCAATGTGGATCGTTGTTTGTCAATTAATTTAACCTACTTTGAATAAAAAATTGTAAGCTAGAGAATAGCACATTTGATACCTATATAAACCAAATAATGATGAATTTATAAAAGTCACTTACTCTAGTATACAACTTTTGTACTAATTCCAGATTTAAATGAAAACATTGTTTCAAAACCACAAACAATAGTTAAAGTATATTCATAAAAATACATAATAAATAGTTGAAAGAGCTATCTTAAAACGTGTTTTAAACTTATGCATTTTGCAATAGAAGTTGCAAATTTTCATTCTAGATTTCCATTTTAATACACGTAAATAATTTTTTTGTTGAGAAAAGAGATAATATATTACACTAAGTTTCTTTTAACAAAGTTACAAAATATTCAATCTCTCAAATGTTGAACTTTATTTGTTTTTCCGTCTTTGGAAAGTATGTGAACATTATTGAAGTTCAACAGTAGCAAAAGTCTGAAAATATTCAATAAGGTACCATACATTATTTGCTATAATTCATAAAATTTAAAAAATTCAATAAATATGTTATTGAATATAATATATTATATAAATATATATGTTAATGAATAAATGTGTTATATCAGCAACATAGAAAAATATTTATCTCCACTTGGAGAAAGTTAAAAATGACTAAAATTCAAAAAGTGACAAAAATTAGAAGTAGGCCTGAAAGAAAATGTAGTTCTTCAAAACAATGTACGGATAAAACAAAATGTAAAATTTTCTAAATAAGACATAACGTGAGGCAGATTTGAAATTAAATAAATAAAAATGAGACCCCAAAACCGGTAATAAACATCTACAACTTGAGAGGTGGATAGCATAAACCAACGTTCATTGGTTTCTAGCTTTTTCTCGATTTGTCAAACAATATATTGAAGGAGCATTTTATGAAATTATCACTCAAAATTTATCACTAATTAAAAATATTTTAAGTACAATATATTCATGCTATTACAAATATTATTAATTAGCACAAATGAATTTCATATCATTGGATATTAATTTCATACATTTCAAATAACGTTTATTACCGACAATTATATTCAGAAACGAAATAATAAGCATAATAAATATTAATTAGATCAAATTCTCCGTACATTATCTCCGAGTACATTAGCAGTGCACATACATAGTTACTTCTCTATACTGCATTTTCCATAATCGCCCAAGTTCCTTTGTTGAGGCAACGCCTAGAACATCTAGTATCAGAATGATATCTGGAGGTTAGAGGAACAAAGCATCTAGTTTATTGATAAAGTTCTTAGTGGGGTATTACACTAAAAGATAGCGGATAGCTTGTAACACCGTTCTGTTTTGGAATTATACAAGCTCTTCGTACAAAAATGTTAATTCAGAAAAAATCGAAAAGCTAATTTAAAATTACATGCAAAACCCATGATGTTCTGACAGTTTTTTTATTAAATTGCAATTAGTCAAACGTTACGATAACTAGGCGGGATTTCGCTGCGGGTTGCTGTGGGCCTAAACAGTGCAGCAGCGTGCAAAAGGCGCGAAGTGGGAAGGGTAGCAGCTGGTTGCGCGCTTGATAAGTGCAAAGCTGAAACATATTCTGTCGTCCATGAGATTTTAACGAGTTAGTTGAAGTGCAATCTTATACTTCAGAGCAGCACATGGAAGTGTTTCTCAACAATTATTTACTGTGGATTGTTGTGAACGGCTTCAGCGTCGTGAGACGTGTTGGACCGGAATGGACTGGAATATACGCCTGTGAAACGCGATGGGTTAACTCATCGTAGTGCATGTTAAATGTACAGTTTGCTTAGAACAAAAGTGTGGTGTCTGTCTAGGGAAGATGAATTGTGTGATTTTATTTCCAATTGTTCATCATATAAATAAAGATATTAACATTATCTAAGTCTGCAAATTGGATTAAATTACTAACGTTCAAGGAACTTCAGTATTTTAAAAGTAAATCACGTTGACTTGGAAGGCAAGATTAGCCAAGAAATTCTTCGTAATACTCATTTATTTGTTGATTTGATAGTGTAAAAATGGAAAGCGTCGAAGTGGTGTGCGTAGAGATACAAGAAAATGAAAACGGTGAAATTGTATATGTTGAGAAAATGGAAAACAACAACAGTACAGAGTCTCTAGAAGATTTTTGCGTTATGGAATGTGAAATAGCTACTACTGAAAATTCTTCTCAATCAAATTGTGAAGAACCTGATTCAAATTCTCCTGTAGAAATAATTGTCTTTCCAAACTTTAGTGACAAATTGCCTCAATGTGTGACAAATGAGGAAGAATCAGAAGAGGAGGACACAATAGAACCTGACAATGATTATAACATGACTTTATCTGGTGCTGAGCTTGCCCTGCATAAAGACACTCAAAGGTTCATTGAAGACACAAAGACAAATGATGATTTTGACTTTGTACTGAAATTGGCAATGCGGAGTGAGTCCAATGGACTCAGCGAACCTACAAAGCGCCCTTTTGAGAAGGTGAGAATCATTGAAGAAATTTCAGAGGAATCGGAAGCTGCTGTGGATATAAAGAAGAGTAAACTGTGGACACTATTAGATAAGCAGGACAAGTGTAGCTCTGCTTCAAAAAGAAGTGAGAGGACAACTGGTTCTGTAGACGTTCGAAGAACTTCCAGTGGCATTATTCCTAAAAAATCATATAGTAAAGAAACTCACAATGGCTGTTTCTCAGAACACCCTTTCAGATGTAAAATATGTGATCAGAGTTTCCGTCAGGATAGCAGTTTAAAAATACATCTCAAAGTTCATGCAGGAAAATTTTCTGACAGCTGTATTATTAATTGAAATATTTTTGTTTTTACTTCAACAGTTACATTTTGAAAGAAATTATCACATCTGTAAGTACCACAGCTCTTAATGTATTGAAATATTCACAGTTCGGCTAGCAATACTGTTGACAAGAACGTACTCGTAAGTCAATATTAAATGCGAGAACTGAATACAAATTTCTGATTGCATGCTTTAACAGCCTCAGACTATCAAATAAGCGTATTTAATTTTTTTGAAAAGACAAAGTACTAAGCGTAGCTCTCTTGCTTCAATCATGTATTTTATTGCCTTTGTTACATCTTAGGAGAATGTAGCGACCATTGGCAGTATCTTGTCAGAACTTAATAAATTGAATCAAAATATATTGTTTCCTTCAGAATACCCAGTGATACCATCCCCTCCTACGCCACTTTTATATTGGATTAATTGAAGTACTCTTATCAAATGAATTTTATTGTGTATCGTTTATTGTGTTGAAATACAAAATAATTTTCTATAATGTGCTCGGCATGCCCTATTAAATTGATATAGTCTACACACTGATTGTATTAAAGTGTTTTGTGAATATATGTGTGTGTGTGGTATTTTTACTTTGTAGAATTGCTATTGAAGCAATAACCATAAACAGGGAATCTAAACACTTCAGAATTTATTTGACTTTAATCCTATTCTGTGAACTTTTTTGGTTTTTTTAAATTTATTTTAAGTTAAATATAGTATGATACATTTGCCAGAATCTGAGAAAAGCTGATTGTGTAAGTAGTTGTGTGGTAAAGAGGCTGATTCTGTTTTCTTGTACTTGTCAAAGTAATTATTTGAGTTATATTGTATCGAGAGTTGTATGTAATTAGGTTAACATACAAAACAAGAATTTCACTACTGCTTAAGATTTGTCAAAAGAATGATTACTAAGATCTCAAATAATAATAATAATAATAATTCACGGAGGAGGAGGCTGAATAATCAAATCCTTTAGACTCTACATTACTCATCTCTGCTGAAGACTTGATAAGTTTTAATGTTTTCATAAGTGGTATACCTAATTTTAAGAGCCTTGACTACTAAGTCCATTTTAATAATTGATGGTTAGTATGTTGGTAAATTGGAATTTTACATTCCGTTACATTAAAACTTTACTTTCATGAATGACAAAGAGGATTATGTTGCTTTGCTGTTGCTGATATAATGCATTGCTACAGGAAATACCAGAAAGCAATCGTGCTATGAAAGTGTGTGTGTGTGTGTGTTTGATTTTAAGGTGTAATAAATTGAATTCACTCTGATGATTACTTGTGTACATCAGATCATGTGTTTGAATTGTGCTTCTCTTGGAGATCTTAGAACATTAGTGCTAATTATTAAAGAGGTGTATTAATCTTAATTGCATGTTAAGACTATTTTAAAGGTATTTCTCAATAGATTGAAACCATAGTTGCATAAATTGTAAGTGCTACCACTTTTACTAATTATTATTAACTAAAGTTACATAATTATTAAAATATATTAAAAATATACAATGATTTTTATTAAATTAGTAATTATTTTGGGCTTGTTCTGAGATCTAAATTTTTATAAATCAAGCTCTGTTTAAAGGTTAGGAGTTTGAAAAAAATAATCTGCTTTACTAATACTTTGGGCTGTCATGAAGATCAAACATTTAATATTTTCATTCCAAAATGTTTGACTTCATATGAGTATTTCAACCCAAAAGTGTGCTAATACTGGAGACATATGGTTGATCCCAGGGGAGATGATTTTTGTTGTGATAAAATCGGTTTCAAAAGAATAATTTTCATTGAAAAAACAATTCTTGAAATATTAGAAATAATAATATAATTAATTTATTGAGTTACACAATTACCATCATGTAATGAGGTTGGTTATTGCTTCAAAAAAAAAAAAGGATGGTTACAGAAATAATAAATTAATAATGAAATGTGTGATCATTGCGGTCAGAATGATAAGGTTTATCTTGATCTGGCACACTCAATCAGTCCCAGGAGAAGGAAAGAATTTGCCATGTTTTCTCATTCTACTGTGGTTCTTGTCAAATGTTACATGTAAGTCTTAAATAAATTTTTGAACACTAGGCAAGTTTCTGCAGAGGGAAATTTTTGAATCTGAGTAACCTTGTAATGTCTTTCAAATTTTTCAGTTATTTGTTGAATAGTATTCCTGGAGGGTATATACTTTATTGGCATAATGTGCATGTTCAAAGTGGTTGGTGAAGGTTATATGGTAATCTAGTGTAGTGTGAGCATAAGTATATGGGATATATCAATTGATTAGGTTTGATTTAACAAACATAGGACTTTGTATATGAATAATACAGTTAGTTCACAAGTACCATTAAAAGAAACATAATCTTCCATTAACAGTCACAAAGCTGAAAATTTCGAAGCTAAAATCAAAGGTTTGTAGAAACTGAAGTTTTTGAAATTGTGGTTGACAATGTAATTTTTGGGGTTGCTAACGTTCGGATGTTTCTTTATCAAATTTTAAAGGTTTGCTATGTTTCTGGTACTTGGCCTCATAAATGATCATTTCATTTTTGAGGATAGAGTGAACATTTTCAAGGTACTCTGGACTTTTGATGGTGCGTTTCTTGTTGTTATCCCAAAGGCTAATTTAAATTAATGGCTTCTCAATGAGAGTTTCACTTGAGATCGAATTGTGGGATAATTCCAAGGAATTTTGTTTTGTGTGGTGCCTTCACCTTCTAATGTAAAATAAATTTGGTGAGTATTGTTGTGTTGAGTGGGAGTTAGGGAATGGAATTTTCATTGTTTTGGTAGTATTTATGATTAGTTTGTTTTAGTTGAACCATTAAAGTACTTTGTCAATGTCTAGGCAGGCTGTGTTTTCTAGGTCTTCAGTTATTTTTCCTTTTAATATTCTATTTTTATCATTAGCAAATAGTAATGTTTTATTCTTTTCCATTTTTGTTGCGAGATCATTCACAAATAAAAGAAATAGAATGGGTCCTGGTGGTGTCCTTGCAAGATCTCGCAGGTCACAACACAAAATGATGATATCGTGTTCTGCTTCCTTTTTGATCAAATAACACAACTATTTGCTTTCGTGTGATAGACCTAATCTGATCCAATTTATCAAGAACAGTTATTTGTTACAAACATTTTTTACAAATCCAGTAACAATGACGGTCTTATATTTACTGTTAAGTTTTGGAACAAAGCTCAAAATTTTTAATACCTTAGTGAAGCCTATTTTTTTTCCACCTTTACTTCTGATGAACTGAAATGCTTTCTATTGATATTCCATTCTTTACATCAATTTTCTTTCTTATTTCATCGTTCCTGATACTGTCACGTCTGCTGTAACAGCAACTTCGACGCCAGTAGCTCCATTTCAAGGGCCAACAGCTTCCTTGTTCGTTTATCAACTACCCAAATTTCTGAACTGTACGTTGTCACACTCTTCACTAGTGTGGAGAAAAGACGTCTTTTAGTAGTGTTAGTGATGGTTTTGTTCCAAAAGACAGTCTATATTTCGTGTCACGTTTTTCCCCAAGCTAATTCGTCTCCATTTCTTGGCTATTTCCCTTATTGTTTTACACCCAAATATTTAAATTTGTTTACTCATTACATTTTTTTTTCCATTTTCCAGGAGATCTTCAATCTCATTGTTCCCAACTGCCACGTATTCCGATTTGTCCATGTTGGTAGTAAATCCTACTTTTAAAAAAATGTTCATTGAGTTTACTGATCATGAAACTCAAATAGTCTGCATCTTCTGACCTGGTCATCGGCAAAATATAATGTATATTATTTATCCTCCCCTATCATCATTCCCATTATGCTGCGTTGTTTCTCCCACTGCTGTAAAATTTGATGCATATATATTTTAAACAGTTGGGGAAAGATAGCAGCCCTGACGAAGACCTTTACCGACTGGGAATGGATCCGAGAGCCTGCTGTAGATCTTAATCTGAGAAGCGTTTTTCTTACATGGATTTTGTGTGACTCCAATTAAGTTCTTATTGATTTAAAGTCCATCCATTTCGTCCCATATTCTAGCTAGCGGTACATTGTCATACGCCTTCTGAAGATCAATGAAATCCAGATGAACTTCCCTACCTCTCCTTGTTCTCTTTTCTATGTTGTTTTAATGCAAATATATTGTCTATAACCGAAAACCACATTGTTCCTGTATGATTCTTACTTTGATCTTTTCTATTTTATTTAGGATTATTTTGCTATAGTCAACCTCCAATAACTGCTATTCCTCTGTAGTTTGTTTCGTTGTCTCTAGATCCTTTCGGGTCGGATCGGTGTCAGGTACGATGTTCGCCATTCCTGAGGAGGATCTCCATTCATGCACGTTGAGGACATGTGCTTGAGCATTTGATGCCGTTGATAGGGACCGTATTTCAGTAGTTCTGCCGGAATATCTCCCGGTCTAGATGACTTATTAGATTTCATGGTCTAAAGAGCTTTTTTTAAATCATCAATTCACATCAGATCTCCCCTTTGCTCGAATTTCACTTCCTTGTTTGACTGGAAATTTCAGTTTTCTAGCAGCAGCTTTCCAAAGTACTCTTTCCAGTTATTGATGCTGATGTTTGATAATGAGATATTGTTTTTTTCACTCGTTTTAATAAATTTAATTAATGTCTTCCTTATGTAAACTGGCAAAGACATAATTATGGTTCCTCCATCTATTGATTTTGTTGAAGGAAGCTTTTCGACACTCACTTTGATTTTTAATTACAACTTGCAATTTATCAGTCAACACGGAACAGAAAAGGAGAAGGAGAATTATAGAGTAAAACTTTTAATGCAATATTTTGTTCTATACTTGACATTTGATGACAGTTTATATATGAAATAATCACTTACAAAAAATTTGAAAAAGTTTTTCACAATATTATAATGTTATTTTGTAGGTGAAACAAATTAGTTCCTTGAGAGGAAAGCCTCTTTGTAAAATAGAAGATTGTTACTACAAAGAATCCATAATTACTACTGGATTTAATTACAATATATGTGTAGCTACGATGCTAGGTCATCGCTCTGGGTAGGCAATAGCAGGGACACTAGATAGAAGTTTTAGGTGCCTTCCTTGAAGGACCTGGACCTGCTTCTGTCATTTATTTAGGTACTGGTAATAAAACTGAATAGACGTTCTCAAAGGAATGCTATGGAAGCAACTAGCTTTGACTAGCTTCTGTTTCGCACCAAAGAAGTTTTAATGCTTGGAAAGTCATCAGTGCTCGCTGCGAGCTTTTGCCTTCAACTGTTTATTGCTCAAGGGAGGGGGAAGCAAGGTCATCGTTTCAAGAAAAGTTGCGCGAGCAGTAGTCGCTACTATTTGAGAATTCAATGTATAAAAAACAGAATTTGCATTATTGTTTAAGATATTAATGCTTTTTTAAAACTTTTTCCATATTCTACTTTAAATATTGTCTTTAAATGTTTTGAATTGAAATATTTAGAATTGACATTCCAAAAAAGTTTCCTCAAAAATCTCGAATAGAATTTAAAAGAACATGCCCATTGACAAAAGTTGAAGATTGATTAAAATGTTAAGTAATAGTAAGATTACGGTTTTCTAATTTATTATCAAGTGTATAACCCAATTTATTGTTATATTATAAGATAAATTGAAATAAAGTGCACAACTATTTTCATAAATTGGCTGTATTTTTCATTCTTGATAGATGTGTTTCAGTGTAGAATTATTAAGCTAATATCTGAATATTATTGCTGTGAATGCAGATGTAACAGTTTCATAGTTCAAAAGTACTTTGAATGAAGGTGCAAAAAATGAGCATTGGCCAGTAAGATATTGATCTTTTGAAATTAAAGAAAAAAGTACATTGCAGGATTGCTTCTAATGTAGCCAGGCTGATGCAACCAGGGTCCCAAATTAGTACCTTCGTCGACCCTCAATAAAGATGACATTCCTTTTCAACTTTTTAGTTATCCCAAAATTAAAAAAAGTTATGTAACAAATTGCATGTCAATCAAACATGTATTAGATTATTCCTTATTTTTGTTGCAATTAGACGTACACATAATGTTTACATTCTCGTCTTAAGGTACATTTTAAAAAGAAAAAGTTATGAAATGTTGCGGGAAAAAGCAAAGAATTTTCGGCAGAAAAACTTATTGTGGGGCCCTAGTAACGAAATAATGGATAAATCTAGTTACTAAATTTAGAAAAAAATTCTCTAACACGTAGTGCAGCCACAATCCGTGTTATGTGGGTCCTTCTTACCGAAAAATCGATTGAGGGCAAAACGTCTGCGTCTGTGAACAACGTTAGCGGCTAAACCGATCAGCCGATTTTCTCCAAAATTAATATTCCCCAAACGATCTGGCTAATGTCGCGGCCGTTTAATTTGAAACCGATATTTTAATTTTGGGGATACTTTACATGAACAGAACCCCTGGAATGTCAAAAATAAAAATGGCTGCATCGTTTTTTATTAAATTTTGTTGTTAGTGTGGAGGACGTTTAAGATGTATTAAACAGGTCTCATTTTCGTTGAAAATTTCGATTTTTCGAAAATGGAAAAAATCCAATTTTTTTCGGCGTCATCCTACAGCTACAATTATGGAGATAGATATTTTTCCTTTAATGAAGATAGAGATTTTTTCCTTAAAAGATAGATTTTGAAATAAGGACATGTACAATTTTCGAAAGTTTGAGCACATTTTGCGTGAAAGAACGGGCGAGAAATACGTGTCTTTTTAGCACTGCAAATTTTAGAAATACAAAAAAGAATATAGCCAACAGTGGTTGAAGGAGAGGAGAGATTAAGAGGAGTTTTGGAGCCCGTCAGCCTGATCGTTTGAGAGTTTTCGCGTTTGGTGAGGGACTCGTTCTACCAGAGCCTGTATTCAGATTATGATCTTGTACAAATTTCGTTCGTAAACTAATCGAGTTAACTTGCTTATCACATGAATTATACATTCATTCTACTTTATTGCCAGTTTACACCTCGAAGTTTGCTGGCAAAATATTCCCGATTTCTTTATCAGAATAGGAGTCCATGGTTGGGTATCTTGATGGCACAAAATGGAGAATGATTTCTTGGCCGTCTGTGCACCACCAACAATGACTTTAATCAATAGCAGATACAAGTACATGCTAAATATTCTATGATGTCTCGGAACGCAAAGCCATCTATGTATTTTATTCGCCCCAAATTAGGAAAAACTAAGCCAAGCTCGAAAATGCCGAGCTCGTGTTGACATGCACTAGTGCTAATGAGTTTTGGACAAAATTAAGTGCACGGTTCGAATGCACTACGCGAATACGCTGATAATTTTTGTGAGTGACGCGCGACGACAAAGACACCATTGCGCGCGTAGCGAATTTGTAGAAGTTATTCGTGGATTTAAATGATGAACTTAAACATTCAAGAAAATATTCCGTCTAAGAGAATTTTCAATGGCCGAATTTTATCTAACATACATTGGGATAAGAGTATGACAGTATTAATGCCTTGTGGGACACGATTTCGGCGGAAAATCAAACTGAATTTGTTGATTGAAAAATTGTGCGCGATTGAATTACGTGATCATGGGAAAGTCGAATCCACTGCGTTTCTTGCTCGCGGTGATTCTAACAAGAAGCCTTGTCATAAAAGTGACAGCAAGGAAAAATAAAAGAAGATTGTTCAACGTGCAAAACAGACGTTTTCATGCCACAAGTGTAAGCATTTGGGTCATTGGGCCGCAGAGTGGCCGGAGAAGAAGACAGATGGCAACACTGGTGTGACGTTTTAACACAGATCATGGGTGTATCAATCGATAATTTTGTTCAAGCCGGTAAGAGGTACTGCGACAGTGACACTACAAATCCCGCTAGAGCGAACAAACAGTATTTTACATCGTACGAGAATTTTACTGTTCCTGAAAAAATATCGCTCGGGAAACGAGATGTAAATATGCTGGCTCATGGCCAGGGAAACGTTAACATTCAAATGCGTTTGAATAATGCTTTTTCGAATGCTGTCCTGAAAAAACTTTTTGTATGTTCCTGAAGCATGTAAAACATTCGTGAGTCTCTCCAACACATAATTACAACCGCATTTTATGTTAATACTCTCCCTAAAAATCATTTGGCGTTTATACGTTCTTAATGTTTTCCAGGAAAACCTCAATTTTTGTAGTCTGCTGTATGCCCCACAGGTTTTCTGCTCCACATATATTCGCGCGTGAAGGAATCGTACGCGTCCGCCCGCGTGAATGAATCGTGCTACAAAATGCATTTCAGAGACCTGAAAGCAGATGAACATCAACGTGGACGGAAGCAAAGAAAAATTTTGCGATGGATATGCACTAGGGAAAATGCATAGGTTTCCATTCAAGAAACGAATGAATTGACTGATGCTAACTGGTCAACAAATCCACACCGATATGAACGAACCTGTTAACTGAATCTATCGGAAAGGCACGCTACTGCGAGAATTTTAAAAATGATTTTAGCAATTATTGTCGAGTTTTCTTTTTAAACAGAAAAGTGAGGTTTGTATTATTTTTGGGCAGTTTCTGAATGAAGCGAAGACGAATGAACACGTCATCAATCAGCTGAAGTGTGATGAAAGAAAAGAATTTGACAATAAAATTTCTGAACTGCTACCAATCGGGGCATAAAACACCGCATTACCGCGCCGTAAATACCACAGTAATGTGTTTGCGGAGCGTGAAAATCGAAGCATCATCGAGTGCGCGCGTTCTGTGTTAAATCCAAGCAAATTGCCAAAGGGTCTGCGCAGAAGTATGCAATACTGGCACCTACTTCCTGAATCGCACTGGAAAGTCCTCCAGTGAAAACAAGTCTCCCTACGAATTGCGGCGTGGACGGATAGTGGGAATCTTCAGTCATCTGAAAATCTTTGGAACAGGATGTTACGTGCACATCAACAATGCCTTTTGCTCAATGTTTGTCGACAAAGCTGTTCATGGACATCTGAACGGCAGGGAATGGATTCAGGGTGTGGATTCCAACTCAGTGGAGGATTGTTATGAACCACGATGTGAAATTCAAGCTTGAAGTTGTCTGAATGTGCCCATCAACGTCGAAAAGTTTGAAATTTCACGTGACGAACACATCATACGTGTAGAGAAGCTAAAAGAGGTCAACGATAAAGAAAGGGAAGAAAAATGAAGTTAGGCTGAAGAATTTACGTGTGTCCAGTTTTGAAAGGAGTAATTTTCCAGTTGAAGAAGTCAAAGTAGAAGGTGAAACTACAAGAACAAACGTGAATCGAATTGACCATCATGGAAGATAAGCGGAGATTTGGTGAACATGGCCGGATCGCCGATCACTGAAAACAAGAACCCAATTCTTACCTTGAAATGCTGCAGACAAATAAGAGTGATTGAAGGCGCTTAACGAGGAGATGGACGACGAAAGTTATATCAGGCTACTGGTCTTGAAGAATCGTTGGGACGTTCGTGAGACAGTTTTGGACATAGGAAAAATCCTCTTCAAGGCTCGATTGGTTGCAAAAGGTTTCGTACAAAGACAGGGAATTGACTACGAGACATTCAGTTCTGTTGCGCGATATGAAACTATTTAGATCTTATTTGCGCATTCGGAACCAAGCTCGCTCAGTTTGACGTCAACACAGCTTTCCTGGACGGCCTGCTTGAAGAAGACTTATATGCAATAGCCGGAAGGTTTTGGGAACATCGCTGGACGAGTGTCACGCGAAGAAAAGTTTGAATAGCCTGAAATGGGCGCCTCGCTGCTGGAACAAACGTTACAAGAAATTTATGAAGACAGCTGGATTTAAAAACAGTAATGCTGATCCATGTCTGTTCTACCGTAAGAGAAACGGGAAGAATGTGTATGTTGTAATTTTCATGGATGACGGCATCGATATAGAAGAGCTCGAAGAATTCATGGAAATGCTGCAGCACGAATTTCTTAGAAACTTCTTTGATATGAGAATACAGCACAATGAACGTGGATCAGTAGCAATCTATCAAGAGGACTACACACGAAAAGTTTAAGAAGATTTGGAATGGCCGAGTCGAACAGGGGTTTCTACTCCAATTGGGCGAGAAGACAATGTTGGAGAGAAAAGGTCATAGTCATGGTTCCGTATCGTGATGCGGTGGGTTCTTTGATATACCCGACCATAGGTACATGTCCTGATATTGATTTCGCTGTTAATAAAGCACCTCGAACAATGGAAAATCCTACAGTTTAAGATTAGAATCGCGTGAAACAAATATTTAAATATTTGAAGAGCACATAACCATGGAATTGTCTTCAGAATAGGACAAGCTTGGCAAAAATGCCTACAGTGTTGCTGACTACGGTGGAGATAAGACGTTCAACTACTGGTGTCAATGCAACCTTCAGTAGCGGAGAATTTTCCCCCATGCGTCACATACAGTTTTTTTTTACTGTTTTTGACTAAATAAATAAATAAACGGAGTTGTATCGTGCGCCAGTCACTTGTGGATGTCAATAGCAACGTCGACTACAAAAACTGAGATAATAGTAACAAGTGAAGGAGCAAAGGAGTTAATCTGGCTCAAACATTATCGTATGAATTGTTGGAAACTGTCGAAAAATCTCCAACGCTCTACATCGACAATGCTACTACAGTGAAACCGACTAAAAGTCTAAAATATCATCGCATATCAAAGAACATCGGGGTTCGTCACTTCTATGTGAGGGAAAGATTTTTGGATGGAGATCGGCAACTGGAGCACATCGACATGAGCAACTAGCTGGTTGATTTACTGACTAAACCTATGGAGAGGGTTAGATTCGAGATACCACGTGAGAGGATTGGAGTGCAGAAGATTACGTCAACAAAGTGTTCAATATAGACTATTTTGTTTACTTTTGTCCATTTGATTTTTTCTTTCGGAGGAAGTGTTAAAATGAAAAAATGTGGACAAGTAATGCCATCTTGCAGTGTATTTGAACTGATGGACTTGGAAAAGGTTCAGTTCAAGAATCGAGTCAGTGCGTCTTCGGATATATATAAAATAAAAAGATTTTAATTCGTTCAGAATGTTGCTAAATGTGAACTAAAAAATTACTGAATGAATGTATTTATATGAACATCCGTTCCCTAGTAATAAGCCAGTTTTCCCTTTCCTAACGCATAAGTAAACAGCATATAAAGTCAATAGGATAAGATGAATTTTTTTTTTTGCTTTAGTAGAGAAAATGGAAATTAATATCGCTAAATTAGTGGCAAAAATTTCGTCTTTGATTTCTCCAAAAAATCCGAATATAGGGTCTAGTAACGCCACCTGGCGATCGGAGGGATCCCCGCTGGACCCTGTGTGTGAGTGTGTGGAGAGGGGGACATCCCGAGGTCACCGTGGGGTCGCAATAACAATGGGAGGAAATAATCCATTAGTTAAGTGTGATTTGTTTTGGGTGCCTTGTTCTACCAATGACCCTTACCCGATCAGAAACCGAGTCACCTTGTGGATGTTTAACCGTCTCACGGTTAGGCATGGTAACCAGAGTTGGTAGCAGTTCGAGGAGATGAGAGAGATGAGCGGAGGATGAATTGTAGGGGGTGTTGTGGTTGTTTTACAATATAAAAGCGAAAAGTGGGGCTAAGAAATAGTTTTCAGAACATGGAGTGAGCGGAGCCTAGCCAGGAGACCTACCATAGAATCAGAGAAGCTAGCCAGCAAACGACTATACACACTCAGCAGTAATAAATTCAGTAGATGAGTAATTTACAGTACGACTCTCGTTCATGCGATTCACTCACGGCGCAACATTTTTGCTGCGCGAGATGATCCTGCGATACGTTTTTCGTACATGGTAGAATGTTTTATGGTTTCAAGCTAACGACGAGGCTCGGGCCTTCGGCCCTCGCGGTAACAAAAAAATCCTTGAGTTTGTCAACATCATTGCACGTGTTTTATGCTCTGTTATTGGTAAATTTCACTTGATACATTAAGTATTTTATGCGAAGTTACTTTAGAGATGAAATTCACTTGCCAATATAATTACTGACACCACATAATCACATATCCAGGGCAGGCGGTACCTCTAGACCAACTAGGCGATAACCTAGAGCGCATTCCTAGGGGGGTTCATATTATTAATAAAATAATTATTCAGTTTGTAAGAATAAAAAACTTAGACATGCATAATTTACCATTGTTTCAATAATTATCGAATTTTTTTTAGTTTATCATTATTGTCTTTATGATTGATTTTTCGTGTTACCGGGCGCGTCAACTGCTTTGGTCATTAGTTCCGTTAGTGTAGTGCATGTTTTTCGGAGTTCGCCGGTTTCCCCAAGGCCGGCCTTTTTGGGTATGCTCCCATTCGCCTGGTATTGATCGGAGAAACCACTGAAAACTACCGATCAGAGCAACCGGCCGCTAGAATTCTCCTCCAGACAGCGACTGAATTCGACCTGGCTGAAACGCTAGTGTCGAAAATCCTGCCGCCATCAGGACTCGAACCTAGGATCTCCCGGTCAGAGGCGCTGCAGTGACATCAGTTGATGCACTGAGCTACCGCTCCCGGTATTGTCTTTATGTTGCTATATGAACAATAAGTATGTAAACAATAAGTATGTGTTAATTATTTCTCTAAATCGAGTATTTATTATCTGATTGTGTGTGTGTGTGTGTGTGTGTGTGCGCGCGCGTGCGTGTGTGTGCGTGGTCGCGCGTGGGCGCGCGTGTGCGTGCGTGCGTGCTACAGAAACTAGGACTATTTTGAAGGAAAGCTACAACAATATTTTTGCTTTGACCGAACATTTAAACGTGCTCATTTAATGTAGTTCATATTCTTTATAGAAACTATTATATTGATATCTCGATAAGACGAAGAAATATTTCACTCCGAATACACTTCGAGATTCGACTGTGTGTGTGTGTGTGTATATATATATATATATATATATATATATATATATATATATATATACATACACACACACATGTATTCGGCACCGGGCTTCCCTGATTGGCTAGGGGGCACGGAGCGCGAAATTCGTATGTTCTCTTTCTACGGAAATGTTGAAGGCTCGTTTAAAGCACTGTTTTGTGATTTTGGAAACGGCTTATATACTTTTCATTTTATTAATATTTATACATATATGTTTTATTCCGTTTTTCTGTTCATATTTTGTTATTCATTCTTATTCAATTTTATTCCTATTAATACATATATAACTGTTTATGGACACATTGGTGAATCAAGGATTTTTTTATGTCCATGTCTCAATATTTGTAATAGGCCATTAAAAAATGTATAATTTTAGAGGAAGGAAAATGTGACGAAAACAAAGGAGGCTGAAGGGGTTGATGGAAAGTTTTCTTGGTATTATTTTCAATTTTGAACAAAATTAAAATCAAATTAACTTAAATTGCAAATTGAAAATTTTATTAAAATATCTACTGAACTTCACATTTTGTATACACTTTACTATTAATAGAGTATATTGTAATGTTATTGAAAGTAATTTGGGTTATTTCAGGAGGGTAAATAGGTTATAATATCAAGTGTTTTCAAATTTCTCAATAATGTTTTCCAACTACTCGTTTTTAAAATTTTTCAATAGCATCTAAATGAATTCGAAAAAAATTATTAAGGGTATTTTTTATAATGGTTTTAGTGCCAAAAAAATTCTGAAATTAATGAATTACATTACACTGTGAACACTAGCCAAAACAAACCACACAACCAGCAAAAAAATACAATAATGTAAATATGATACAGATTGATCAACTTTGACTTGGCCTGACCTAAGCCCTAGTTATGATCATGCCAATAACGCACTTCTTTCTGTTGGATTTGAACAACCACTGGCATAATCTTCTTCACCAATATCTTCATCTAATTCAAGAACGATCTGATAGTATTTGCATGATTCTGCAATACTCATTCCCATTTTAAAATATTGAAGGAATGCTTTCCATGTAGCCTTATCAGCTGACAGGGACCACTGTTTCTGTAGTTCTTACACTGTGGTTATGACTTTTCTTTATTTTATAGCCTTGCACAATCCTTTCTGAAAATAAAAATAAGTTATTTAATTGTTAAAATGAAAGTTTTTTGACAATTTAAAGGGATAAACCTAATAAAAATTATAATACAATTTAATGTGTCAAACTTTTCGGTTATACCACTGATTATCAATAAATTCTATTATGACAATAAATCATGTTAAATTTTCTAAATTGGATGTATTTCAATTTATGTTCAGTTAATTATTAATTGTTTAATTAATAGATCCATAAATTTAACATTTAACTATTTTTTCATTTTTATTGACTCCTACAAAATTTTGTATATTTACTTATGATTCCCATCTTAATTATTTATTTGAATTCCACAATTGCCAACGTAGGGTTTTTTAAGGAAAAATTTCTTCATTGATGTTTTTATTTGTATACGTCAATTTTATGTTTCTTAGGGGGTTTAGTTTGCTAGGCAGAAGAAATAAATGTACGTTAACTCAATTTTCTAGTGCTGGACTGAAAAAAAAAGCGCGAATGGTGTTTGGAGTTTTCATTCTTTGATTATCTCCAAGAGTTAATTGATATGCCGGATGTTTGCGATCGTAAACGCCTGATTGCGCATCATTACGTGGGAGAAATTTCTACGAATACAGGGGGCCAACGAACACGCGGTTTGATTCCGAGAATGCTATGTGCCTAAACTACCTAACCAAGTTACACAAAACTAAATTCAATTCCTCTACGGGACAAGGCAAACAATAACACAATTTATTGCTTATTTATCCTTGAAAATAGATTTTATTACATGGGAGATTTTTTTTCTTTTTTCTTTTTTTTTCAAAATTCAAGTAGTATATGACTTAGTGTGGGGATCACAGAATTTTGAAAATATGCACACAATTCACTTTTCCCCATAGCACGTCATACGCAGTTTTAACTGTTTTTTTTTACATAAAATAAATCAAATAAAAATAAATCACAGGAGCCCCCAATTGGTAATGAACTGAACCATTGCTCCTTGGAGAATCGAGGATATCAGTTTTAGAACAACTATTATAACTCAAAATTAATGTTCACGTCTTCACAAATACTGTATGTGGCAAAGGTTTTTGAAGCTGTATCAAGGCGTCTGTAAACAAATTTAAAAACAATGTAAAGAAATCGAAAACCCTACATACCTTAATAAAGGCATCTTTTCTTCTTGTGTATGCAGTGTTAAGTTTTAATTTTACAGACAATATAGCTAGACAACCGGCATTTTTAGAAAGTTCTATTTTCTCTCCTACTACTTTTCTGTATGTACTATGATAACATAAGGACAATATTTACTAGAATAAAATAAAAACATGACGTGCATTTCTGTCAACTTACGAACAAACTGATCATTTTCATAATCTAACATTCCATTTTGTGTGGGTGATCTTCGCGTATTCCTCGATCCAATTGTTAATGTCTTCAATTGAACTTATTGCACTTCTTATGACAGTTTCTTCTTCATTATCCTTTACAACTTCGTAACTGTAATTCACTCGGAAATAAATATAATTTAGTTTCCTAGTTCGCATTTATTCATATAAAACCAAAATATAAGTTTAAGTTACTGACAAAACATGTTGGATTGTTAGTTCACATAATGGAAAAGACTAATATCACAGCTGATGTTACCTGAAAATGCAGGGTCGATCACTTCGTCCATGAACACAGTAACCGAGTCCACGTGCGCTGACGCTCGCTGTGGCTCTACAGGGATCCGTAGAAGGAGAACATACGAATTTCGCGCGTTTTCGCGTCAGCTAGCCAATCAGAGAAGCCCGGTGCCGAATACATGTGCAGTTTGCTTATATGCCTCCGACCCCACCGCTTATGATAATTGGAGCCATTTAGTTTATAGTTCCTCGCCGTTCTCAGAGATCGTACGTTACCATTTAAAGGTTACGAATAGTCTACATGTCATTTACTTGAGTATCTTATACACAGGGACTAGTTCATACTGAAGTCACGCTAAATAATAATTTAAGTACTCCAAGAGTTTTATTAATTTTCGTCTTAGATCGTTTTCTTTTACGCCGCTGTATATGTACCGTGGCAATCATTTTGAACTTAACTGCATTAAAAGTACATACATTTACATGTACATTTAATAATGGAATAGAACACATAAAACGATACTATTAGGCCCGCAACACACGACACCGAGAGATGCGTTGCCAGAAATGTGCGACGAGGAATGTGGAAAGAGGCCGGCGAGGCTGCGTCCACACACTAGAAATAGGTTATTCGATGTCTTGAAACGCCGTTATACGCTACAAGCTGAGAGTGGGAAAGCAGTTAGCTATGAGATCACCTGCGCGTCCCATTTCAGGTATTATTAAATGCTCTTGTGTAACTTTAACCTATGAAATCATTGTTTTTTGTTTTTTTTTGCCATAATCGTAATCCATCTGTTTAACTAGTTCGAAATGCATAAAGAGAAATACGTTACTGCATTGCTTATAATAATTATTTAATGTAAAACATTGGAACGTATGTGACTTTTAAGGGATGAGTGCAATCTGTGCATATTTTATTGAGCTCCGTAATCCCCCCCCCCCGGTGTTTTACTGTATTTATTGGTTGAATTATGAATAAATTGTAAACGATCAACAAATTCAGAATAAAATTCACAATTAATAAATTTATTTATAAATAATAAATAAGAAATTAAGAAGATAATGAATTAATTAAATTATTTCAAAATACCCCTTCAAGTTTCTTGCTTCAAATCTTTATTTTTATATTGCACATTATGAACGGGTTTCATTCAAGTAAGAATATCTTTCACAGAAGTTTTTTTTTTGGGGGGGGGGTTATTCCTGTTCAAAGAGAAAATTCAAGTAAACAATTAAAAATCTGGTTGTTTATCATGTCTTTTTCTGCTGAATATTATAACCTCACTCACTTCTACGCACTGTTTAGTGTTTTCCTGCTGTAGCGTAGGCCTATAATGTCATGAAAAATGAAGGAGTAGAAATATGTCCGAGAACACTCGCTCGCTGACAGACTCGAGCGAGGAACTCTTCCGCCTCCTCAGAGGCGAACGAGTAAACTCTTTCCAGTGCGTGAGGGTCGGTGTGTCTTGGTTCGATTTTCCACATTTCACGTTGCACATTTCTCGCAACGCATTCCTCAGTGTAGTAGCTCTTGCCTGCGGGCCTTAAAGTACTCTAATACGTGGATCGCAATAATTTCCCCCATGATATATTTCTTACACCGTGCTTTCCTCGCATACAATTGAGTTCCACCATGGTTTCGCGGATGGCACGGAGAAACGCCCAGTGTCGTGGCGCCGCAGTCAAGTTTGAATTTCGTGCTCGGCAGTGACTTTCTAGCCAAATTTTCTGGAGGGCATTTTTCCCCCCGGAAACGACTTACCATTCTTCATGAAATTCAACTTATAATCAAATATATCTCTTTTCGTCACGGTAACTTCCGGTCATACTACATACACATGTATGTACTTTTTAGTATTCTACTACTTTTCCAGTTACGCTTGTCCCGTTGTTTGGCCACATGCCACTATTACAAATTCAATCGTTTTAGTGGGAGTAACAAAACAAAATAAATTGTTACGAAATTTAATTTAGCCCGTCAGAAATCTCCGAATTCAATTGATCCAATACAGTGTGCAATATGTTAAACAATAAGTGAATACCACCTTTTGCAGCAGGATTGCATCTTCAACGATTTTGAAAAGATTTCAAGGAAATGGTTTTATTCTAAGTATAAAAAGGTCATAACGTTCATACGGAAAAGGTATTTCTCTCAAGAAGTGTTTGGGAATTAATTTTAAATCTAATCAAATCAATTGCAGATTCTTCAGAGGCTTTGGCTCTAGAGCCCTATGCCACATTGAGTTCACTCAGAGAAATAAAGAAAAGCTTTCAATCTGACATTCCTTGTCACAGAGTACAGCAGAAGTGTCTCCACAGTTCAGTGTCACCACCACCGCAGTACTTGTACAAAATGTAATACTTGATATGGCAAGTATGTTAGTATGATCTTTTTGTTTAAAATGTGGCAAAAGACTCTCTTGCACTGAGTCCTTTAATTATTAATGCAAATTATTTCTAGAATTCAGAAGGGTCTCGTACTAATGAATGAGGCATAATGTCTCAAAATAGGTTGTATTTTTATATTCAGTTTAGTATAGAATAATTTCGAGAGGAAAAACAAACAATTTTTATTAAATATCATAATTCTAAAAATTTTTGTTATTTCACTCCAGAGAAGTAGTTTGGTGTATCTTATCTCCCCCCCCCCTAAGTCAGGACATGACACTTAAAATATGGGATAGTGTACATAGGATGCATGGTTGTGATCGTTTTGTAGACAATATCATTTAAAAAGAAATTCAGTATTTCTCACATTGCTGTTCAAATGTCATCCTACACCAATGGTCGTGTAATTTTTTTCTCGATTAATTAAATAGAAAAAATATATAATAGTAAATAATGTAAAAAACAACAACATGAAATCACGTTTAACTAGGAAAA
The DNA here is from genome assembly GCA_964035755.1 of Teleogryllus oceanicus. Lineage (NCBI taxonomy): Eukaryota > Metazoa > Arthropoda > Insecta > Orthoptera > Gryllidae > Teleogryllus > Teleogryllus oceanicus. Next base: position 256,627,867 of record CAXIVR010000001.1, on the reverse strand, counting down.
CATATGCAAAAAAAATTGTGATCCGATAAGTTAATGAATGAGTGAATAAACACAAAAAAAAATTACGAGGTTCATTCAGATGGTAAGTTTCCCTAAGGTCATCAACAATAAGAAAAAACAATTTCATTTCACTTTAATGTAGCAGATACAGTATAGTTGTAATATTTTCCACATATCACCATCACAATTGAGACATTTGTCACACGTGGGTCTGTATCATCAGCAACTCTACGCCTCTGTGATATGCGTAATGCTAACCAAACAGGAATTTGAGTAAGAAAGGATGGAAATCACTGGGCTGGGGCACGAGATCCAGGCTGCAGGATGGATGGTCATGCAGTCAGACATACACAGTCTTGGCTTAACACAGATCTGCAAATACTGTCAAACCTTGATAACTCAAATTTTTGATCTGTCGAAGCAGGTTTTCATTCCCGGACGCGTTATATGTATTTTAATGTATTCAAAATTCCCAATGTTCCCATCATTGACTCTAAATTTGATACCATGAATTTCACAATAACTCGAAAGACTACCTTCTTCCCCTGAGTGAAAATCATACTTTTAACTCTAAGAAACTGAAAAAGTTTGTTTTCACGTCTTGAAATTCTGACCTTTTAAGCCAATTCCCACAGAACACTGACCATCCTACAAGCAAAAACATTTTAGATTTCATGACATCAGAACCAGAGGTCTCGCCAGAGGAAGAAATAGGAGAAGTGCATGGTTCTTTTTGGCAATATGTTCAGGGTCAGATTTCAGTTGATAAGGACCTTTCAGTGCCGCAAATTTACTGGAAAACTTAATTGAACAGACCAATGCACAACAAGAAACGGGAAAAAAATACTGGCCTTTCCAGTCTTTAAATTTCTGAATTAAAACCTCAGTGGTACAGGTAGGGCTTATTTAAATAAAGTTAATTTTGAAATATTTTATTACCTTCGTGATTTGTTTCGCAATATTTTGTATTTGAGAATAATGCGCATTATAGTATAATGAATGAACATCAATTTCATGATTCAACAGTTAAATGTTAATTTAACTGTGCCCATTTAAAACAGTTAATATGTCAGAAAGTATTATTTTGATATCTCAAATTTTTGACGAGTCTAAGAAACATTTCACTCCGGAGACGCTTCAAAATATTGAGGTTCGACTGTAGTTCCACTGGGAGATGTTTGAGCTTCCAGCCAATAGGATCTCGCCCCCAGCAATTTCCATTTTTGCTTACACCTCGAGAAATTCCTGACCAGCCAGTGTTACACATGGCACAGTGATGCAAAGTTGCAGGTGGCAGACTTCTACGACACAAGGATTCAAATATTGATCCATGGTATGATAAATGTCTCGATTTTGTGTAAGTGATTATATGTAAAATTAGAGCAACAAGTGCAACAATGTTTTTCTGTGAAATTATGTTTCCTTTTTTGTTGACAACCTAAGGAAACTTTACTTTCTATATGAGCCTAGTTTGCTGTCTACAAAGAAAATCTGTTTTAGCTTAATTACTGTTTGTTTCAAGCAACCAGAGATGGTTCAAAGCAAAACATCCACAAATTGCCTCTTAACAGTTGCAAATCTAAATAACCAAATTAAATTTCTGACTAGTATCTACAACCCTGTCACCAAATATAACATCCAATTTATGGGGTGAATCTATAATGGGAGGATGTGAAAGGGAAATTTACAGTATTGTAAGGAAATAAATAAAAATGATTATATAGGCAGAAAATAATTCTTCATAACAATGTCTTCCAAACCACAACTAATAATGTAAAATAGAGAAAAATCTTTGGTGCACGTAACTTATGAAGTAAGTACCATCATGAAATGCAATTCATACTCAATAAAAATTTCAATATTCTGGAAGTAAATTATTAAACCAAATATTATCTTTTACAATTCACTGCATAAAACAAAAATGGCTCCATTTGTAATTAATGTTCTTGAGTCTCATAACTCAATGTAAAGTAATGTACATCAATATTGTTTTAAATCAAACTCATTCCTTAGGTAACAAGCACATTGTGCAATTTATTCATATCAGTAGTGTTTCTCAGTCTCCAAACTAAACTACAATTTTACATTAACTAACAATCAATTACACTGATACTGTCATCACATTCGACTCTGTGATCATAAATACTGTAAGAATGTCTGTGATATAAACAAGCCAGCTGAATTGTCAAGGAGCTAAATACACAAAATCATACACTCATTTTTTACAAACAGAAGGGGAAGAAAAAAATATTTAAATAGCACTGTCAGCTGTCATTCACAATTATTGACAGCCTTTCATAATTTACACCTTTCTCTTCACTTCAACACATCACACATTATAATACATAGTACTTACAATATACATCTCACATTAAAGATGCTCTACTGTCCCCTCCCATAAAATGTATAAAATTTTGTTGGAACTAATGCACCACCACATTCGAAAACAAAGTACTAACTTAAAATCCATAGTCTTAACAACATATAAAAATTTCACGTACACAGGTAAGTTCCTTTTTTAAATAATAATAGCTATTTTCGAAGCACTTCTCACAAACAATGCCCATTTCAAGTGCCATTTCAGCAAAAGCAAAGCTTTCTGGTCATCTGTATCAATGTCTGAGACAAAATAATAATGCAATTGTTTAACACAATCATTCACCCATCAAGCTCTCCGTAAAGTACAGCTAATAACATTGTAATTAAATATTTCTGATAATGTAACTAAAATTCAGTTAACTAAGCTCTTCCAAAGGCAAAAAAAAATAAGTTTATGAACACCTGAACAAAAGCATCACAAAAATTGATAATACTTCTCGAAATGCATTGTGGTCTTGCAATTGCCATATTTTCCAACAATGGAAAAACACTCACAGTACCCGGCAATGGCTGCAACCAACACCAGTTATCACAAATGTCCACAGACACACGCACACACTCTTTTTCATTTACAACTATACATTATTTTCCTGGACACGGGGCACGCATTCAGGATGCTGTATTTTGAACAGATACGCCAAAACCAAATTCAAAATATATACAATTTTAATTCCAGGATAGGAATGCATTATTCTTTAATCTGTAAGCCAAGATAAATAAAAATAAATATTTATGTAATTTGTAATTTCCCTGATACTCTAGAACTGAACTTTCAATTTGTCAAATGATATTCAGATCATTGCAGTAAGTGCCTATATTTCAAGTGTTCTGCTTTTCCTGATGCAAAACAATGTGAATCAGAATGGTTTCTTTGGTGTCTACATTCTCACGTCACTATAAGATTGCTGAATTATCGACGAGTGGTGAGAGTGGGCTAATACCATCATGTTTCTTGCTACGTTCCACTTCGTAATGTACTTCCATGGAGAGACCTGTAAACATAAAAAAAAATTCACCTTTTATTAAATTCAATAAATGCACTATTTTAAGCCTCAATCACAACATTAAAATCCCCTCTTAACTTCTAATTTTGAATACTCATTTTCCAAAAGCAAGAAATGGGTTATCATGAACACAAGACAGCCATTTTTTGGCAACATCAGGATGAATCACACATTTTAGATGGTGCAGGGAACTAATCATAACTGTTAATAACCTTCTTTGCGTGGCAAGACCTCAAGAACTTTCTTTTAAATGATAAGGGAAACTACAACATAAAGGAAACCCCATATGTCGTTTTAAGATCTGCTACAAAAATGCAAACACCCTAATAAGAGAGAATTCACAGTTACTATCAACTATTATTTTTGTGACACACAAGAAAGCTACTGCAGGTGAATAGCATATGAAAAACTTCAACTAAGCATTGGTGTTGATGACTGTTAATACTTTTCATTGTCATGTCACCCAAATAGGCCACCAACGGCATCACCAGCAGTTGACTATTGCATAGCCACAAGATGTCATGACATCAAAAATTGTACTCATTGAGAAAAGGATTCTGATATGAAAACGAGATTTGACAAATGTCAAGGGTGTTAGTCAGCAGAGATGTGTCATGGACAATTAAAAAAAAGTTAAAAACCTAGAAATGTTATTGGGGAGAAATTTGCAGAAAGTACAAGGATTGACAAAAATATAATTGAAGTAGTACTCAGAATAGGAATTTCCAGATACATTTCATTAAGAAACTAGTGGTGCTATGTACATTCACACATTATTTGTAAGTGTTACGTAATATTACAATATTACTTCAACATACATTTATATAATTTTTGAAAAATCAAAAGGTTGCATCAAAATAGCATTTATATCAAGTTATTCAGTGCATTTAGTTCTATTTATTAAAAAGTTTAAGAAAGAAAAAAAGGAAAAAAGAGAGCCTTTTTAAGAAAATGTTGATATTTAAAATTCTCTTTATGTGGTCGTTGATTTACATTTATTGCATTTTCCCAAAACTACTGGATTGGGAGAAATGAAAGGATAAGCAGTAGTTCTAAAAATTCTACCATTTATAATACAAGAGTTCTCCAACAGCCTAGTAAAAAAAATAGGATTGGCAAGTTATGTTTGATATATTTCACTCATGAGTCAAAGTAGTTTTTGTTAAAGTTATTGCTTTAATGGGATCTGGCATAGGTACCTCTCAATTGTGGAATCTAGTTGTTTATCAGTACATTGCAATTCTTTGTGGGACAACTCACAGGTTCCTTTTTTAATAATGCTGAAGCTTCAACCCTACAATCCGTCTGCCCTGGCTGATGAGGTCATGCCATCAGTGTCAGATTTATATGTTCTAGTGATGCAGCGGCAGCCCAATTTCATCAACACACAAACTTTGCTTGTTATGGCATTCCTGTCACAAAAAAGTGCGATTTTCTTTGGCTTTACTAGGAGCTTCGAGTCAGCATAATCACAATCTTCTAGACATTATTCAGCAAGTGAAATTGTCGAGAAATTGCTGTGTAAATTCAGGTTGATTGATTGATTTATTCATGTTTCCGGGCGTGTTAACTGCTCTGGTCATTAGTCCCGTAAGTGTAGTGCATGCTTTTTTCTCGGGAGATGGCGGTGATCTTCTCCGGACGGATGGTGAGATCCGGTACCAACCTACCGTCGGCCAGTGGGGTTTCCCCTAACCAGGACTCTCCTACTAGTGGGGCACCGCCCCAGCCGGGACAATCCCTAAGCTCCCGACCGGTCTCCCAGGATATGTGGTAGTGTAAGTGTGTGTGTAAGGGGAGAGGATAGAACAAGGAATGGGAAGGACAGATCACGCGCGGTCTGCGGCCGGTTTGATAGGGTACTGCTCCGGCATTCACCTAGTGAACGGAGAAACCACGGAAAACTACTGTTCAGAGCAGCCGGCCGCTAGAATTCTCCTCCAGACAGCGACTGAATTCGACCTAGCTGAAAAACTAGTGTCGAAAATCATGCCGCAGTCAGGACTCGAACCTAGGACCTCCCGGTCAGAGGTGCTGCAGAGACATCAGTTGATGCACTGAGCTACCGCTCCCTGTTAAATTCAGGTGTTTCTCAGCAAATTGACATAAGGTACAGTTCAACTAATTATACAGAAAATTATTGTATTTTTACATCTAAAAACTCTTCAAATGTACATACAATAGTGAGGACATTATTTTAGAAAGTTGGAATTAATCTCCTCTCTCACATACAATGAGTGAAAAAATGAAGAATATATTTTTTTCAGAGCGATTAAACAATATTCATTTGAGCCACTAAGCATTTGAAGGTTTTTAGGGTATGTTTTGTTTGTTTTTCATGGAAACAAGATCATACAATCGTGTGTGTATTAAAAGACTTTTACTTTGCACTACAATTGGGAATCTTTTTGCCTATAAATAAGGATTTTTGAAATAAAACATGCCATTGAAATTCTGGCTCTGACATTCCCATTTAAATTGCCTTAAAACATATATAAATGCCATACAACCAAAACCATGTCCCTTATTTCTCCACCTATTTCCTTGCAAGTAAAAAAATACGTACCTAACAAAAAAAAAAAAAAAAATAATATTGTCCTAATATCTTTGCGCAAAAAATGCCCTGGTATTAGCATCTGTTAAGTGAAAACTGCATCGCAATACCATAAACTATTTAGAAATTATTGGAGGTGTCCATAGTTGAAAGGACTCCATGAATATTGGCCATCTACTTCCCCTCAGTATATCCAGTACAAAACAGCACTCTGTATTCTTTGGATGGTCTTTTATTATACATTATTTACTGAATTAATTAATTAATTCAAGGTATTCATAACAGAAACTCAACTTTACTTGCAGATATGGACATGTGTATCTGCACTCCCCCGTTTCTATATACATTTGTTTATTGTAAAAGATTGGGAAAAATTAGTACATTCCTTTTTGTACAAATAAATATTATTCTTTGATAGCGTATTAACTGAGATCTAGGTATCTACTTCAATAAAATTGAAACAAAATGAAATTGGGTGTTTAACTACTCTTAGATGGCTCAAGTGATTTCAACGATTTTTGAGACATAGGTAGATAATGCTACACTGATGATCAACTATTGATGTGGGGTGATTAATAGGACTAATGGTGCATTTTGTTTGAAAAATTCATTCACAATTATTGTATTATTGTAAGATAACCAGACAAACACTGAATTAATTAAACACACAAAAACTTGAAGGTAATGTAAGCTTGGATTAAATCTTGATATGTTTCTCAATAATATAACTGATCCTATAAATTGCTATAAGGAGGTAAATTCACAATTTGGATCATCTATGGACATCTGTCAGTTCATAATGCTTTTCACTTTCAGTTTCCATATTTGAACCAAACTCTGAATAAGGTTTTCATTGTTCATACTTACTGAGAAATGGTCTTCTTTCCTCCATACTGGACTCTTCACTTTACTTTCCCATTCAAGACCCCATGCTATTGCTTAACAATATTATCACTGGGAACACCGGACTCAACATAATAACAAAATATCCTCTTAACAGTCTGAGTCTTTTGCATGTATATTTCCATATTCTATTTTTTTTTTTTTTCCCAGCTGTCAGGGCCCGTACAAGGACTTCTTCCACAAGAAACAGAAAGAACAGAATTTAATTTGTTTAGTAAATTCAGAATTGGGCTAATTCAACAGTTCTATCTCTCGTTTTCTTTGTTTTTCCTTTCTCCTCCTCTTTCTTCATCATTTACTTATTTATCTTATTTTTCCCATCTGTTTATTTTCATCTTCTTCCTCTTTCATCATCTTCTTCTTCTTCATCATCTTTCTTCACCACCACCACCACAATTTTCTCTTCCTCCTCGGTGTCCCAATTGATATTGAAGATCAAGATTGCAGGGGTCACTGACATGGTGTGTGTGATGCCTTAATATCAAGTGGGTTGTGTAAAAGTTGACGCGATTCAAGGTGGTCAGCTTTTATTTTTACAGTTTGATATGTTATTTTATAACTAATGATATGATTAAATAAAATTATAGGACATTGCAAATTTTATCTCCAATACCTCTACATATAATACGTTTGTGCATGATTGTATATATTGCTTTTACATGCGCTTCCAATGACAAAATGTTTCATGAGAGTTTAACACAACAGTTACCATTCTGCTGCCAGTTAAACTTCTGGCATTCAAAATCGTGTGGATCAGTTTTATTACTTGTCATTAGTATGAACACCACATTTGTATTACTTTGTATTTAATTCAATTAATATGCTTTTTTTAACATTTTTGTTTATATAGTACAGAGAAAGAATTGCAATTGTGTGAAAATTATTTCCCAACTATTTGACAGAAATGCACATATAGGGAGCTTTCTATGCTCAAAAAGTGTTGCAGTTGTATTCTTTTTGCAATATGACAGGGTCTATTTGTCCTTCCATCTATGAAAACCAGCTCCTCATTGTTTTTCGCTGACAATTCGTATGTAGAAAATTCCTTCTCAACATAACCTATATTCATCAACAGAGTGGTGACTCTCAGTGTCGGAGACCACTTCCATGCCCTGCCAAATGGCGACACACGGATAAAGAGGGAAATTCGAATTTGAAACTGAATCCGATTGGTAAGTATTACAGAAAAATGGCGGTAAACAAACTCATCATCTGTCCAAATTGCAACTGTCTTTACCATGAGAGTTGTAGAGGGCGAATTAATTTAAACTCAGAAGGAGGCTTCAGTTGCTGTCAAGTTGATCAAAGTGATATGTTAACTACCGTTGACCTCCCCTCTATCTTGACGCTGACACATCAATTGTACAAACCGAGGAATCACTAACAGAGGATAGCATGGCAGCAACTGAATTTGCGAAACTCCTTAGAGAAAAGAACTTGGCAAACTCCGGAAGGAAATGAAAGACGAATTTGCTATCTCGAGAAGAAATTTTGATGAAACCCATAGAGAAATTAGAAATGACATCTCAGGGATTAAAGGTTCACCAGGGCCCTGCTGGGGTAGGCCAATGCCCATACCATTAAATGCCAGAGAGGCCCCCCTGAAATGGAGTACTCTGACAGAAGAACTTTGAGAACAGTGGGTAGAACAAACCAAAAGAGCAGTGGCAGGAATTGACATGATAACAGACAAAAAATGAAAGAAAAATATACAGTTATACATTTGTGTCAGAAAGAATCCTTTCCATCAGAATTAAAATAAAAAGGGAATTTCTAACTATTATTGGAGTGTATGCGCCAGAAGAAGGAAGAAAACCAGAAACTAGCAAATTTTACAAAAAACTAGAGAAGGTTATCCACAAAACAAACCCCAATGATTACTTAGTTTTAAGTGGTGACTTCATTGCCAGAATTGGCCGCAAACCAATTAAAAATGCAATCGAGACTGTAGGTGAATAGATAGAAAATGAAAATGGAGAACTCAGATCTTTTGCAACATTCAATAAACTAAGAATAACGAATACTTTCTTCTGAAAGAAAGGCATCCACAAATACATGTGGGCTGCCAGAGGCTTAAGGACAATTATAGACTGCTTCTTAGTAAATCAAAAGATGGAACCATGTGTCACTGATACAAGAGCTTTTAGAGGTTTTGACGTGAGTACAGACTACTTTCTTCTACTATGCACATTACGATTATCAGAAAGATGAATTAAAAATATGAAACGGGAATGTTTTAATGGGAGTGCTTCTAAAACGTTTTAAGTGCACTTGCTAAAAGACAAAGGAATTCAAAATCTCCACCAAAGAAGATTAACACAGTATTTGCTGCAGAAAATAACAAATGAAAATATTGACAAGGAATGGAATAATATTAAATATTGTGTTACAAAAGCTGCTTTGGAAGCTTTAGGTACAAGTAAAAAGTACAACAGATGAGGTTTGAAAAACTGGAACAAAGAAACAAACAATTATACATGAAAAGATGACTGCCTACTTACGATTCCTGCAAAGTAAGCCTAAAGAAGACAAAATAGAATGCAATAGGACACAAAATCTAGCAAAAAAGATCCTTGGAAAAATTTGTCTCAGACTTAGAACATGATATACATGGAAAACAGTGGTCAGCAAACTAATTTTAAAATAAAAAAAAATTTACGAAGAAAAACATCAGACAGAAAATCAAAACGACCTGTTAACAATAATGAGTAGAGGTAGCAATTGCAACAATGAAATGTAGAAAAGCTTACGGACCAGATGAAATAAATTTAGAGCTATTTAAGTACGGTGCTACCCTTGCTAACTTTCGACTCCTGCACCTTTGAAATATGTGCTGGTCAAAACATCATCTACCATTAAAGTGGAAGCAAGGAATGGTTCTTTCATCTATAAGAAAGGAGACAGAAATATTTGCTCCAACTATAGAGGCATTAGCTTGTTAAATACTAGCTACAAAATATACGTTAAAATAATAACAAAGAGAGTCCAAGCAATTGTCAAACATACTTCTAGAAGAAGAAAATGGTTTCATGAACGGAAGGTCCTGTATAGATGGAGTTATTCACCCTCAAACAGATTATTGACAAACACCGAGAAATGAATGTAGAAACACACCTTTTATTCATAGACCTGGAAAAGGCATTTGACACAATAGTAAGGCCTGAACATGTTCTGAACATGCATGGAAAAGAATGTACTCTGAACATGCATGGAAAAGACAGGATTACCCAGAAAATTAATAGAGGTAATAAAAAGCATGTATGATGAAACTCTCATATATGTGAATCTTCCAAATACAAAGAAAAGAGAGTATTTTAAAATAAGGGTTGGAAAAGGGTGCCCGCTATCACCTACATTGTTTAATATATATATCGATGTACTTCTCTCAGAATGGAAGAATGATTTATACAATGAAGGAATTTCAATTGGAAATAATACTAAAATCAACATGCTCTTGTTTGCAGATGATATAGTTTTGGTCAGTAATTGTGAAGACGACCTCCAGAAGTTAACATTTAAATTACAAAAGATGGCAATGTTGTAATAATTGTAAAATAGCAACTCACAAAAGTAAGACAATGGCTTTCAGATATCCCATGAACAAAAATAGTAATAAACAACATTCCTATTGAACAAGTATCTTACATCCAATTAAGATGCAACATCATAATAACATTGATGGCAACCAAAAAATCTAAATTTCAGGCTATCTGGAACCATAAAATGAACATTGGGAAAGAAAGCTCGAAAAGAAACCAAACTCAAGCTATATAAAACAATGCCCATACCTACTCTCTTGTATGGATGTGAAACATGGGTAGCAACATCAAGAGAAAACATAGAATTGACGCAAAGAAATGATATTTCTGAGGTATTTGAAAGGATGCACATTAAGGATGTATTAGAAATGATATAAGAGAAGAATTGGGAATTACCAGATAACAAGAAAAGATAAATACGTATAGAAAAATGGATAGATCATTTACAAAGAATGAAAAATGAAGACTGCCCAAGCAGACCTATTACTACCTCCCAAAAGGAAAAAGGGAAGTAAGAAGACCAAGGAAGAGATGGTCTTCTCAAAACAGCTTTGCCGGAACAGCCTAATCCATGCTGCTGCTGCTGCAGCATGATGATCTCCGAGATTGCTAAGAAGGTGGAAGGAAGATCTCATGACTGATGTGAAGAAATACCAAAACGATCAGAATGATATTTCGAGTAAAACGGAGTCCATTCAAGAGGATAGTGTCAAGCTATTGGCAAGGTGTGATGCAATTGAGTCCAAACAACATGATATCAATTTGGAAATGGAACCACAATAAATTCTAAAATTGAAAAATTTGGGACAGTGCTCAAAACTGAACACACTACCGAGATCACACATGCAGCTACAGAAGAGATAGAGGAAAGAAACTATAGACTGAAAAGAAGAGAGAAGACGTCCATGAATGCAGATACTTTGAGGCCTCAACTCCAGAAAAGAGTTACCTGCAAAACTGAAACTAGCATTTTGCAAATCATACATTTGGGAAAGTTAGAGCCAGGTAAATCTCGACCACTGAAGATCACATTGAAAAGGGGAACTCGCAACAAACTACTGCGAAGGAACAAGGATTTACTTAAGAACATTTCATTTAATAAGGATCAAACCCCTCTACAACGTGAAGAGATCAAGGAGTCCAGAGTGGAACTGACAAGAAGACAGAAGAACGACCTGAAAGCAACCATTAAAGATAGGAAAGGTACACCGAAAATCATCAGTGGTCATCAAGCCTCTCAACAGGAAAACTAGCGCAGGCAACAGTACTCTACCCTACAATTTACTATACCAACATAACAAGCCTTTTACCAAAATTTGATTTGTTCCTATTGGACATCCAAGAATACAAACCATTTTATCACTGACGGAAACGGTTGAAACCAGACATTCCGGATCAAACGTTTCATGTAGAGGGATATAACATGTTTTGTAGAGACAGATTTGGAAGACACAGGTAGGAATTTTGATATATGTAGCGAGAGAATTCAATGGAAATCCTCTTATAGCCATCCCTCAGTCAGATATGCGAAGAGATTTTTTGAAACCTCTACGACAAATTAGGCTACATCATTTGAATTTCAATGTTTGTGTGTAATATCGACCTCCTTCGCCATCATATAAAATTTCAGACGTAGACACTGCCCTTTTTTATATCTTTCGTCAGGCAAACAATTTGGAAGACATTATTATTATTATCCTTGGAGACTTCAATTTTCCGCCACTTCACTGGCTCCAGCCCAGCTCAGATTACATCCCATTTGTAGAAAGAGTTTCTTGAGATATACGAAAATTCTTGTTTCTCTCAGCTGGTAACCAGTGGAACCAGGTTCCGGGACGAACAGAGATCAGCAACGCTCGATTTAACTATCACAACTGATGAATCTGCTTTATCGACTCCAGTTGCGCGAAGTCTTGTCGGTAATAGTGATCGTGTAGTTCTATGCTCGAATATGCAAATTGAATTTCGCAATGTAGTCTCCCCTAAACAGAACCGCAAGGTATATTGGCATGCAAACTTCGAGGATGTGAAGACACACTACGACACTTCCATTTCGCTTTGGAATGTGTCGAGGAACTGGAAAGTAATTGGATGATATTCAGATCAAGAATAATCAACGCTTTAGAAGCTCACTCACCTATTCAAAATGAAGTCCTGAACAAAAATAAACCATGGATTACTAAAAGGATATGACAGATATGCACAAAAAAACTAATATGGACTAAATTTAAATTTAGTCCATATTGGTTTTTTTGTGCATGGTGGATTTAAATCCACCAATTGTCAATCACAATACAGGAAATATAAAGAGCTACGCAAGACAATATCAAATGGAATTCGTGCCCACAGGAGAAATAATGAAGAAAATATTGCCAAGGCCAAGGGCAAGCATATGTACTCGTATGTACTCATATGTACTCGTATTAAACAGATTTTTTCCAACGTTTCTATCCCACACAACCTTCCAAAGGAGGATGGGGAAATTGCTTCGGATCCTAGTGATACCGCTGAGGTCTTTGCAGAAAGCTTTCAAAACTTCTGCACAATGGAAGCAAACGATTCTCTCCCACTTATATCCTCACCTCCTTTCGAAGAAATATTGGAAGATGTGTTACAGGTTGCAGATATTTACAACATTCTCACATAGACAGATCCTAACTTTTCTGCTGGTCCTGAAGGAATCCTGCCCCTTGTACTGAAAGAATGCGCACAAGATCTAGATCCGGCTCTATGTAAAATCTTTCGAGACTCCCTTGACTCCGGAGTATTGCCGATGGACTGGAAAATAGCTGACATTACACAGTATTCAAGAAAGGTAGTAAGCTAGATTCCGCTAACTACAGGCCCATTAGGTTGACCAGCTCAATATGCAACGCCTTGAGCGGATTCTAGCGGGCAAGATACTCAGCTTTACTTTGAGAATTGGATGCACCAACATGGCGTTGTGCCAGGGAGATCAATAATAACAAATTTTATATCTTCACTGCAAGACTGGACTAAAGATCTAGATACTAGCAACCCTACAGATGTCATCTACTTGAACTTTTCAGAAGCTTTCAATAAGCTGCTGCACCAAAGGTTGCTTCACAAACTAGCTCACTTTGGCATAAAGGGGAAGCTTCTGTGCTGGATTAAGTCCTTCCTTGAGGTTCGCTGTTTCTGCGTGAGGATTGAGAGAAGAAATCATCACCAAAGACAATCTAAAGTGGGGTTCCCCAAGGCTTAGCATTGGGACCGATCCTATTCATCATGTATACTAGCGACTTGCCGAACGGTATGCTCTCCCACTTCAAGATGTATGCAGACGATACAAAATTCTACACAAACACTCTGGAGAATTATCTCCACCTTCAAGATGACTTGAATGGTGTTTATGAGTGATCAAGAGTCTGGATGCTACCCGTGAATGAAACAAAATGTTTGGTTATGCATACTGGAAGACCCAACCCAAAGCAAAATTACCAAATGGGACAAAGGAATTTGTCTGAGACCAAGGTCACAAAGGATCTGGGGATTATGATCTCAAACGACCTCAAATGGGAAAACCACATGAGCTACACTGCAAAAAAAGGCTAACAAGGCTATATTTGCATTACATAAAGCCTTTAATACAATAAGAAGCGATGTATTTACCTCACTATACAAATCTACCTCACCTTACCTCACTATACACTATACATTCTCCCGATTGTTGAATATGGAACTGCAATTTGGAATCCTTACTCTCTCAAAGATATAAATCTGCTAGAAAATATACAAAGGAGAGCCACACGCATCCCCAGAGATCTCAAGAACATGGCTTATGATCAACGACTGGTGAGACTCGGGCTTCTGACTCTTATTGCTTGGAGACAACACAGCGACATGTTTGAAACATTGAAGATTTTGCAAGGACAGTACAACTCCAATCTTGGTAGTATTTTCAACGCTCTGGAAATCTACAATTATAAGGCCATGGTATGAAGCTTGTAAAATCTAGATACAATCTAATGCAGTACAAGAACTTCATACATAACCAAGTTGTCGACACTTGGAACACACACTGCCCAGAACGTGGTGTCGACTCCTTGTCTTCAGATATTCAAAAGAACTTATGTCTCTTCAACAAGGAAGGCCATAGACTTCATTGTCATATGGACTTTCTTTCTCCTTTTCAAGATTTGTGACAAACTTGTCAAAACTGCCAATTACTGAGATATTATGTGATATTACATGTACATTTACATGTGATGTGAATCATTTTGATGTGAAACATTTCAATTAATTATTTAACTGCCGATTCAGGCTTCGCCAATTTGTACTGTTGCCTGTATATTACCTTAAATAAAAATAAAAATAGGCAAAACAACTCTCTCAAAGTTCCATTTTTATTAAAACTTTTGAAAATTCAAAATTTAAATATTTGAAACTTTTCTTTGTGAGAGACTGACGATGTCTAATAATTGTGATATCATTAAAGTGCTTTCATACCATATTGCAGCCTTCTTCAGTATCGTGCAGCTGAAGGCAGAGAGAGAATAACACATTCAAAAATTATCTATGATTTGTCATCTTCAATCATTCAAGAGAAGATCTACACGTCCTGATTGACCTATTTCACATTCCTCTAGAAGGCTTTATCATCCTCAAGTTTCTGGTACTGTTCTGAATAGAGTGAATGTAAGATTTCAGAATCTATCAATTTTGGTAATACACTGTCTTAACATTTTTATATATCTATTATACACAGATAGATACATACAGGGTTAAGAAATGTTTTTTTATGCCAATTGTTCAGTTGTCATACTCTCCCAAAAGAAAATTCTGGATTCAGCACATTCAGAAATGTGAAATGAAGAATTATTTAAAATCTTATGCAGTCAGCACGTAAATACAATTGATGTCCCACTCTCAGTCACCAAGGGTATCTTTCAATGATTGCAGAAACTAGTTGGGACCCTGGAATCTGCTTGGCAGCTGCGAGGATGATAAACTGTTGGTAAAGGGGCAGCAGTTGCTGGTGAATGACAAATGGCATAAGCCTCACAACATTATTCAACGCTAAAGTTATATCTACATACAAGGACCATATTAGTATGAAGATGTACCACAGAACATGGAAATTTTAGGTTTTAAGAAAAGGAATACTCACAATGATTCCATTTTCTTCCTCTCATTAAATATGTTGTGACACGTGCACAGAGATGACACCCCACCTCACTCCATATCTCAAGATATGAATAATCCCTAGCAATTGTCAAAATTCTCCCAAAAATGATAAATTCAAGACAACTTATTCGATCACTTTACTTTTGCACTTTCTGGAAAACACTGATCTTTAAATTCGATCTTTGAATGTGTGCAAACAAATCCATAAATTCTGTTCTACATGCGAGTTTCACCACGACATATGAGAAATTAATGTAAGATTATAAATAACAAAATAAAGATACCTGACTGACGGCGTGAGCTGGTACGAAGGTTTGACCCTATTGGTGTACCATCAGGAATGAAAACTGCTACCAGCAATGCACATATTACCAGGAAAGACCCAAACACAAATGGTGGTCCTGGAACAAGCTATAATACAAAACAAAATTTTAACACACAGCATTAAACAGTACACACAACTGAAAACAAGTGCAAATTAAACTAGTGGGGGCTACACAAGCACACACTTTCTTGCATATTTTCTAAATGCTCCACAATGTTATACTACTACATAAACTACCAAAAGTGTTTTCAATCAGCAAATTATTCCCCGCTCCAAGAGCAGATCTCAGATAACTTGCCGGCACTCGTATCACTCGCCACACAAGCGACGTATGGATCGAACTCAGGCAGAGGTATAAAAGGGTAAATGCCCAATTCTTGTAAAAGACCGTCAACTATCAAAATATCCCTTAAAAATTCCCAAAGCCTCCGTTCAGATCGGTCAGGGAATATCAATTTTGGAGAAAATCGGCGGAACGGTTTAGGCGCTACAGTTGTTCACAGACGGACTGACAGTTGTTAGACGGATTGATAGTGATTTCGGGAGCGTCAACTGCTAAGGTCATTAGTCCCGAAAGTGCAGTAATGTGTTTTGCTCGGGAGGCGATCTCCCCCCTGGATGGCTAAATCCTGCGCCGACCTACTGTCGGCTAGCAGGGTTTTCCCAACCAGGTACCTCCCATGAGAGGGACATAGCCCCATCCGTGAAAATCTCTGAGCTCCCTACCGGTCTCCCGACGTACGTACGTACGTACGTACGTACGTGTGCGTGTGCGTGTGCGTGTGTTCAAGTAAAGGGTAGGATAGAACAAGGAATGGGAAGAAAAGATCGCACTCAGTCCATGGCCCTTTGGTAATGTTCCGGAATTCGCCTGGCGTTGATTAGAGAAACCACGGAAAACTACAGATCAAAGCAGTCGGCCGCTAGAATTCTCCACACAACGACAAAACTCGAACCAAGGACCTCCCAGTTAGTGGCACTACAATGACTTCAATTGATACCCTTAGGTACTTCTCGCGATAAGCCGTTAAGGATATCTAAGTTGGTCCCATGGGTAGTGTACATAATGTATTTAAATTTCATGTTCATAGATTGATTAGTTTACTTAAATCGGTTCATACAGATGCACAGAAAGACAATTGATTTGACGTGACATACGTTTTAGAAATCGAAGAGGAGGGTTGAAAAAGTGTTTTTTATTATTTATTTATTTTTTTTTTTTTTTTTTTTTTTTTTTTTTTTTTTTTTTTTTTGTTGCTTCGTTTGTTGATGCAACGAGTCTCTTAACCCTTGTTGGGCGTTGAGCGCTTTCTTCTGGAGTAATCCTCCGCTACTGAGTAATTACTATACTGAATTACTATATTTGTCAAGTCTCGTCACGTGGCAGTCGGTGCCTTTTATCCCTTCGACCAAGGGCTCGACGCCGTTAGATCCCGGGGTTCCTGGCAGGTCACCCAACCAGGAACCCGCGAGTCTCGAATTCGCTTAACCTTCGTGACTTCACGGAGCGTAGTAAACGAATTCCGCTAGCGCCGCCGGCGCTTTAATAGTTACAAATTGGAAAAGCACATACAAATATGTCCGGTTTATTTATCTGTATTGATTCTGTATGCGAGTAGAAGTGCTTCAAATGATTTTCAATAAGTTTCTTGAATCCTGAATAGTTTTCCGCAACAACACATCAAATTAAAATCCGTGCGCGGATTCGAACCCAACCCAGTACTTTTTGCTCCGAAGTGCTCGTTGAATTCGTATACGCCTTAGCCACCTTCGCCATCCGGGTCGGGACACGATCTGTAGACTTCTACATTAGTTAAGACACGATTGCTTCAGTTCTAGCATTAGGGAGCCGAGAAATTGAGAAAATGTGGGGGGGGGGGGGTCTTTTGGGGGACAAAAGAAGGCAGCCGGGAAGAGAATAAGGTCTAACCAAAAGCCTAGTCCAGACTAACGAGATTGGAAAACTAACTAGTTCGAGAAAGTCTGTTCCATTCTCAAGCCCCGCTACTTTATTTACCATACGTTGTTACACACGACGAGAAACTTTAATGAAAAAAATCGTGTGGGTTTTAAGAAAATAATGTTTAGAAATTGAATAAATGTCAGATACTAATGACGTGAAATCACCTCGTTAAAAAAAACAACTTATATGACCTTTATTAAAGAGCTTATTTTTTACAACAGACGTTGTTTAAAGCAAAAATGGCTATCTCCAATTTTGTAGTTTTCAAATGTTCACTTTTTGGTATTTTCCAAAACACGGAAAAATAGCCGAAAATGGGACTAGCACCATTTTTTTAACCGTCCCAGATTACATGAGACGGGGAAACTTAAATATAAAATTTGGAGCAGTTTTTGAGAAAAAAATGTATTTCGAGTAAAATTACACGCAAACTACTCATATTTTCGAAAAATTGAACTTGAAATTGTTTAAAGATCCGTCTTTAAGGAACGGATTTCATTAAGGAAAAATATCTATCTTCAATATTAGAGTTGTAGGAAGACGCCCCAAAAAGTTTGCGCTTTTTCAATTTTCAAAAAACAAAAAACTTCAAAGAACATGAGACCACTACCATTCTCCTAAGCGTTTTTTACGCTGTCCGAAGACAAAATTTGATCAAAATAATTGGAGAAATATTTGAGAAAATTTTGAAAATGCTTCTGAGGCTTTATGTTTAGTACCCTCAAAAACAAATATATGCGTTTGAAACTCCCAAAGACACGAGTTCATTCAGATCGATTGGGAATATCAATTTTAAAGAAAATCGACTGAACGGCTTAGTCGCTGGCGTTGACCACGGGTGGACGTTTTGCTGTCAATAGATTTTTCGGTATCAAGGACCCACAAAACATGGATTCAGGCTACACCACGTGTTAGAGGATTTGTTCTCTAAATTTAGCAACAGGAGATATCCACTTTTTCCCCTAACGAGGGCCCGGCAATAGGAGTTTTTCTGCCGAAATTCGTCGTTTTCCTGTGCACGATTATATAACTTTCTCCATCGTACCGCGAGACAGTAAAAACTGTGTGTTTACTCCATAATGCCTCATTCACAATGCAAACTTAAACGTAACGTAAGCCGTAAACGTATGCAGTAAACTTTTCACGGAAAAACGAGCAATGGCAAACGTAAGCTGGAACGTAGGTTTTGCCTGAACCAATCAGAATTCAACATATTGATCGATGCATTTCTAGCTTTTTTTTCGACTCTCCTATCGATTTCACCTTTTGCATTTGCAAGCAGCTGTTGCGCCCCTACCTATTGAGGTTATATGCGAGCAGTGAGCTTTAAATTGTGTACCGCAAATATATTTAACGCCACGTTCAGATTTTGTCACGGAGAGAGATTTGGGCGTGCAGCTTGTGCTGTTGCAAGCTTCTGCAGCATTAATTTTAGGGGCGCTTTATTTAAAAGAAGAAGGAGGCGCTTTATTTGCCATTTCGAATCAACACTTCGCAACTCGTACCAAAACTCCACAAACTTCTCTGCTCTACCTTTCAACTATACACACCAACGCACACCAAGACACAAACATAAACAAGATTCGATCTGGAGTCGACCTTCCTTCTCGCGGATTTTGTTGTGCATTTGTTTTTTTCATGCTGCTCTCTGATTGGTCTTCGGTAGAATTTCGACGTAAACTTAAACGTAGAAGCTTGGAGCTTGCGAGCTCTTTAAGTTTACGTCTCACGTCTACGTTTACGTCAAGGCATTGTGAATGATCTCGCTTTATAGCCCATTTCTAGGTTTTGCGTCTACGTTACGGTTACGTTTAAGTTTGCATTGTGAATGAGGCCTAACAATTTGTCTGTTGGTCTCGTAGGCTTCCTACACCCGGACAGCCCAGTCCATAACACTTCCTTTCATTTTAACTCATGATTAAGCACATTATGATACTATTGGTTACACCGGGAGATTATTAAAATGTTTTAAATAGCAGAAAGGAAACACAAAAACTATGAAAACTTTCTGGAAGAGAGAAACTGAATCATTTACCAAAAGAGAGAGACTTGTACACCAAAAATGTCACAAATAGTACTAAGAAAAATTATGGAGCTTTGAATAGAAAAATATCTTGTAATGGTGTTAGGTTGCAGAGGTTCTGTGGCTTTTAGAAAAGTAACATCCAGAAATACATAATTTCTTCATACAAGAGGTTCAAGTTTTTAACTTCAAAAATAATGAAAATAATACAGCAATTAAAGTTACATCATATTTTTTAGAAATAGTAGCACATGTAATTAATAATACACAATTTGCACTAAGTTTCATAAGTGGAAACATTTTATTGTACACAGTTACATGTTTTATGTTTTCTCCTCATAATACTTTCCAAGCCAAATAATTATAGAATTGTTATCACTTTGAGACAGGTCTTTCTGAAAGGAAGTTATTTAGCACTCGCAGTTTTTATGCATTAAATTGCATATTTCTATATTATTTTGTAGACAACCCAGACTGAATTACAGAAACATTTTAGAAGAAATACTAAATTGAAATTACATAAACATTACTTTTCACTTAATAAATCTGATGAATTCACAATGAGGGACAATATACTATTCTTGTCTGTCAGGGAAAAAAAAAAATCACACATTTGTGAGTATTCTTTACAATAACATGCAATGGGGACCAGAGTACAGTTCCCATAAACATTGGAGTTGCATGGTGTTCTACATTTCCAGGTCCTGAAGTTTGGCAGAGAGAGATCACAAACACCGCCTTTAACATGTATGATACTGAAGTCAGTTTTGCGGGCCTATCGTAAATTAAAATTCTGACTAAGTACGTAACAGTATAATCCTCAACATTTAATAATTACGTAAATATCACCAGTTAGGGTTAATTTGAAAACCAGAGGTACAACATAAGGTGTTGAGGTACACTCAGAGATTATGTTAACCCAAAACCACATAAACACAGCATGTGTTATGAGGCCTGGGCTGATTTTGTCATTTTCCAAACGTGTAAAAGTGTTAGATTTTGGTTCAAATTCCGATTTAAAGATATCCTCTAATATTAGATCAAATCGTAAGGCAGTGTGTTCTTTTCTGCTCCTTCACACCCTCTATTGACCTTCATCAGTGGAACGCTGTCATAAAGATACCCGATTCCCGAATAGCCACGTAATTATGACATTCCAGTACTAAAAAAACGAACAGTTGACTTCGTGGTGTTGAAAATTATTTTGAGTGTTGAATATTTTTAATGAGAGGAATTTCAATTATTTATGAACATGTCACTATGCTACAGACAGCAAATTTAGGAGGCTCCTTGTCCTGTTGGAAGTGACCCTCAATCTGGCATCGCCCGACCTCTCCTCTTTTCTGGGCGCCAATACCAACCGTCCGCGCTCCGAGAACCTTTTGCCCGTTGCACATGGCAATATTTCCGGTAAAACATTTTTATAAAACGTAAAAGTTATAAAATCTAGAAATCACCCGGTAAAACGCAGAGTTTTATAAAAAATGGAATCTATGTTCGACGGAGCTCAGATCTCCTTAAGGTTGTCCGAAGATTTCACCGTCTCCGTAGCTGACGTAGTTAGAGCATCGGTGTTATACCGGGTTCCGTGATCCGTGTTCGATTTCCGACTTGTAAAGTCAATTCTTTGATCATTCGTGGATCCTGCGTGGTCTACCACACTACATAATTTGCTCTACTAGGGGGAATTCGGCTCGGGGTGGGCACACAGCTTTTCGCTTTATCCACACCCCCCGCCAAGGCACAAGTACCCCGATAGGTTGGTATCCGGATCCCGCCAGAACGCAGTTTACCCTCATGGTAACCTTCCCATTCAATTCATGGGCCGGGCAGCCCTGCTAGCTCAGAGCTGCCAGCTTTCCAGGCCTGCGCCGAAGTCTAATCAATGCATCACTCACATGCGCAGAGACGAATCGCTGCTCTAAGCGTCGCTGTGTCGGGCCACTGTCACGACGAAGCCACATGCCCAACTGGGAGACCCCGGGTCAAGACCACGGGGTTCGGGGCACCAAACCCGTCTCCTCACTGCTTCCACCTTCAAGCTATAGACGTGAGTACCACCGGAACCTGGGTAACCGAAAGGGAGGTTCATGCGCCCCGTCTGGACTTTCATATGTGGGTTTGAGGCCCACTTTCCTCTTGCACAGAGGATGCTGGCTGATGAGCCCCACGCCCGATTCCGCCCAAGGGTCGGTTCGGTGGCAAGCCACCTACTCATTTCCACCACTTCGAGACTAACAACGCGAGTCCCGCCGTGAAGCTTGGAGTCCGGGTAGTCGTTTGCAAGTCTCCACCACAAATCACGACCACCTACTCAGTCGCGATTTACCCCTCCGGGGCAACTCTTTGGATAGCAAATAATTCATAAAAAATATAAAATACAACATATCCTATTTTGTTCAAATAATTTCACGCAACATCCAGTAACCATACGCCCAGGTATATGACAGCATCACAACTGGTGAGAGAACCACGAAGCTTAAAAAACACAACTGCGCCATTTTCTTACAAGCTTCCGGTCCACAATGAAAAAAACAGTCTTTTCATCATGGTTCGGACGTACAGTCACTCCCAAAACTATTCGTACACCCGGGATATTCGTTTCACCTTTCTTAGAATCCAGATTTCTTTCCTAGAAAACGTTTATGCCGCCCTGTATGCTCGATTCTGTTTTCCTTATTGAAACCTAATATGTCACTCATCGTACTCTTCATCATTAACACTTGAGTAATTTTTCGGCAGCTCGTACCTTTCATACGGTGAAGTACCACCAGCTGACGTTCGAAAATATTGTTTCGCCCTCTGTCACTTATGTTACTCATTCGCAATGGTTCCCACGATACAAACTCTGCGGTGAGAACAAACTGTCGCTGGATGATTGTCATGTATGACCTTCAGCGTTCGACGTCCGTTGATTTCAACGGTTACTTTCTATATTTAAAAGAAGTGATATTTCAGTTCAGTCGCGCTCTATCCGAAAAGTTTTGAGGCCCACTGATTTGTATAAGTGATGATTAAAAGGTCATTTTACTTCGTAGAGCTACTTTTTTAAGAAGTCGTCTTCGTTATTTTCTTTGGATAAAAGTTCTTGGAATTAGAGGTGTGCGATTAGTTTTGGGAGTGACTGTAGGTTACGATAGGATCGAAATAGTATAACCTAAACGAGCATCGAACTGATGAAAACTGTTGGCTGTGGATGGTCGACGGAAGCGCACTTCCAGAATACCAGTGGTACCCTCACTTGTCCATTGTCATCGACGCCTTTGTATTATAATCGTAATGCAAGCCGAGACGCCCAACAAGTAATGTTAGTATAGAGTATTTCTAACAGGTGGTGGACCAAACAATTTTACAAACATTTGACAGCATGGAACACACTTTTACGAAACGTTCTATAAAACACGTTTTAAACAAAATCTGACAGTGTACAACACGCATAACTAAAAGCAACGACTGTCTTCTCCGGCGCAGCGGCGTTTCGGAAAATGCGACTAAGGCGTCCGGGCGAGGAGGACTAAAAGTCCTCCAAAAAGCGGCGATTCACACGACGAGGGGATCTTACTGATGACCTTCAACCGCCTACATTTTCCGTATACAGCAGGGATTCCCAATCGTTTTCTCGCATTGAGTCTTTTTAACACATTCGATCCTGACGGATACGCTACGTGGTTAGGCGCCTATGTCCCGGGCAATGTAGCTATTATTCAAAATGGTGTAAAACAAAAACTATCGTACACATCGGTTTGAAATTGGTAAAATCTTATAGTGTTGTCTTTTTTCTTCAAGTCCGTATGTATTTTATGATCATTTGATTGTAAGATAGTAGTGAAAATGAAATATTATAAGAGGGAATTTAAAGAAACACACGTTTTTAAGTTTATATTTTTGAGGAATGTAACAATGTTACAAAATATGGGGGAAACGCAGTGAAATTCATACGACAAAAATACCGGTGCACTACAATTATATTTTGTTGAAGTTCGGAAATAGTTCCATTTGTATATCTATTTATTTCGGCCTTTATTTTTCGAAATATACTGTGGTAAAAAAAATGTTGAAAAATAGTGTTCAACTGAGTCTTCATTTACAGGAAATTTTATTTCACTGGTTTTCTTAAACACTGGTAATTGAGATAGTTTATCGATTTCACAGCATTTTAAAGGAAATCAAAATTTTTGAATTTGAGAATATTCACCGATAGAATCATTCACATCATTATTACTCTCCTCAATATAATTTCCATTGTTCAGACTACACAACAGTCCAGGAATACAATCATCGTCCTCATCAGAAGAATCCAGTTCTGACCCATTAGTCAAAAACTCTTGAAATTCTAATGTTGACATTTGTATATGTCTTCTAAACATCTTAATTTGTCGCTAACTTCACGAACACTATTTACAAAGGCATTCTGAACGTAATCGACTACGCCCCCAAGTACAAATATCTATTCACTTCCTGGAAAATTGCAAATACTTGCAAAAAATATAAACACACATTGGCGTTTGTCCTACGATCATCTTAATGATAATAAAAAGCGTATTCTAGATGCCTACGAACGCCCGAGACACTTACAACCTCTCAAAGATAATAAATGTACAAGAACGTATGACACGTCCATACGACATAGCAGTAAATTGAAGAAGATGACTTATACGTATCAGATACGTCGTTAGGAACGAGTGTTAAAATAATTGTTTACTCCATCGTTCCCTTACATTTTCTCTGCAAAATACAACATGCATAATCATAACACAAAGAACTGCACATAAATAATTCATAACAATTTCGAAATACCAATATTTTCCTAAATATCTTCATTTCCAACAACTGAATACGCTTAATTTTTGAGCAACGGTGACAAAATGTTGAGCGTTTAGAATTGGCCACAACATTTCTGTGAGAATTGTGTAGAATAATTTCTTGCACGACAGAACATCATGAATTTATAGCTATAATTTCTTGAAATTTCTATACATCCTAATGATGAATGTGAAAGAAGAGAAGCAAGTTTGTAATTTATTATTTGACATTCTGTAGATTTATATTACAAAATATTATTAGCAATTTCATTAATATATTTTTAAATAATGGAAACTTGATATTAACCTGCTGATCAGTCGCCAGCTCATAATTTGCCACTCACTCTACAGTCGACCCGTTTATTTTCATTACCTTCACCAAATTTCAACCCTTAAGGGGTCAATACCGACGCCGTTGGGAACCCCTGGTCTACCAAAACGTAAGAAACGTGATACCAAAACGAGCGCATTAAAAGATGCGAGAGGTGGCCGGAGGTGACCAAAGATTTCCGAACGAAAACAGGCGCGTGTTTTTGAAAATAAAAAAAATACACAATTCGTTATTTGAATCTTTGAAGGACAATATTTTTTAAATCAAATATACAGTGGTCAGATACAATGAAGTAGTAAAATCCATTGCCCCATCCATTTTGTTGCAATGTTTTTTGTGACCTTAATAGAACAAACTATTTTATAACAATGTATTTCTTTTTGACGTTTCCATCCTATTTGGGGTCTTTGTGCATTGCTGAGTAAGTGGAATTTTGTTTATACCATAATATTTGTTAAAATTCCAAAACTTACTTTCATCAATCTATCGACTAGCTACATTTTTAAAACACTACTTTTGCTTTTTCCTTTACCTGAAGCTAAATACAACTAGTGATGCTTCCAAAGCACACACTTTCTCGCATTGTGCGTAAATGTTACGCAATATTATACAATCACATTAACTAATAAAGCTGTTTTCAACCAGCAATTTTTTTTCCACTCCGAGACACGTTTTCAGATCCTGAGAGTTAACTTGTGGGCACTTATACCACTACGCCACACAAGAGCCATATTAGTCGAACTCGGGCAGAGGCAAACAAGGTAAATGCCTGACTCATGTAAAAAATCCTAGACAATCAAAATATCCAATACAACCCCCCGAACAATATGTTCAGTACCAATTTCGGAGAAAATCAGAACGGTTTAGGAGCTACAGTGACCCCCAGACGGACTGACAGTTATTAGGTTAATACGTTGATTGAGATTCCGGGCGCGCTATCGCGTAAGATCATGCGACCCATAAGTGTAGTAAATGTTTTTGCTCGGGAGGTAGCGGTGATCTTCCCGCCCTGGATGGCTAAAACTGGCGTCGATCTACCGTTAACTGGCGGGATTTTCTCCAAAAACAGGTGCCTCTCAATAAAGTGGTATTCCCCAGCCGTTACAAACTCTAAGGCCCGGTTTCACCAATCCTCGTTAACACGCTAACTAGACGTTAGGAGATTTTAACGGTCCGTGAGAGAAAATACGTCTTTCACCAAACTTTAACGCTTGCTAACTTTCCGTTGAAGTTAACGCGCGATCTCAGCTCCGTTAGCAGCAGTTAACGCTTAGTTAAGCTGATTGCAGCGCAGCGCGGTTCGATTCAGTTCGAGCAGACAGCAGAGAAAAATGGAGAAAGCTCTGCAATATATATTGGACAATATTTTATAAAGCCTGGAAATGTCTGTGCGCCCGCATGTATTCAGGGAAAGAAGAAATTATTTTTGTTAGTACGACGATAGGGACTTTTCAGCCAGATTTAGGCGTACCAAACAATAGACACTAGAAATCCTGGAATTGAGAAAGATCTGGAGTTTTCTTAATGAAAGATCATAAAATATTACATGCAATAGCTATGTACCATTTATCACAACCAAACCATATAAGTAACATTTTTGCATGTACATTGAAAACTATCTTGTTGTATAACCTTCATGAATGCAAATTAGGTTATGAATGGTTTCATTCATTACATACATTATATATGAAATTGTGTCACTATTCATTATTATCAGAAGATAAGCTACAGTTTTATTCACAGTCATTCCAAAAATTTTGGAAACAAAATCACGAAGTTCAAAGTACGATATAATTAATTACATATTATAATTAAGTTTATTATTTATTAAAAAATAAGAACTCATTATTAGAAATTTGTTTCAATTTATATTGATTTCCATGAACGAGTCTATCACACCAATTAACCAGTTACTTATGACTACGTTATTATGCAACTGGCAGCTACCAGCAGGTTATGGGTGACTATATTGGGACCACCAACTCTACGGTTCATAGAGTTAGCTGCGCTTTGGCTAGACTGTTGCTTTATTCTATGTAATCAGAGTAAACCTACAGTTTCTAGTTCACAGTCTTGGAAAAAGCAATACTGCATTTGTACACCCATTAAAGTTAACTGGCGATTAGCGAACTGAAGCTGCGAAAGCGTTGGTGAAACGGAACAAATCTTAACGGGCACGTTAATTTTAACGACTCGTTTACTAACGTCACGTTAGGTGTATGTTGATGAAACCGGGCCTAA
Source organism: Teleogryllus oceanicus (assembly GCA_964035755.1). Taxonomy (NCBI): domain Eukaryota; kingdom Metazoa; phylum Arthropoda; class Insecta; order Orthoptera; family Gryllidae; genus Teleogryllus; species Teleogryllus oceanicus. The sequence continues at coordinate 256,600,655 of CAXIVR010000001.1, read as the reverse complement.
GACCCCGACCGGTCTCCCGGGATGTGTGGTAGTGTAGTATATGTAAGTAGAGGATAGAATAAGATAAGGAATGGGAAGAAACGATTGAACGCGGTCCATTTGGTAGGATACTGTACGGCCATTAGCCTGATCTTGATCGGAGAAACCACGGAAAGCTACAGATCAAAGCAGCCAGCCGATAGAATTCTTTTCCACGCACCGACCAAGCTATCTGGCCGTGTTGAAAATACTGCCATCATCTTGACTCGAACCTAGCACCTTTCAGTCAGGGGGACTACAAAATTACTTGATGCCCTGAGCCACCTCTCCCAGTCAGCCATTAAGAATATAAGTTCGTCACATGGGTAGTGTACATATTGAATTTAAATTTCATGTTGATTGATTAATTTACTTAAATTGATCGGTTCATACATATGCACCAAAAGACAATTGATTTGATGTGACATACGTTTTACAAATGGAACAAAAGAGTTTATTTTATTTTTTTTTTATATTACGTCTAAAACCGTTAAAACCTGCGAGTGACGTGCTATGGGGAGAAGTGAATTCTGTGCACGTTTTCAAAATTCTGTGATACCTACCCTAAGCCACACTTCTTGAATTTTGAATACAGAATGAAAATGAGCGTTTATTGCAAGGATTGTTAACAAAATATTCACTCAGATGCAATAAAATCTATTTTCAAGGAAGGCCTACCGCGTTTACATGTCCAGGGACTCTCAGCGACAGCCCGACACACTAACACGTCCAGAGGTCCTCACGCACGGGCAATATTCCGCGTGTCAACACGTTCAGGACAGTCAACAGGTATAGTTTTTCACATTCATAAGTGACTGAATTCACGAATCTTGATATTTTTAGAAAATATACAAACTCTGATACAAATTATTTTCAATATAATATACTTCCCCTTTCTAGGTAGTTTATAAAAGAAAATTTCTCTGGTTGCAACACAGCACTCATTCATTTTTTAACATAACATTTTGCTCTCGTATTGAATCCACTCACCCGCATCCTAAATGCTTGTATTCTTAATATTTCACTGTTAAATGTGAATGACGTGTCCATGCTTTTTATCTCACATTTATTTGAGCAAAATTCGGGCATGTTTAATCCACAAATGGTGAACATTATTCAAGACGATAAGGAGGCAAAACGCGCGCTTCCCGTCCTCGCTGTCATCTGTCGGTCGTCCGTCCCGTTGTGTATTGTATCTACGCGGAAATGTTATTCCGTTAACCACTAACGCTGGTGAGAGAATCAAAACATGGAACCACTTCAACATTTGCTCAATAGATTAAGAGAAACTGGACAAAAATCCTGATCGACATGGGGCTCTTTGCAACAAAATCTGAAGTACAATATATTTGTTACATATTTAGTATTTTAGAATTAAACAATAGAAATAGTAATTGATGCATTTGTAATAATATTATATAAACGAATTATAAAGAAATTTACATTAATTAGTATGTAGGAATTACAAGTAGTGAGCTGCTGATACGGACTTCTAATGAATAATGATTCATATCACGTGTGTTTATAATATTATAAGTAGTATTGTATGAATATATGTTCCCAGCTCTTAAGTAACTTAGATTTGACGAAAGCTTCTGATTCACACATTAAAGAACAAGGCAATGGTAATATTCAAGCTAAGAGACCCTTGCAGAAACCACGTGAATGGCATTCGCTTATTATGAAAATATTTTTTCTGCAATCCAAAATTCTAAGCACTAAGATGAGTTTCCCCATCATTATCCTTTATCTCATTGTCAGAAGAGAATGTACATTTGCAAAATTCGCGCAGCAACCTTCATGAAAGTAAGAAGATGCTGAAATTTGTTTCAACTTTTACAATTTTTGAAAAATGGAGGACTTCAACAAATATGGGACCTGCGTCATTCTTTCCAGCGTCTTTTATGCTATCCGAAGGCAAAGTTAAATAAAAAAAAACAAAAAAAAACATTAAAGCCTAATTTTTGAGAAAATTTTGAGATTATTGAGATTTCACGTAAAGTTCCCCCCAAAATCAAAATATCCATTTCAAACTCGCAATGCCTCAAATTCGTTGAGATCAATCGGGGAATATCAATTATGGAGAAAATCGTCTGAACACTTCAGGGTCTAATCAGCGATCTAATTTTTTGGAATTCAATATTTCCCCCGGTTTTCCAGGTCTGAGAATAAAATTTTCAGGTTCTGTTTCACACATTACAACTTTTTTCTTTCTGTTTACTTAACCGTACTGTTATTCACGTACTTTTCTTTAGCAACTGAGTACTAGAGTGTAGAATTTTGTACAAAAACAAGCTTTAAAGAAAACTCTGATTTTTTCTAGGAAGTATTTATCACTAATTAATATCCAGAGTCCTAAAATGCTTAGGAACGTATCTTTTCAGCCGAAAAATCGATCTCGGAAATGATGTCAACGCAGGGTACAAGTATTCATTAGATCAGTTTCGGAAAATGTCAGTCCTACCGATAATAGTAGTTTTCAGCACACAAGTAGCCTTTTTTTTCTTCTTCTCCAAAATAGATATTCTGCTGTTGATACTTGACCTAATAATCAGTTCCCACAAATTTAGAGGATAATTGTTTTATATTACATGATATACCTGAAAAATACTCTTAGTAAGACAAAGATTTTCATTTTTAATTCTACTTTTGAATTTTCGCATTAAATAAATCTTCATAGTTGTTTGAAACATTTCAGATAGTATCTTAATTCTAGGAATTTTGAAGATTATATAATCGATTTTGAGATATAATAATTTTAAAAATTTTAAAATCGTAATTGTTTTCTTGCCAATTTAAACTCTGTTACGAGATTTCAATTTTATTCTAAGAGATTTTGCTATTTATTAACACAGTTTCAATGGATACGTAACATTTACTCATATATTTGTATCTGTTTTAATTAGGTTGTAATGCCGAATTTCATCTTGGAGATACTACCCTCAGCCGCCACATTAGGAAAATACAAGTATAAGTTGAATAAGTGGCAGCAACAAACGTTAATAAAATCTGATAATCAGATATGTTTGCTCCCGTACAGTAGAAACTATTTTGCATCAAAAAATGAGCTACAGATTTCATACAGAGTCCTGTCATCAAAATAACCAACCCCCACTACTCTCGCATCCAGCGAAATAAGGGCTGAAGAAAACGCGGGCGGATATTGATAAAGGCATCAAACATTGTTTACAATTATATCTATGTTCCTGAAGATTTTAGAAGAAATACAACCATGTCTGGAATACCCTTCGTATTGAAAAAAGCTTCTAATGCCCAAGCAGCAGTACTTGATAATTAAGCTTCTGTGCTACAGGGCATTTTCATCTTGTGGTCAGCGATTGGCCGGTATTACACTGTAAAAGATCTTTGTAAAAAATCTTTGTCAAAGATCTTTTATAATAGAAATATGACAGTGTAATAGCCAATAATTTATAAATAATTCTTTTAGAAAATTACTTGGATAAAATGTAGTTTGACGCGTCCAAGTTTTATCAAACATTTGGTAACATGTATCGTTCGTTATAGGGGTATTGCTTCAACCAAAGTTTTCATTGCAGATTGCGAGAAATTAGAATGTTTATATACTACTGTCCCTCCGGACTACAAAATTTGAACCAAACGAATTGACGCTTATTGGTCACATTTTCGCGAGAAGTGGAAAATACGGAGTTTGGAAAATGCCCAATTCAGGAAGATAATTTTTTTAAACTTCCAAATCAGCGGACTCGATTTCGAAAGAAGGAAGAATGACAAAGAAACCTGAAGGTTTCCTCATCCATCCTCAAATAATTCTTTATTTCAAAGTTCTTTAATTAATGCTTCACAATGTGCGACCCATGGCCTCACCATGGATGAATACCATGGCATTGTTCTAAGGCCTCACCCTCAAACTCTTTACCTTTTATTTCATCAGCATTAACGATAGATTAATTATTATAAAACATAAAGTGGCATAAAAACAATTATTTGTGCATCACCCACAGTAAATCGTGAGCAAAACTACATAAAATATTGGACGAAATTTAATACGTTCGTCAAATTTCTTTCTCAGTTTTCTCGTCAAAGTTCAAAGAACTTGCACAAAGTTCTTCATCAAAGATATTTGTCTATATATTATAGTGTAATACCGGCCATTGCAACGGAATTTTGACATCAGCAGGATACTCTACCTATACATGCAGAAGTGTTCGAAGCCGGGTGATGCGAGAATCAAGAACTATGCAATCCTCAATCATACAGGTGGCACATCTCATACATATTTCGATTTTCACTCTGCATTATCATATACTGAATTGAATCGGACACTTAACTGAATACAATGCCTTAAGTGAATTTGTGCTACATGTTGGGGATAAATCTAAAAATAACGAAAAATCCCGGTTTCCAAATCAAATTCCCGTTTTTTTTCCTGGTTCTTCCAGGTTTTTCAAATTCCCGATTATTTCCCAGTTTTTAAGGATTCCAGATTCACTGGCCATAGTGTACATGAGCATTTTATTTTATACGTTTTCTGAAAGTCGTTATTATTTTTGTTGTTGTTGTTGTTGTTGTTGTTATTACTATTATTATTATTGTTATTATTATTGTTAGTATTATTGTTATTATTACTATTGTTATTGTTGTTATTTTTATTGTTATTATATTATTATTATTATTATTATTATTATTATTATTATCATAATTATTTTACCTGAACATTTTACATACTTGCTGTCCTTTCAATGCACACACAGGTAGCCATATTCATTTTTTCAAGAACTAGCTCACTATCATACACTGAATGCTCAACTGTTCTCTACATGAATAGATACTAAAGTAAGGTTGCAACGTGTTTATGGGCTGGTCTGGCTGCCAAAAAATGCCAAAATTTCCACAAAGTGATTACAGATGGTAATGATTTCGAATTCTTTTGTAAATATCCAATAATCGTTGAAAGATGAAATTATTACTTATAGATGAGAAAGGACCTAATAATGCAAGTCATTTAAGTTGAAACTGTAACATATTACCAAAACAGAGGCAAAAAATCCACCACAATGACCACCGCCACTGAGCTACGGTTCGTTGTCAACCTGTTATGCTAATGTCAAGCCGCCTCCTTCATCCATGCTCCAAAAGAGTATTGTTCTCATGATGATCACTACATAAATGTTTGTCATTTCAAATTAAATAAAATGTATGTATTTAAATTTATATTTAGGCACAGAAGAAAAGCAACTGTTTCTCTAGTTAATTTTGGTCTTATTAATCTCCATCATTCCTCCTAGTAACTCAAACACTTAGGAGTTAACATTTAATAATTAATTTTTTTTTCCTCTATCAGACTGAGGTTTTGGAACCCACGGTGAATAAGCAGATAACAAAAGAAAACGGAATTAACTATGGAATATATGCACAGCTGATTTCTTCAACTGATTTTTCAAATCAAAAGTTATATTTATTTTAAAATAATATTCTACAAAATGTATAAATTAAAACGTGGTTTTTATCAAATAGTTTAATACAGAAGTGAATTTTTTTTATTGATCAAATTGTTAATCACTGTTTTCAGTCAAAGTTGGATTAATTCGAAGCCCCATGCATACATACAGACATACATCAAACTACTAAAATGTGTTCATGATTATCTGTCAATAATTTTCCAAAACACATTTCCCAACAAATACAAGAACAACACTTGTGTGACAATTTTAAATCCAACACAAAAATGCCTCCAAAATATTGTAACATAAAAAGATCCTTAAATGAAAAAAAGTGCAATTAACACCACAATTTTTTGAAGTAGACGAGATACAACAGCATGTACTTCCTCACATTAATAATGGCTACGTAATATTAAAATACTGAAGAAGTTAAGATAACTCACATTTGTTGCAAAACTTAAAAAACCAATTAACATATATCAGCTATTACTTGTAATAATATTACCAATGTAGCATGTGAGATATGAAAACTAATTCTTTTGAAGCTAATACATCACCAAAAATTTGACAATCAAATACTGCATTCCATATAGCCACAAACATTGTCAAATCGCCCAACAATAAAAAAGTAATTTTGAGAATTTAAAACTGCCTTGTTGCAGTGTTGGAATTGTCATATTGCGAACTGATCTCTCATGAAAGACTCTCTTCTGGAAAAGAATCTTAGGGAATTTGAATTTGCAATTTCAAAGACGTGCCAAAATTATGTGAAACTACATGTATTATCAAACTAGCAGTACGGCAACAGCACAAAATTTCTGGAATTGTTTTTTAACTTCAGCAAATTCTGAGAGTTTAAAGGAAATGAGATCTGAAAAATTTTCTTAAGCAAACTGTGTTGTATCCATGGAAAATATTCAAAAATTAAAAAATTAAAAAAAAAAAAAAAAAAAGTCTTTTTGAGAAAATTTGTTTTCAAATTGCATTAACTTCATGCAAAACTCACGTGAAAACTACTCAGTTTTTCAAAAAATTGCATTTGACCTTATTTAAGTATCTGATTTTTTAAAACATATATTTCTGAGTACAAAAATCTCTACTTCAAAATTGTACTTTGGGAATGATAATTTTTCGCAGTTTCCAAAAATACAGAGTTCTCCAAAATGCAATCAGCACCAGTCCAGTTCTTTGGTATATACAAGGAGAAAATTTAAAGCAAAATGTGAAGTAGTTTCAAGAAAATATTATTGGTTGATACATTGCATTAACTTGAAGAAAAAATTACGAGAAAACTGCCCATTTTTCTAAAAATTGAACACGATTTTTTAAAGATATTTTTTAGGACAGATTTTATTTAATACAAAAATCACTATCTTCAATATTGTACTTTTATAATATACAAAATTAGAGTAGGTAGAAAATTGTATTGCCCCCTCCTGTTCTTTGAAAACTACAAGGAGAACATATTCAGAAATAATTTGGAAGCGATTTTTGAGAAAATAATTGTTTAAAAGTTGCTCACATTTCACACAAAATTACCTGAAAACTACATATTTTTAAAAACATGTAAATGATCTTATTTCAAAATCTCATCAAAAAACAGATTTCGTTAAGAGAAAAAAAAAAAAAAAAAAAAAAAAAAAAAAAAGAAAAAAATAAAATAAAATCAGAGGTTTCACCAAAAATGACACCTTTTATTACATACATTATTACTTTTTTAAATGTTCTTTCCCTTTCCTATAAAAAAAATTAATACAAAAATTTGGAACCTTTTTTTGGTAATATTTTGAATATGTTAAGGCTTCATGTAAAGTACCCCCCCAAAAAATTAAAAAAAAATAAAAAAGCTTCAAATTCACAGGGTCTTGAGTTTGGGCATATCGATGGGGGAATACCAATTTTGGAGAAAATCATCTGAACCATTTACACTCTAGCATTGCCCACAGACAAGAGACAGACCAGAGAGACAGCCATGCCATCAACCAATTTTTAGGTATCAATGATCAGAAAAACATGGATTCTGAATACACAATGCATTAGAAGAAGTATTTTATTATATATATAGGAACAACATCTATCCATTTTTTCAGTATCATGGCCCCACACTACCGATTTTTCTGTTTCAAAATCACAATTTTTGGCAGGAACACAAAACTTTCTGTATACTACGCAAGTAGTATTGGTGAAAGTAAAAATTGAATAATTATTTGCATTTTCAACTTCTATAAATACAATATCCTTAGTGATTAATATTCATCTGATTCCTACTTGCATTTGTAAGAACCAAAAAATGTTTGAGGAGCAAATTACTTGAAAAAATTGAGGAAAATTAAACGTTTTTTATGGAAGAAAACCAAATAACTTGTTCATAGTTTCATAGCGAGGCTTTCCTCTTCCCTTTAAGAAAAATATGCAGCTATTAATCGAAATTCCAATCTATTAATCTGTCAAATTCACTTATTTTAAATTAAATCATTCACAAATCGTTATTACATTAACATAAATATTGGTGAAAAGTATTTAAGAAGTTAGCAAAAGAATTTACTATTTATGGTCAATTTTGAATAATCCCAAAACATGAGAATCCACAGTAAAATTATTACATATATTTAATTTTGAATGTATTAGAGCTGAATTAGAAGAATTGGAAGTGTAGTAAACATGAGTCTGGACCAATTTGTAGTTTATCTCATGCTTTTAGCATAAGAACTTATATTACTAATTTCCAATGCACACAGAAATTTAAAGAAAACCTTCCAGTCTTTAGCCATGTGAGAGGTATCTATGGTTTTGTTAGATACCCAGGAACTCAGGAAAATCCAAAACAAATAGTTTTGATTTTGACTGAAAAATGCAAATATTTGATTGTGTTTTTCTGCCTATTCCCAAACTGTATCTCAAGTGACAGCAAGACTTGAAGGAAAAGGGCACTCGCCATTAAATATTTGCTATTCACATCTTGCATTATGGTGCAGCAGCTTTTCCGATATTCTTGTTATGTAAAGAACTGTTGTAGTGTGTATGCACTATACTATCTTATGTTATTGTAGTATTGAGTGTTTTTGTTAAAATATTTAATTTTTTGCAGTTTTATACAAGAATATTTTAGTTGTTGTTCTTTAGCAGTGACCGTGCTACTTTTGGAAAAGCATTTTGCGTGGTTTTATTCATCAGCATTTTTGCTGTACCACGCTATTAGTTTTGTCAATTTTCGAAATTACTCTTTATATAACAATGATCACTCAAAGGTAGAAAAAATACTAATTATGTAATCAACTATTAAAAGTTAAGGATGTTACTATAAGGCCAACTACAGAAATAAGAATGGCTAATTTTCGATGATGTAGAAAAAACACCTGTGTATAAAAAATGATTATTCTGATATCCATCATGAACGATCTGTCATTCAGTGATGTGGAGGTCATTGAAAACTACGATGTAATATTTCAACTAAACCACTTACATATGCCAAATAATACGTAAACACACGAGTGAAAACTCCGTAAAATGCATGGTCAAAATACTGTTTTTTATACATACATCTTAAATGGAAAAAATAAAGGCATCCTAACGTGGCTATTCCCTTTAAGATTTTTAAACATACCTGTCTGATGACAGACCACAAAGGTTCCTGGTCAGCCAGAAACAATGAAAAACACTGAATTATTGGCAGAAGGTAATAAGAAATGAAAAGATGACTGAATTTTTAACTTGAAGGCAGATATTAAGCTGAATGTAATAAACAAAATTTTTGGGTTCTGAATGCTTTGTCTTTTCATTCTGCATCTAAATCTCATCTCACAGTTAGATCATGTTTTTAAGATCTGGAAAACAAGTGATGGCAAAACAAGACATGAAAGGATTTTAACAGATTATGAACTTCCTGCCTGAAAGATGTTTCAACAGGAAGGTATCACCAATTATGCGATATAGGATGGAGGTAATCAACACGCTGTACCACCATAAACAATTTGCAATTCTACTTTAATATGCAACAACCCATAAACAACAATTATGGACTGTTTTAGCAACGAACACTCTGCACCAACAAAAGACCATGAATTTAGTATTAAAATACACATTCACACAATCTCTGGGTCAAGAAGAGATGAATCCAACAATGACACACAGAAGAAAAAAAAAATTTCAAATAACTGTACCATTAGTTATAAGGGAACAGATTATTCATAGGTTCCAACTCACTTTCTCAACCTAAATAATGAGTAGAACAATGCAGGTCAACAAATAGATTATATACATATCACTTAAAATTCTGGTCTAAATTTTTTCACCCTTATTGATGAGTACTTAAAACATGATACACAGCTTTGTGGAAACAATAGATACCAAATTATAAGTAAAAACTTCACAATAAAATACAACCAGATATGCAGGTACCTTCAAACCACATCTATTATTTTGATATTGGTTTTAAATATTTTTTCGAAGTCATGGCATAAAATATTTTAACTGAATTCAAGATACCTGAAAGGTCTCAATATTGTGAACAATGTACACAAAACAATGTAAGGAACGAATAGAGCCAAAACTTACTGGTTGCATGGGATCAACCATCTGCCCTGTTGTTCCATTATCTCCTTGTATTGTGTTTCTTTCCGCATCTTTAACTTCTCTTGCATCCTCATTGAGATCTACATGAAACAAGTAGAATATAATGCCAAACATGGCAGGGCCCAATCCATTACAGAGTCCACGCATACCTGTAACCATCCCCTGCACCAATCCTGAAAACAAAAATTAAAAATATTAGGTACAAGATCAGAGCATACAAATACAAAAGGAAATTTGAAGATTGTGCAGGTGGCTAGCAAGTCATGTCACAATGTGCAAAATTCAGCAACAGCTTGAAATTCAATTTCCAATCAAAAGAAGAAAAAGAGGAATATTGAAAGAGGTAGGAAAGGTGATGGAACACATGAAGAGCTACTACTTTTCCTCCAAGGAACAAGAAGAAAATAAAAAATAAAGAACATAAGAACATAAAAGAAAAAAAATCCCTTTACTTTTCAGCCAGAGCTATCTTTCAGTTCTGCCTGACCCCTCTCTCTCTGCCATTAATGGGTACCTAAGGGACCTGCCAGGTCCATAAGGGACCTACTCCCACAGTCATTACTACTCCCACGAGAAATCTTCCCAGTTGCAAAGTTTTATTGAGCCTGCTGTGTCTGCGCAAGCAAAGACCGATTCACAACGATTGTGAGGGTTTCGGAAATGGGAGTAATTGCATATTACACTGCTAGATTGCATTTTCATCACACTCACAGATCTCAGGTCCCGTTTGTTTTTTAATTCAACTGACACATGGCTGAGTCAGTAAATTTGGGCTTTTATTTGTTTGTTTATTTATTCATGTATATAAATATTTCATTTTTTTTTTATAAGTGTGTCAATTAAAAATTTTCTAAAATTTTGGTTTTAGAATTATTTTTTAGTAAATGGATAGTGTATTTGCAACTATCATGATAGTGAAGGGTCAGCGTCACGTGCTACTAGAATTCTGTGAAGTATTAACATCTGCTTGAATATTTTTTAACAGATATCAGTAAATATTTGCATGAGCCGTTCGAAAATGCGCAGTGAAAGTGAAATGTTTACTTATGTTGTACACAAAACAAAAATTTTTTAAATTTTAAAATTTTTTTTTTTTTTAAATTTTAATTTAAGGAGTTAATTTTGAAGTTAAACTATGCTTCTCTTCTATTATATTTTTCTTTTAAATAAAGGATTCATTAGTTGCATTTTAGAAATTCTGAAGTCATTACTACCTAACGCTCACAATCATACAGGTATGCCTACGCCGAATCTACAATGGCAAAATTTTTTAAAATATTTTTCCGCAAACCTTTAGAAATAGAAATAACATAAAAAAAGAACATTTATTTGAAATTGGGAAGAAAAATAATTTCAGGTCATGAAGGGTTAGGGCAATCTCAGTTCTGTACCATTACGGTGATGCCTGAGATGGCCAATGGGCTCAATTCAGAGATTGCTCCATTAATGTGGACATCAGGAGACACTTCCTCATTCATTAAATGATGCATGCGATTGCCTGTTTGAAATGAAAGAGTGCAGTGAAATGGAGGATAGGCCCTAAGATCGAGGCAACATTAACAAAGAATTGGAATGATGAGTAAATAAAGTTCTTTCATGCCAGTATGGTATTTCTTCTCTTTGCAATCAATATTTAAGGAATAAGGATATTCAATCTAGGGCAACACTATGAATTCCATACGAGGGTAATTTTGAAAGCAAAATGTTTTGGTCAGTGACAGTATGATGGTTGAAGCAAGTTATTGGTGAAGCAGTTATACCCCTCTACTTATATTTGGAAACCTAGTTACGCCACTGGATCTTGTACACAGTTTGGTCAGGACAAGGGTTTAGGGGGTTAGGGGAAGATCAGGGTTTCAATAGGTGGTATATGAAGTACCCCGTGCCACAAACACAACTGAGGGATGAAGATGCTGGCTGACTCAGATGTAATGGGTAGGTTTCACAAGTTCCTCCATCACCCAGAGCAACCAGAAACGGCATGATACAGAAGGACGCAAAAACCAATAATGGCACAACACAAAGGTGAAAATGCCTAATCCTCAGCTAGACTTGAACCTATAACATACTGAGCTCACTTCAGCACTAGTGCTTTAGAAACCACAGTCCTTTGGGTTGTCGAAAAAAGAAAAGAAAAAGGAAAGGAAACTATGGCAATTCAAAGATGAAAGTAAGGCACGGACAAAATAAAGATTAAAGTTGAACTTAAATAGTTCAAAACAAATACCTTGTTTATCAGCATCTGAATGCATGGACACAAAGGCACTGATGGCCGGATAAGTGATACTGGAAACAGATGCTAACACACCTGCAGCCCACATCATCCTGCAAAATAAGAAATTTGTGTTATGTAGTACCACAAACAAAAACAATAGTAATATTGTTTATAATATTATAAACAATAATAATAAATACAATTTAAATAATTACATCCTTGCACCTAGCCGAGGGCAAAAGCCCTGTGCGAGAGGCATTAACGCAAAACTTCAACAATAAGGACAATATCAAATTTTAAACACTAAAATTAAAAAAATACACAAATTACAAAATTTAGAAAAAATACTAAATTATTTCTTGTTAGACTTATAATTCATATCTGAACGCTTTAGAATTTCATTCAAACAATTGAAGATTGTATAGGCAACATACACACAGCTTGTCCTGCCTACATCTTTGATAACTTTAGAAGGAGTGGTAATGGGCACTCACTCTATCATGACTAGATTCATACAGATATTATTGAGGTTGGAATCTCTTAATAGCAGCGATTTTTCTAAATAAAATTTCCCTTAATTAATCACCCTTTCATGGGCACCACCCCAGGCAATAATCCAATATGTAGCTAAAGACTAAAAGAAAGCATGATAAATCATAAGAAATTGTTTGCTATTTAAAAAAATGAATGACCTGAATTTAGAAGTTATTTGTAAAATATGTTGTTCCCACTTCAAGTTGCAGTGAATATATATTCCTAGGTATTTGGCTATTATAACTTTTGAATATTTGACAATAACAGTCAATGGTATCACAGTTTTCAGCATGAATTTTAAGATTACAATAGTCCCATATACTGTCACTATAACTACCATAAATTGTAAAGATCGTATTTTGAATATTAAGGCTGAGATAATTTGAATATGGCCATTCACCAACACTGCTCAAATTTTGTTCCACTTTTGTGATTACATTCAGCTACAGCTGGGCTTCAACAATATGAGCAGTATCATCTGCATACAATACTAGTCCACCATTAGGTAATAGCGTGAACAGTTAATTAATTTATAATATAAATAATAATGGTCCTAATATCAATCCCTGGGAGACTCAGCAGGTAATTGTTAACTTTTCAGAGTATTATTAATTTTAACTTCTTGCTTGCGCTCAGTTAAATAATTTCGATCGATCCATATGCTATACCTCTGAAACCATATTTACTATATATAAATTTATTAAAAAAAAAAAATAATTATGATTCAGAGTATCAAAAGCTTTTGCCAGGTTCGGGAATACTAAGATGTTAAATACATTAGAGTCAATAGCATTATTTTGAGATTACCAGAGAGATTTTTATTACTGCAATCAAGATACCATCCACTCCAGCAGACATTTCAGTATTCATGCGATCAATAATATCTAGTACAATATTTCCTTGTCAGAGGTAGGTGAAATAAACATACAACTGACAGGAGCTGAAAGGATATGGAGATGTATAATTGGTGATCTTATCCCTGTGCCATGGTTGTACCCATGTTTATAAAAAATATTTTTAAAACATTAGCAATATCCATGTCCATTTCTACAAATTCATTATTTTCATCATCATATATTGTTAGTATAGGTAATTTATTTTTCTCATCATTGGTCACATAAGGGTTTACAAATTCCAAAGGTTTTTACCATTTCGAGATATCATGGCCAGAATATGTTCATGAGAAGACTTCTTTGCTTTTTTAATTGATGACTAATAAGTTTTGTAGTCTTTGTATTTACATTTCAAATTACTGACAGAAGATTTTTCTTTAATTAATTTAAAAAAGCCTATTTTTAATTTTATATAAGTTTATCAGTATCACATTCAACAAGATCATTTTCTATCAATACTTGACAATTTTGCATAGATAATATAAAATTCAAAACTCTGAGAAATCACTCTGCCTTTTCCTCCTCACATGTGTTAATCTGCTGTATCTCATAGTGCCCATGTGGTCTGAAGAGGAAAAATTGATTAATCTATCAAAGTTATTAATGAAGCAATACAGTTGAAAGGTGGATCTCTTCCCTTGTACTATCATCCACAGGCCTCTCTATCGACTACACCAAACCTAAGCTTCATAGGAAGTGGGTGATGTCACATCAGTAAGGATCAGGTAATGTCTGGGTACAGGCAGAGCAGCAACGAGGTGAATAGATCTTCCCCTCTTATCACATTGCAACCCATGGGAAGGTGACAATAAACCCCTTTCCTAGTTTCCAAAACGCATAAGGGATTCAGTCTTCCGATTTTCTTCCGAGGGCTGTATGAGTTGCTAACCCGGTAGCAACCCAGTGCCCACAATAAGTAGACTCATGCCACTGCCTGCAAAGTGAATGTGAATGATCTGAAGGTCCATTTACTGAAATAGGTATTTTATTCAGTTTGTACATGTCCCTCAATGCAACTGTTAATGAATCTTATATTGCAAAATTCTTTTCTTAATACTTATAGTGCAAAAGGTAAAAATTGACAAAGTACACGCAAAAATTATCTTATTTATTTACATGAATTATTTATTTTTTATGTATTGGGATTTAAAGCACCTTCAACTGCTGAGGTCACTGAGGCTCATGACTGATGATAACAATCATGATGAAGTTAAAGATAATGGATTGATTGATTGATTGATTTTGTTAATGATTCAGGGCAAACTACCATGGTCATTAATCCTGTATGTGTAGTGCGTGTTTTTGCTCGGGAGGTGGCGGTGGTCTTCTCCCGCTGCATGGTGAGATCTGGCACCAACCTACCGGCGGGTAGAAGGGTACCAGGTATCTCCCACCAGCAGGGCACCACCCCAGCTAGGACAAGCTCTTAAATCCCAACCGGTCTCCAGGTATGTGAGGTAGAGTAGTGCATGTTAGTGTACATGTGTATAAAGGGGACGTGTGTATAGGACAAGGAAGAGGGAGGAAATATCGCGTGTGGTCCATGACACATTTGTAAGGGTACTGCACTGGCACTCGCCTAGTGTTGATCAGAGAAACCATGGAAAACTACCAATCAGAGCAGCTGGCCGCTAGAATTCTCCTCCAGATAGCTAGTGAATTTGACCTAGCTGACAAGCTAGTGCCAAAAACCCTTCCACCATCGAAACTCAAACCTAGGACCTCCCGGTCAGAGGCACTGCAGCGACATCAGTGGATGCCCTGCCTCCGTCTCTCCCGGTAAAAGATGACGGAGAAATGGTGGAATGAAAGGCAGGAAAAACCCAAGAACATCCTTTCAAAGAGCTTCCTTCATCCACCACAAATTCTGCAAGGATTGGGCAAAGATCACACCCAGGCTTCAGTGATGTTAAGACATAAGAACAAATCAATGCTCAAAAGCCCCTCTTCACCCACATTATTAAAAACTGAAAACGTATACTTTCTTATGCTTTTAAAATCTTATTTAAGAAGACCTATTCCGTTTAATGGAAACATTTCTTTGCAATTTAGTCCAAAAATCAGGCTACAAGAATGCAATTTTAAATAATGGACCTACTAAATTTTTCAAATCATTTATTATTGATAAACTTCACCCTAAAATCAATCACTACCTCTGAGGATTTATGCCCGATAGAAATATCAAGTAAGATGTGCTTTTCAATCCTCACTAAATCTCGATTCACAGCACAATCAAAATCAAGTTGATTGTATGTACTGGGAACATGGGTTTTGATTGTCCACGATATATTTTAAAATGCAAATCATTAAATGAATAAATTGACAAGAAGAAAAACTTGTGGAAATGCACAGCATACCAAAACTTTTCCTCTTGTTAATTTTATTACTCAACAAACGTATTATTTCACAACAATTTTATATTTTTGCAGAAAATAACAATGTTACAAAATATGGAGGAAAATGCAGTGAACTACATATTATAACAATACTGGTACACTATACTTATATTTTGTGGAAGTTCAAATAGAGTTAACCACCTTTGGAACAGCACAAATAAACCCTTTGCACTCATTCACAATTAACATAATACACATCCTACAGCTTCTATGGCACCTCTGAGATGACAGGAGAATATTGGCTCGTATGAGTATATGTGACATGTCCCACAACTCATAGGGCATCTCTAAGATGCCACACCAAAATTCCTGATTGACTCTTAGGGCATCTCTCAGATGTCCACATTTTTCCTGGAGTGTAAAATAAAATTTTCAATGTTGAATCAATGTAGGCTACAGTTATATTTTTACATAATGTTGATGCAATAATGTTATAGGTTTATCATACATTTTGGCATTTTACTGACTTGAAATAGCTAGTGCTCTTCGTGTGCTGGTCGACTTTGCAGATCAGAACAGAGGATCATATTGTTTCCGACAGAAAATGTGCATGTGGTGAAGGAAAATATTTTTTGGGTTCTGGATGTGTCCATTACCAATGCGTATACGTTGTGCAAACTACACACAAAGTAATATGATGAGAAGTAGAGATTTTAGAAAAAGGCTCATTTATGAACCCAATACAATACTTCTTAAATGTGGATTTAAACAAGTATACATTCCCTATGAACTCATCAATTACACAGAAAAAAGGATTCGAAAAGTGAATAAAAACAATTATATATTGGTAAACAATTATCTTCCAAGGCTGTTGAAATCGGTTACGAGCTGGAACAGGCACATGCAAAGCATCTGCTATGAGCTGTGCCGCCATTTTACATTGTCAGCTGTGGAACCTCGCAGTGCTTACATATGAAATGGATGTCCCATCCATGCAAAGGGTTAATCCTGGCGTGTAAGCATAGTTACAACTCAAAAAAAAAAAAAAAAAAATTATACATGAAAATTCGAGATTATATTATTGAGGTGATTCCAATACTCTATTCTTTAGGATAGGGAAAAAAAGTAAAGAAAATTGAAGTTTTCATTTCACATGATTTGACAAATTCATTGAAGAACTCTAATCTGTAACTTAGGAATGATTTAAATAAAATTAACAAATTGATTTGAGAATGAATTTTGAATATATCACTGGAAAGTGCTGCCCTTCCTGCTCCAACTTACACAGGAAATTAACTGAAAATGTGTAGTCCACAACTGTTATTTTAACCATCATCATCAGTGGGTAACAATGAATGACGAAGTAGGATAGTCTTAGGATTATACCATTTAGTACAGTGTTGTTGTTGTTTTTTGTAAATAATTAATGAAAATATTGCAGAGGTAATTAAAGTCTGTGAGCATTCCAATGTGTCACAAGTGTTGGCATTTACATTCCCATTAATAAAGTCTCACATTTATAATTAATCTAATAAGATGAGTATTCACATTCCTGATTATTTCATAACTTTATACCAATATGGCACGTTTAAAAATTGGGAACTGTAGATTCCCGAAGATCATGCAGATTTTGTTCCACTGATGCTGCTGCAGCCTAATCTCCTCCAGTTGGCATGTTTCCACTCCTCCCAAGCTTCTTTTCACCAATTTCATGTAATTTCTCAAGCTCGGTACAAATTTCAAATTACTAACCCTTTAGAGCTCCTAGTTCTTTGGATCACTCATGTCCTTCTACTCTTTATTTAAATAACTTTAACATGCTACCTCAGCATGCTCGCTATGCATTGGCAATACCCGAGCTTTCAATGAATTTACGTTGAAGAGGAATTTTGGTTAAGAAAATTTGGACTTGGGAAATCAAACTTGAGTTTCCCACTTGGGTATTCACTCTGTAGCTATTGTTCTATAATAACAAGACATAGAAGATGTTCATTTGGTTTATACCAACATAGATTTAGCCAATTAGTAGGTCAATAAACTAACAATCTGAAATCACACTACACTAGACATGATAGACATGTATCAATTGTTTGCTCTATAAATGTGTTCATCCTGACAAAATTTAAAAGAACTTGGAGATCAAAAAAGAATGAAATGTATATGTCAACCCAACATCGGAGCACAAGATCCAATTTTGCAATGTGTGACCCCACTTTATATAGGAGAGTGTAGTGTTAAATAAATAACGTGTAGTTCCAGAAAACTCTCTTCAAATATCACAACAAATTTTAATAGCAATTGCAACCTAATTTAAAGCCGTAAGTTATCATTAAACTGACTTGGGGGGGATTAAGAACATTCATGAAAAATCATGTTTATTGGTTTTCTTTTTTGTTTCATTCTCTAATTTGTTTGCCAAGCACACTTGTTGCAAAGATTATTTTCTTGAAGAGGATTCCAATGTCCTCCACTGATTTGAGCGGTTTGCCTTTTTAACATTTGCGAATGCTTGATAAAACCAGCATTGTTGCGATGCCATTTTATTACGTTCAAATGAACCACTGGTTCTTTTACAAGGAAATTAGAGAGAATGAGATAAACAAAAAGGGGGATGAAAATATAAAATTTAAAAAAATCATAACTTACCATGTCTGTGAACCAAAACCATACCACATAAGTTGAAGCATTTCAAACACCAATCCAACCATAATAGTATGTTTACTTCCAAGTGATCTCATCAAAAATCCCAGGACTATCTGGGCACCAACTGATAAAATACCCACTGTTGCAATAAAAACAGCAACCATGACAACACTGAAATCCATAACCTGAAACACAATGCATCATATGAATTACAATATTGTTAATTAGACATTCTGATTCTACAGCCAAGATAAAATGTAAAACAGTTACTATGAAATAAAATAATTGTTACCACACTCCATTTTCCTGCAATAGTAATACAAGATTACTATAAGCCAAAATTTGAAAGTGTTACTTTAATACAGAAGTTCAACAAGTTGCCCTTAAGTAACAGATTTCATTGCATATTCTTTTCCCCCGGCAGTCAGGAAGTGTGTGTGTTCACTTTATATGTGTATGACATAATAATTTCCAATTAATTTTAAATTAGCGACACTAGAACAGCACACACTTTCTCGCATTACTTGTAAATTTGCCATTTTCAAAAATTCAGAGAGTTCAACGAAAATGAGACCCATCCCATTCATTTATGCATCCATTTTTCCACCCATCGAAAAAATATATATGGCCTACATGAACTATATTTCATGCCAAATTACACGAAAACTACTTATATTTTTGAAAAATTGAACGTGAATGTCTTTAAAGATGCTTCTTTAAGGAATAGATTTTATTAACGAAAAAATCCTTATATTCAATAGGAAAAAATTCTAGTAAGAGGCCCACCAAAAATGGCAAATTTTCAAAACATCTGGGATTTCAACAAACATGAGACCTGCACCATTCACTTTAGCATCCTTAATGCTATCCAAAGACAAAGTATGGTCAGACAATTTGGTGAGTTGTTTGAGAAAATTTTGAAAATGTTTTTGAAGCTTCATTTAAAGTACCCTGAAAAATCAAAATTTCTGTTT
Source organism: Teleogryllus oceanicus (assembly GCA_964035755.1). Lineage (NCBI taxonomy): Eukaryota > Metazoa > Arthropoda > Insecta > Orthoptera > Gryllidae > Teleogryllus > Teleogryllus oceanicus. The sequence continues at coordinate 256,581,047 of CAXIVR010000001.1, read as the reverse complement.
GAAACCCCCAAAGCCTGGAGTTTATTAGATCGATTGAGGAAGATCAATTTTGAAGAAAATCAGCTAAATGGCTTAGACGCTAGCATTGATAGACGGACAGACATTTTGCTGTCAATCAATTGTTCCGAATCAAGGACCCACAAAACATGGATTCTGGTTACACCAAGTGTTAAGAGCAATTTTTTCTATATTTAGCAACAGGATTTATCCACTTTTTTGTTACCAGAGCATGGAAATAAGGTTTTTTCTGTTGAAAATTTGCCGTTTTCTGGTGCACACTTACATAGCTTTCTCTTCTTACAAAGCCCCTTCAGAAGAGTGAGAAAGTACAAAAAAAATTTGTATCATGACTAATTTTGCCCATTTTCTTAATAAGCATCATATTACTGCAAATTGCAAATTACTCTGCATATTTTGCTTCTCATTACTCACATTTATTTTAATAAATAAAATTTTTAGTTTTGTAAAAAGTGTTTCTATATATGCGGTTCTTTACAGTTAATATGAATTTCCTGTATCTGATTTATGCACAAAATGATAAATGACACATAATGCACATAATGATAAATGAGTTTCATACTGATATTTAAGAAAAAATTAGAATCATGCCAAACATTTCATGCAGTCTAATCCATAATGAAAATCAGTAATACTGACGAACTAATAGACATGTCTTGAACTTGAGGGGGCATCCAGTCATGAAATTCATTGAAAGGCTTCAGAGATATCTTATAAACACGGATGCACAAGAAAGAGATATCAAAATTAATTCAAAGAAGTCCAAAAGTCTGCTGACGAACGCCATATTTTTGCTTTAAAAAAAACTGTTTCTATTTTTTCTTTTCAATATTTTCTCAAATTGTGCCTTTCTTATGGTCTGCCATCATTATAATTAATAAAATACACAGTAAATAATAACAAAAGTAGTACACTTATTAGTAGAAAAGTAACACTTACTGAACATTTGAAAATCAAAGTAGCAGAGTTCATACACAAATTTGCAATACATTTGGTAAATTTCTTTAAAAAAATGATTTCATAATTTTTAAATTAAAAACAAGTAATAACCATTAATATAAATATTCTCACTAATTAACATAAATGAATAAAATTAATTTTATTATAATTTTAACATAAATAAAAATAACTTTTCTGTATTGCAACAATATTGCTTAGTGAAATATTCACTAAATATTAAATTTTATGTTAAATTTTAAACCAAACATTTAGAAAACAGTTTACAGGTAATTAACATCTTTGTAATTGCAAAAACATCTGGCATAAGTCTATTTTTGAGGATGCAAAAACTTGCAAGAAATTATTTTTAATCAACGCTTTTCAATAATAATAAAAATAGTAGTAATAATACTAGTAAACCAATTTTAGCTAATAAAATTGATAGATTGATTGATTCATTTTTTCATGTTTCCGGGCGCGTCAACTTCTTCGGTCATTAGTCCCGTTAGTGTAGTGCATGTTTTTTTTCTTGGGAGATTGCGATGATCTTCCCCTGCTGAATGGCGAGATCCGGCGCCGACCTACCGTCGGCTAGTGGGGTTTCCCCCTAACCAGGACTCTCCCACCAGCGCGGCACTGCCCCAGCCGGGTCAGGCTCTAAGCTCCCGACAGGACTCCTGGAATATGTGGTTGTGTAGTGCATGTTAGTGTAAGTGTGTGTGTAAGGGGAGAGGATAGGACAAGGAAGAGGAAGGACAGATCACACGCGGTCCATGGCCCGTTTGGTAGGGTACTGCTCCGGCATTCGCCTGGTGTTGAACGGAGAAACCACAGCAAACTACCGATCAGAGCAGCCAGCTGCTAGAATTCTCCTCCAGACAGTGACTGAATTCGACCTAGCTGAAAAGCTAGTGTCAAAAATCCTGCCGCTGTCAGGACTCGAATCTAGGACCTCCCGGTCAGAGGCGCTGCAGTGACATCTGTTGATGCACTCAGCTACCGCTCCCGGTAGCTAATGAAAATACTACTACTACTACTACTACTACTATCATTATTATTAGCTATAAATTTTTTAAAATATATATTTCTCTAAGTATAAGGTAACCCCCCGATTTTGAAGAGATCTCCTGTTTTTTTGTTGTTTTTTTTTTTTTGCTCCAGTATTTTTTCCTATTCTTTCAGTAATTACTTCTACTCTTTCAGTAAGTCTTTCCGTAATTTTTACTATTCAGTCAAAATAAAATCACAAATTGTTTTACTAACTAGGAAACGTTTTTGTTGACAAGAATGAAAAATCTTCTTGCCTGGATCATTACTATTTTCTTATTCCTTATAATCATTATTCATCATTTTTGTCCCTACCATTTTCATCTTTACTTGCATCATCGTATCTTTTTTTCCGGTCCTCCTAATGTACTGTCATCCTAATCTGTTCGGATGTAGAATGTGCACTTCTATCATGGAAAATTTTTTCATCTCTTACAAAATGCAGATTCACATTTGGTGGGTATCGAACCAAGAGCCTGTGTGTCTTATGTAACAAAATATCAACAACAATTTATTTTGTCAATCCACCAACTAAAGAATGTACATAGAATACAATTAATTTATGTTGCTAGAATCCAAGAACAAATATTTATTTACTTATTACAGAAATATTTACACAAATTATTCTTTGATTAAAAGTTGGTTTACTGCGATTTTAATTGAAAGTGTGGTGAAAGTGAACAGGCTTTTTGATATTTGGTATCTGTAAGCAGTTCGTATACCTTTCAATGTTTATGGCTTCACTTCTAATTTCTTTACATGAGAATTCGTTTTCACATTCTCATAAGCTTTAGATCAATTCCTACAATATTATTTTTAGAGATGCAACTGGAACAAATGAAATCACTTGTGAAAACAATCCCTCACCTCTTTCTGCACTTGTTGATCCGACACAACCAAAATATTATCATCTGCCACTTCAGCTCACCTGGATGGTGGAAGAATTCATTTCACAAAGCAATGTGACTAATTATTTTGGAACTTGTCAAAATAACTAAACTGCTGACCTGAACTGAGAATATCTAGAAGAGACCAATTGGGACAAAAGAAATATTGACATTTCCACAACGTACTTGCAGAAAAAGCTTAAAATCTGATTGCAGCAGTAAAGGAAGATCTATCTTTAATAATATAGGTTGGTACCAGAAAAATTTTGAACTACCGCAACTTTTGGAATTCCAGAGGTTTTAATGAAAGCATTGCAAAGGAATAATTACATAGCTATGATAAAGAGAGATCTGAGTAACATACAAAGCCTTTATTCACAGTTCTGTGTTCTGCTTAACAGAAAGTGGGGCCTGCTTAAATCATATCTTTGACGATCAATATTGTTGAGTAGTTGCTTCCAACCTATTACTCTCCATCCATTCTCTTTCCCCTTGAGCTTGAAATCAGTTGAAATCTGTTACTTCTGTGCTGTAGCCTAAACACTAAGTGTTTCATCCCAGTTTCAAAACCCCACTTTGGATTGTTAAATTTAATAAGAAATGTGAAATATTTACAAGTAACAGTGATGTGGTGTTTTGACAACATGTGGTAAGCAGACAGCTGCTGAGCAGAAGTCACAATTACAACATTATCAACAGGTTTGCATTTTTGCTTAGGAGGAAATAGGAATTTCGTTTAAGTATTTGCTAGGAAGACCAGTGTTAAGTCATTCTTACTTGTTTCAAAACAACATTTTTAGGAAAATCATAGTATCATCCTTAGTTTCACATTAATTTATGAAATAAACTTCAGATATATGCATGTATACATAAAAAATAGATACAATTGTTAAGATATGTTTATCAGCTTTTGTTGCAGACTATAAATAAATAGATGTGAGACATCAGGACAATTTCTCTAATGAGCTAGTTTTCCCCAAACTAATTTCAGAGAATATGCCTTTGAGTAAATTGAAAAATTCTATATTTAAAACTTATTACAAAAAATACACCAACAAAACTTTTCAGGATGAGAGCACTCTTGCAATAGGGCTAGGAAAAAACTTCGCAATTATTATTAGACAGAATCAGCAATAGTTTTTGCATTTGGTGGTTGATGAAATATCTGATGTTTGCAGGCCCTATATTATGATTGAAAATAATGATCATAGATTGAAAGTAATATGGTATGATTAGAATAGGGAAGATAGTGTTTTACTGTTGGTAACAGACAGATTCACGTTTACAGCTGGTCCAGGTCTCTTGAAGCCCTTTCATAAAAATTAAATTCGTGTAACTTGTGTGGTTCATGGTTGGAACGGCCTTGCGGAAAAAGTGAGAGATTTGTTTTCAGAAATTAATATTCTAATTAATAACAGGAAAAAGTATTTTTTAAAGCTCTGTGTACAGTCACTTAGAAGGAGACAATGGAAAACAAACCTTTACTACTTTCACCAGTCTTAAAGAAGCGTGGTACTTGGTAGTATTATTTAACACTAACATCTGGGAGAAATACATCTTAAAAAGTTGGCAGTAGGGAAGATAGAATGGGAGCAGAGTTTCCATGTCATAGAGGAATGTAGGGAATAAGGTCTTTCTATTCCAGGAGAAGTATGAAGTGAATTAAAAGAAAAGCTCTATGACAAGGAAAACAAAGGAATGGAAGCTTTGAAAAACATTAATAAAGAATTAAGATGTCGCACTACTAATGGTTATCTGATTAATTCAAAGATATCAAGCAGCTTTAAATTTGCTATCACTAGGTTGGATGTGGAACATTAATTTTCAGTTTTCAAAAATATCCTCATAAATCACAATAATAGATTTAATAAAACAAATATTGAAACGCATTCGTTTGTTAATAGAAATAATAAAAAGTTGCTATGAAACAGTCTTTTTGCGATTTTATTACTACATGTATTTTGGTAAATATAAATTTTAGTAAATTTGTTTCCGCAATATCCACTCTCTACATCCAAAATTAATTTCTATTTCAATTATTAAGTATTTAGGTAGTGTTTTTACTCAATTTCTTTCATTTTCACCGCATAATTGATGTTTTTACTGCACATTTTATGGCATATTTTGGTATTTTATGTCATACAAACAATCCACACACATTATTAGGCAAACTTTTCTCTTTTTGGCAACAAATCTGGAGAAAAAATTTGAAGCGGCTTTTGAAAAATTCTTGTTAATGATTTTTTTTTCGAGACGATTTTGCTAAAAATTACACAAAAACTACTCATATTTTCAAAAGACGGAAAATGAAATAGACTACAGTTATAGTGAACTCAGATATAGCAAACCTTAAGTTATAGAAAACTTAAGTCACAGGTCTCGTTTCACTTACATTACAAATAAGCATAAGAATATTTGGTTATAGTGAACCTGAAATTCAGCTATAGTGAACATAAGAAATACAACGTCCTGGAAATTAATTCCCTCCTAGAAAAGAATATATCGCCCTAGTGCCACAAATTCCAACACTAGTCAGCTTCAAAAAAATGACGTCTGCCAAAAGCCATAATAGAAGAACTCTCCCCTGAGGTAAAGGTAGGGGACCGGGAACGGGCACCTAACTGATGATCTTATGCCACTCGGTTTCACTGCGGAAACCAAGCCCTGTATGGGCTGGCGAATTCCTTGTTACCAAAAAATTAATTAACAGAAAATGTCTCTCAGTCTGGGCATGCATTTTCACATTCAATTTTTGAAAAACATGAGTACTTTTCGAGTAATTTTGCTAGAAATTTAAACAATTTTTAAACAATTATTTTCTCAAAAACCACTCCAAATATTTTCTATAATTTTCTCAATAAGAATAAAGAAAGGCGGCGCTAGTTCTATTTCTGGCAAACACACTCCATTTTCAAAATTGCAAAAACATTCCAAAAACTACAAGTTTGAAAAAAAAGTTTGTCTTCAGTACAATCTGTTCTAATAAAGCAGATCTTTAAAAAAGGTCATGTGCAATTTTTGAGGTAAAAGAATAAAAAAAAAACACAACAACAACCAGTTGTTTTCACTAACTTTTGCTTGAAGTTAATGCAAATTGTGAGATGAAGTATTTTCTCAAAAAAACGCTCACAATTTTTTCTTCAAATTTTTTTCCACAGAAGATGCTTAAAAAAATGGTTCAGATCTTGTTTTCATTGAACTCTGAATTTTCAAAAACTCTAAAAGTTAGAAATAATGCAAGAATATATGTGCTGTTGTATCACCATTAGTCTGATATTAAAGACCCTTAAAACAAACATCCTGTCTATACTATAAATATGAAAAAGTAATATACATTTAGCAGAAAGGAAAAGCTTCTTTTTTGGCATCCCCAAAACAGATTTTTCTTTCAAAATATAAGCACTTTTACTGCATTATATAACTCACACTATACCGAGACCACAAGAAAGTAAAAATCCTCTGAAAACTCTGCTTTATTCCAAGTTTTTTTAAATATTCTCCACACTAGGACAATGTGCAATCATGATAGGAACAAGTAACTCAATACATAGGCCATTGTCGTTTTTGTTTGTCTGTTTATGGTTTTGTTCCTTTCTTTCTTTTTCTCATTTTAATAAATAATGTAGCTCAAATGTTCTCAAATGTCTTCTTAAAACTCACTCTCCTTTCATTCCTCCCTTCCTTTCCACAATGCACCAACAGTAATTGTTCAGTTTTTCATACATATGTATGTAGCAAGAGGGGAACATGCAAACACCATGCAGTGGGGACTGGAGAGGGAAAAGTGACCCTTCTCAACAACAACAATAATAGTAATAATAAATTTTTAAAAATTGTTATCTTAATTAAAATCTATGGTTTACTTGTATACAGTATGTACTCCTTTTTTCAATAGACCAGGTATTGATTAAATACAATGCGACTATTTATGGGTGTGCTGTGTTCATGGTAAAATTTGCTCGACCAACGAGCCATCACTCACCAGGGAACAGTGGGCGGAACTCCCCCAGTGAACCAGAAGTTATTTAGATCTTATTTAGATGTCAAAAATCTATCAGTCGCGGCAAGTGGTTCCAACATCTACTTGTATAACGCAAGTACCTTTTAAACTTTCTGGTAGTGAAAAGCCATCTTCCCTCTTTGGCGATTTTACCGAACTGCTCTGTCTCGATTTCCCCAGCATTCTTGGCCACATTTGCCGAGGCAAAATTCCCGTCTGAGCAGCACAGTTATAAAATGGTCACACTGTAGAATGCTACCTAATTCCATGAATAACAAACTTACCAATTTCAGATACACAAAAATACAGGAATACTGTCCAGCTTCTGGCAAATATGATAAAAATACTGTAACACACAACATGAGTATTGTATGGTCTTTTCCAACCTTTCGCAGGGCCTAAAACAAAAAAAAAAAAGTTAAATTACTTAAAAAATCAATGTATCATCAAATGTTGAAAAAAAAATTAAACATTTTCCACTTTAAGAACACTAATATACCTCAGTATTATATACTCAAGTATGTAGCAAAAATAATCTGAAGTAGATATAGATAAAACATTGCTTCATTTGGAGTTGAAATGGTTTTATGTAGTTATGCAATGTCACTACACTTTTAACCCTAGTTTTGCTTGATGTTGGAATGGCAAAAAAATAAAACAAGTTATTGATAGCTTTTTATAATAACATATAATATTTAATACATATTTTTGCAGGGATGCAATGCTAAGGACAAAGATTTGGATGTGTTTTGAACTGTTACATAATATTTCAATATTTAGATGACCTATTGCGAAGCATTTCCAGTTTATGAAAAAATAAATATAAAGGTAGGTGGTAACCGTTCATTAAAAATATATTTCAAGACATTGCATTTTATGAAGCATTTTAACTTAACATGTTAGTTGCATACTATTTTTTTTTCTTTTTAACTTTTGATAGTTTGTCAGTTATACATGTAATTGGAGAATGAATATGATTTATTTCAGGATCACAGATAATGGGAAACATTTTAATGAACTTCAAAAGATTTGTTAATCCTTTCTGTAGCTAAAACAAAATGCAATGTTACATTACAGTTAATGTAGAAGGTTTGGTTAGGGGAATTAAACTACTTACAGCAAATGGGTCAGCCTGTTCCCATGAAATGGGCGCTCCCCAAGATGAAGGACGCACTTTCTCAGGCAATGACTCGGGTACAGCAACAAGAATGAAAAATACATCTAATATGGCAATAGCAGTTGCAAGAGCCACAACCAAGTTTTCACTGTATGCATCCCTCATGTAGGCTCCCAAAGCTGGACTAATAACCATGCTAGCTGCAAATGTAGCAGATACCTAATGAACAGAAAATGTTGACATTTAAAATACCATTTCTTTTTACCTCTGATAGCAATCATTTAAATTACAAATTTAAATTTCCCCAAAAATCACATTATTTATTTTTGCATTAAAACACACACAAACACAAGTTAATTAATTGTTTAAGTGGACAAAAACAATTGACAACATAACTTGAACCAAATAACATTAGAGTATAATTCAGAACCAGATATATAAATTTGCTCGGTTGCTCAAACCACTGAGCTACCAAGACGACTAATTCTTTGACTAATTTATTACAGCTGATCTATAGCCCACTATATGAAATTCAATTGTCGCTACTATCACCTTATGGAGAGGCCTCTCCAATAAAGTGACAGGGTGACAACAATTGAGCAAATAATAGTACATATCCCTATTTGGAATTTCAATTTTTTTTTATTCTTTAAAAATAAAAATTGTACTTTCTTTCATCCTATTTATACCAAACTATTAGAACAAATATGATATTAATCACTAACTGATACATGATCTCAATATTTTGCTTTCAAAGCAATTAGGCCTGAATTCTATGCTGTTTATTCTATTTATAACTTCTTGACAAAAAGTGGAATGTTATCCACAATGTTTAAAATTGGCTCACTCATGCTTGTAAGAGGTTGGTTATAAATTTATGTTACTCTTTGACAATGAAATTTTTGTATTTTTTTCATTTGATGATGTAAAATTATTTAGGTTCTTTGCTCATTAAGTTGTATTTTGATTTGAAAAAGTTTTTAAGTTTTTACTTCACTCAAGTAGGAATATTTTAAACATCAAATAAGTTATCTTTGGTTTCAATTGATTACATTGATTTCATTTTAGCCTTCAATTTTGACTTCAATAAGACCCAAGAAGAATCAAAACATTTGCAATTTACTGTATGTAAATTTGTTAAGAAAATTCTGAAGTCTGTAATAAATAGGTTATTCCTTATAATAATGATAATGTTAAGTCTGATAATATTAAATAACTAAACAGCCCCTCTGGGCTGCTTAGTTTCCAAGGTTACCATAAGAAATCTTCAAGGACTACAGCAGTAACTTTATCTTTGTTTTCATCACGGAGACAAAAGTGTACTTGCATTCTTGCACACATTGTTTTGCTTACTTAGTACAATATCAAACTTACAAGGCCATAAGCTAGGCTACGTTCATGTTCTTCTGTAACATCAGCCACATATGCAAACACAACTGAGAATGTAACAGCAAACACTCCAGATATGCTGATCATGGCAAAAAACCACCTACAAAAGAAAATTACTTTAAATTTCAATACAGTAAATACACAATAATAAAACGATAAAAATATTACTACTTAAATTTTAATTAAAGAAATTTACACATTCAGTGATCAAGTCACAATCCACCAAAAAACATACACAAACAAATACACAAATGTTTAAAATCTGTATTACAAAGGTTACCATTTTTCTTCGATTATTCTACTCAAAAATTGTTATCTCAAAGGACTAAAAAACAGAATTTGGATTATGTCAAATGAAAATATCATTAGAAATGTTAACTTACCAGGTATTGATTGTCATAAGGGGAATGGGAGCACAAGTGAAAAATACCGTTATTAATAAAAAAAATTTTCTCCCCCACACATCAGAGAGTGCACCTATTAAAGGAGCACTTAGAAATGAGAGCAAGCCCTGAAAAATAACAAAAATTTAATGGTATTTAATAGACAATTAAACAAGAATTTAACATGCATGAATTTGACCCATTATTTTACAAAGAGGATGGAACACTAAGGTGCTATAAATAACAATACTTTTTACTATAAATTTTGTATACAAATCCTGTACAAAACATTTGTAAGGTGTGTTCCACTAATATAAAATGTGAAGAGCAATCTACTACACAAATTCACTTTTCTTTCAAAATAGTAGGATGTTATTAAAATTGATATTAAAAAAAAAAAACCTTCAAACGATAATGTTCTCCCAAATAACATTAAACATGAAAGACTGTCTAATAATTAAGAATTAATTTTCATTGTAAAAAAGGGAAATAATGAAACTGTCAGAAGGAGCAGTCCACACACACTCCTTCAAGCATAAAATTATTATCAGTAATAATAATAATAATAATAATAATAATAATAATAATAATAATAATAATAATAATAATAATAAAAACAACAACAATAATAATAATAAATACATTGCCAAGTTGAACTTAATAATACACATTATTTTACCTTAATACCCATAATCAAACCATTCATTAAAAAGGTGTGATCAGGAAATGTCTCATTGAGAACCTAAAAAGGAAAAGCAAACGGTTAGACAAATGAAAGCTTATAAATAACATAAAAACTTATATTTATTTGGCTCTGGCTGAATATCACTAAGATCACTACAGTGGCAGCAATTTATTCAGGAGGGTTTCTTCCCCTCTCTGTCCACATAATCCCATCCCAATAAGCGGTAAACAGATGAAGTTGGATGATTCCTTCTAGAGTGCAGGAAAAAGGAGAGCCTGGTGTCGTGAGTGGGTAGTAGAGAGATCTTGAAAATGAAATTGAGGTACCTAATTTTATTATTTTATTTAAAAACCCCTTGTATATTAGAGAATTTTCTTGAGGAGCGGGGTGGATTTCCTAAAAAGGACTTTCCACATTTATCAATATTTCAAATACTTTCCAGAAAATATTAAGTAAAAAAAATAAAAAAATAAAAAAATAATAATAATAATAATAATAATAATAATAATAAAAAAGAAACAAAAAAAAGAAACAAAAAAAAGAAACAAAAAAGAAACAAAAAAAAAGAAACAAAAAAAAAGAAACAAAATATTAACACACTGGAAATTAAATTTTTACTAAAACTAATATAAGATATTTTCACAATAAAATTATTCATGTCCTAAATTTCTTTATGATTTGGAGAGAACACCAAGTGAAAATGAAAAAGAAAAGATATTAAGCCATGTAAAAAAGCAAGGCTGATAAGGAAAGTATAAAACAGGACAAGAGGAATGTTTAAATGTGAACCAATATAACTGTTCGATGTGGAACCAAATAAAAATGTAATTAAAACAACTTCAAATTATCTACTATATAACTACACAAGATCAAATGCGTGTATTTCCCACGCAACTAACATGTACACAAAAAGAACAATATTCCTCAAAATCAATGATTTTAAATCTGATTACATAAAATAACACATTTAGTAAGAATTCCAGATATTCTGTCGAGAAAAACACTACTTAAAAACAATGGAATTATTTATTTCTTTGAGAGGGAACTATTGACAATCCTAAACCCATTATGAATCATGCAGAATGAAATTTTTAGTTTTCTATCTGTAACGTATTTTAATACTACAGAATTCATTGCAGCTAATGGACAAGGAAGAGGGTATTTTCTAATATTATTTAAAATTAAACCTACTGCCCTGAACCCGCTGATCTAGAAAACATTTTTTTATAATGAAAAATTTAATAATACAATTTACTTCTAGTTCTTTCAAAATATGTTTTAACAACAAAATAGTTTATGGGAATACTAAAAATGTCCACATTTATAAAAACTTACAGATATGATGGGCATTGTGAGAAGTCCCCAAGCAAAGAATTCCAAGAAGATAACCACCAAGGCATGGTATACACTAGGTTCACCAATCCCAGAAGTCTGAAAATAAAGTACATGCTAAATATTCCAGGAAAATGAATGAAAGTATAATTTTTACAAACAAACAGAACTGTCAAATGGTACAGCTATGTGCCAGAGTATACATCCACTGGTCAGGCATGATTATGACATTGATTCTCTTCACGAGTTCCTATCCTTATATTCTTATTCAATCCATGAAATTTCTCCCAGGAGCCAATTGAGAGCATTGTCTCTTAAACATGCTAGGCCTACAGTTGAATACCCTAGTACATACTCGTATCATTTGACATTTATTTTCACACAAAAATTACTCAATTATGCAAATTATAGAATTCTCTCACTAATTCTTGAAAATCTCTTTCCAAAACAACTTACACATAATAAGTAATATATAACATAATTATTGTGATGAGGATTAAGAGTACAAGTAAAAAATCTACTTTTTATGAAAGGTTTAAAGCTTCAAATTCAGGATTAGTTCTTGTTTATACTATTGGGTTTCCAATTTATAAGACAGATGTTTTATTCATATTTACACTTTTATATCCATGTATGGCTTGTGCTCTATAAAATGCATTGTAACAAAAATCAGAAATTTGATATTTGGACATTTACTCTTACTCCCCAGTAGTATATGTATGTATATATATTATTTATTACTAGATTGAATATAACATTTTCAGAAAAAGAATAAAAAATTTCATGAGTTGAAACTGAAAAACGAATAAATATTTAAACAAATTTACATTAGAGATTATCAAAATAAGCTCTGAACTAAATATAATATTTACTCAAAAGGTGCACAAACACTACATGCATTCCAGAATTACTCTCCATACAATTTGTAGTAGTTTTGTAAAATTTGATATTCTTATATACAAATAAAGTTGCCACCAATTTAAAGATGTTGAAATGTTCAGGTCATTTCATCGCCAAGAGGGTAATATAAAGTGCCAAAACACTTCTGAGAAATACAGCCAAGTGAAATGAAACAAGCTTCATAATCCCAAATGTAGTAACAAATTAAGAGAGATTTCTTGGGGTAAAACAATATGCACAGAAAGACAAGGTTAGATAAATAGAAATGCATGAAAATAGATTAAACAAATGTCGAAAAAAGAAAACATTGTTTTGAAAAGATTAAATAAAATGTTAATAATAATAATTATTATAGCAACAACAAAATTTGTATATAAACTTGGTTAAACTCCCAGGGAATTCACAAGTCTGGAAAATGAAAGGAGTTGCTTCATTTGGAACAGCCCATGTTTTGTGTAAAGTATTGTAGAGACCCCGCCAGTCCCTAGATCTGTTTCTTAGGAAAGCCAGCACTACCAATAGATACAAGAAAATTAATAGAATATGTCATCAGCACAAAACATGAATACTTGAATGTAATATATTTGTGTGGGAAATACAATAACATTTTAAATCCTTAATTACGTTTCTTGAATTACAAATCCTTGTACCGGAAAAAACATTTCAGAGCATACAAGAAACATTTAAGTTTTATAACATATTTACAGCAAAACTCTAGAAGAATTCTAACAAAACCACCAAATAATCAACAAAAATATTATTCCCTATTTTGCTGGCTTTCATACATTAGAAAACTATTCCTGGACTAATGATATTCATCCAGGTATAATTATGTATTATTTAAACGCATGCATCTTGACGAGCATCTCAAAAGTTCTTTGAGCAAATCCATGTGAACTACATAATGTTTTTAAAGAAGAGGTACAGTTGATTTATACAGAATATTTTAGGTAAGTGTTTAGTTTCAGTGTTAGGATTCATAAAGAGAAAGATGTCGGTTAGTGTACTCATCAAATTCTTGTTTGTTCTTTAAATATTAAGCAGATAAAATAAAGGGGGTATACTACTTTTTCACAAGTTCTTAAATCACACTTATAGGGTAGAGAAAAGGAAGTAAATAAATCATGTGTAAGATTTACAAAAACATTTATCTATAAATATACACAGGAAATTAATAAAAAGCCATGATTAATAATTAACCTCAAACTAGAAACAAGCAAGGGTAATTGAGCTACTTCATATCTTGCTTGCTCTTTGACAGTTCCTCTTTAACTTGGTGTTATTATACTTAGGATTATAGTGCTATTCATACCAACAATTTTGAGTTTCACAGTTGAGAGGAAACTAACTTAATAACGGGTAATACATAACAAGAGGTATGACTGTGTGTATATTATATACTAAATACAGAAGTATATATTAAATATTTCAGTCAAAAAAATGAAAGAAATCTACACTTATGTGAATAAGGGATCCGACTGTCACAAAATAAACAAAATTAAAAAAGCAAATAAGGGAATGGCTACCTAGTTAAGTACATTTATGAATACCATGTCCTTGAAACGTTCTACTCCATGGCAAAAGCTGTAAAGGAAGTCATGGCCAAGGTGCCCAATACAATGATTCAGAATAGAAACATGTTCAGGACCCAAGTTCAGACAAAAAATCTCTTAGATAAGGCATGGAAAAGACCTGATTCAAAATACTTGAAACAGCCAATTTTAATGGAAAGCCATTAAAATTGTGAAGGGTTGGAGGTGGGTGGGTGGAGAATTACATTGTGCAATGAATTAATGAAGATCAGATATAAAAAAAACAATCATATGATGTCTTGACAACACACATGATTATATGGGAATTAGGTTAAGTATTCCATCCAAAGAAAGAATTTAATTCAACTGAAAGGGTGAATACAAATTGATTAATTTGATTTCCTGGCAGTAACTATGATCCGCAAAAGCTTTTGGTTGAGTACCTAAAGAGTAACATAAAATTTGAGTAGCACACTTGGGGGTAACAGAGTACACTCAAATCTAGACATTATTTCAGTTTCCTAACCTTTGATGTATTCTAAGAACACCATAGAATTATTTCATTTGCAATGAAAATAAAAAAATATTGATCCCTCACACAAATTTTATTATTTCTACTCTCCCAAAATTTGCACAAGACAATGCTATTAAAAAGCTAGGTGAAACATTTTCTTGAATAGCACATAAAATCAAGCAAAGTATAAAATGAGTAAATATTTATATTGAATATTAAGACTATTCAAATTTAAACAAACAAGTGAATTCAAGATATTATGAGAACTTTACATTGTAAATGTAAGATAAATAACCTTAACCTAAGCAAATGAGTATTACACAATACTCGGTACAAGAAAAATGGTAGGTAGATGTAAAGTAAAAGTAACAGTAAGAGATGCAGAGTAAGTCTCGATTAATTATGTGTGAGACTGGAAAAGCACGTATGGCCTAATGACACTCTAATAACATTGCATTCTTGTTCTTACAACTGATTGCTGTAATACAGAAAAACATTACAGATAAAACGAGGGCTGTCATTCTTGTCGGAAAAGTGTAATTTCACCGTCTATAAATAACATGATAGATAATATTATACAAGACAACACACACATACACTGCACCAGACTTGTTTTAACACAAAGGCTCAATAAATTTATTTTAAAATGATCTATCTCAAGACTTCTCCATTGTAAAAGCTTTAATACTTTGTATACCTTTGTATTAGCTTGCAGCACATAGAATATTTGGCGTCTTCAATATTCGTCATCTTAAAACAAAAATTGTCACCAATAGTTTTATTACATGAAAATACAAAGAAATCGAACTCTCTACTGATTTAAAATTTTGAAATGTGATCCTGTATATGAACACTGCACAAAAGATATGATAAAATGTGGTGACAGGTCTCATTAAATTGTTCACTTAACCTAACGCAAGATACTATTCACAGATTGCAAATTAATTACACATTCATCTGCAATAACAATCTTCTCCTTTAAATATGTAATGCTCTTCACAATTGGGAAAATACATATTATTAAGATGGTCTTTGTAACAAAAAAAACATGTTGTTCTTTACCTTAGTTACATTGAAGTTGTTCACCAAAAATTATCAGGCCACGTGAGTACATTTTATTGCAAAATTTTGAAAACATTCCGTTTAACATGTAATTCATCTGTGACTCATAATGTACACGTAAGACGTGTAGTGACAACACCAAAAACAAGCACTGTCACACGAATTCACACACGTACTCACTAGTAATGGTGCAAAACATTCACTGACACTACACGCTCTATCAGCCTTCAGCCCGTCCAGGCTCAAGTACGACAAATACAATATGATTCGTTTACGTAAAAACATAAATAACGAGGAAAACTTACAGGAAACTCAATCACGGCAGAACCTCTAGTCCCGCAACTTACCGTCATTACGCCATCCTTCATTATAGTTTTCCTACTTCTTATTATCATTCCCACCACCTTCTTGGAGACCTTTGTTGGCATATTCAACCTTTCCTAAACGTACGAATAGTGTGTTTCAGAAGAATTTTATCTCACTCATCCCGTATAGTAACATAACCGCCATGTTGGCTATTTACTGCAGCAGCAGCAGCAACCACGGAGCCACGGAGTAATGAAGTAAACAATCAAGACAAAGCAACGCAAACTGTACAGTCTGGAAATGCACGGAGCACAATAGTGGCTACGGGGCGAAACATGCTTCAGAACACGTAATCAAAGAATGACGTATATTCCGCGTATCACGCTTTGCATGGCACGAACGAAGAATACTCACATCACGTCTCTCAAGATTATATTACAAAATTTAAAAAATAACAAGACGTTACTGAGTATTCTTATTTACTTTGAAGATTTTATAATGGAAGCTGTACATTCCCCGATTTTTATAACATATTTCCTGAATTCCACGAAGATGGCTTTTATCACTAATTCATGTCTTGAGAGTGACAGTCGTAATCACAATGTAAGATCAGAATTAACGATGTCTCAAAAATGTTAATGGAAACTCAATTGTACGCTGACATGATCATGGGGCCATGAATACATTACAATGCATGATTATTACAATACAATTCATATCTCCATCGACCACAGTCGGTGGCTTAGCGCAATGCAGTCGTATCAATTTATGATCCAAATTATACGCCGCGCCAAATCCATGGGACACAGGCTTGATGCAACATTCGGCGTGTATGCAGCAAAGAGCATATCTACTGGGATGCAGGCCCAAGACCCCTTGGCCGGCCCTCCAACTGATATTCGGGAGGGGCCATGATACCCCAAAGTTAGGTGATACCTACGTAATAATTAAATAACGAACATTGTAATTGAGACATTTGAAACCCAGGGCGAACTTTGGTGGTAAATCAGGTATATTAGAATACAATAATTTCCCCGGTGTTAATCACATTTAAATTTATTTCATCTTCTCTCACCATCCCACTATCATACGAGCACGTTATATTGAGTCCCGGAGTTTACACCCCCAACTCATTTTCCAAGATAAGTTGAGTTATGAATAAAAGATACCAACGAGCATTGTTGACAACTACTAACCACAAAATTCGCGCCCGCGTAATAACTACTATTTGCATCGAAAACAAATTACAAATTTAATACAATAGAAATGTTCAGAATGACGTCACGGCGAAGTGAGAAAGTGTTCGGTGGCGACCTCAACGGTGCGCGTAAGCGATTCTTAGAGAATTAAGGTTTTGGCCGTATTCCGAGATTGCCGAGGTTTGTGTTTCATATCACGTTTGGTATTTTTAGTGATATTTGTTGTTGTTTTTTCGGTTTATTTAGGTTCTGGTTGCGCATCGTGTCCACAAAATGGATTAAAAAAACACTATTCTATCAGACATATACATCAAGTCACACTCTTTTCATTTTGGAAATGGTTTGAAGTAAATATTATTATGATCTTAGCGCTAAAACTAAGGTGCTATTTTGTAATAAAATGAAATGCGTGAAACATTTGGCTCCACGTACTCTTTCAGAGGCGGGATTTCGGATCTCTTAGGGGGGGGGCACAGGGTCCTCACACATAAGATAGTAAAAAGTTCCCCTAAACCAAATGACACATGAGTAGCAACAATCCAACTCTAACATAAAAATAAGATTTTTGAAAGGCTTCTTGACCGCCGTTCCACCTTGTTTCTTAATTTTTAACTTTTTTCGCCAAATTAACACTATTTTATCTGATTGAAAAATATGAAAAATAAGAAAATAATTGATACTATCAAAAACACTTTTTTCATATTTTCTCAGCGCTAAATTCAAACGCAAAACATTTTTTTAAAATAATGAAAATATAATTTTTACTCTATTAGAACCTGGAAGAGGCTTGAAAAAATCTCAAAAGTTCTTCTCAAAAGACAAATCGTTGTGATTTTTTCTGATATTTACTTTCACGCTACCACCACGCAGTAGAGAGAAAGTTATGTAATACTGGACGAAAAAACAGCGAATTTTTGGCAGAAAAATTCTTATTGTCGGACCCTTCTAACGAAAAAGTAAAGTTGCTAAATTTAGAAAAAAATCCTCTAACACGTGGTGTAGCCGGAATTCATGTGGGCCCTTATTCCGAAAAATCGATTGATGGCAAAACCTCCGTTCGTCCGTCCGTGCGTCTGGTGTAAGTGAACAACAAGCACCTAAACCACGCGTAGGATTTTTCCAAAATTGAAATATTGCGATGAACAGTCGTTCTTTCGTCGTTCGTAAGTTATGCTTCTCTCAAATTTTTGGGAAAATGGAGTGTTTTAATGGTCCAGGAGTTAGTGGTTTGTGTAATTGTCTTACAGAACAATCATTAAGGACGTAATTTCATAGTATTGGGATTTCAGAAAAACTCAAAATAAAAGACATTGGTAGAGGTAGCTTCCATAAAGAGTGACATACTTAAAATAATGTTCAGGATTCGCCACTGTTCCACCTAGAAACTCTCACAAAGTAACTACACTTTTGCTTTTCACAGTTTTCTATAAAAAAATCGCCATTTTCGCTGCATCATTACATTTTGTCTTTACTACGTAAGTATGTAGTAAGTGAAAAAGTAAAAATTATATACGTTCCGCAACAACAAATACTCTATAAATTGTAATAAAATAATAAATAATTGTAATAAAATTTTAAAAAATCGACATTTTTAATTTTGGCGAACAAAAACCTCTTTCGCTCTCCTTCTCTGAAAGCGGCTCCCAGGACTGGTGCCCTGGCTGCCTCGACCTATTTACGCCACTGCTGAGCAAGGTGAGTTCAATGAAATGAAGTAGAAGTTTTTTGCAGCAAATAAAAAACCAATAACTTTTGCACTGAACGCAATCTCATGCCAACCGTTAATCCATAATTACACCTAACTTTCCTGTGTTAATATTTTGTGGTAGAATTGCAGCGTGAAATTACTGATTATGAAATTATTTAATATATATAAATTTAAATTTTCAAAAACGAAGGATTTGGTAATATCGTAGTTAATTAATAAGTTAGGTGGTTAATTCATTTGAATCCTTCCTTCCTTCCTTCCTTCCTTCCTTCCTTCCTTCCTTCCTTCCTTTCCTTCATTCTTCCTTCCTTCCTTCCTTCCTTCCTTCCTTCCTTCATTCCTTTATTCATTCCTTCATTCATTCTTCCTTCTTTCTTCCATTCATTCCATTCATTCATTCTCATTCATTCATTATTCATTCATTCATTCATTCATTCATTCATTCCATTCATTCATTCATTCATTCATTCATTCCATTCATTCATTCATTCATTCATCATTCATTCATTCATTCATTCATTCATTCCATTCATTCATTCATTCATTCATTCATTCATTCCATTCCATTCTTCATTCCATTCATTCATTCATTCATTCATTCATTCATCATTCATTCATTCATTCATTCATTCATTCATTCATTCATTCATTCTTCATTCTTATTCTCATTCATTCATTCATTCATTCATTCATTCATTCATTCATTCATTCATTCATTCATTCATTCATTCATTCATTCAATCATTCATTCATTCATTCATTCATTCATTCATACACTCATTCATTCACTCATTCATTCATTCATTCATTCATTCATTCACTCATTCATTCATTAATTAATTCATTCATTCATTCATTCACTTCTATGTCCATTCATTCATTCATTCATTCATTCATTCATTCATTCATTCATTCATTCATTCATTCCATTCACTCATTCATTCTCATTCATTCATTCATTCCATTCATTCATTCATTCATTCATTCATTCATTCATTCATTCATTCATTCATTCATTCATTCCATTCCATTCATTCATTCATTCATTCATTCATTCATTCATTCATTCATTCATTCATTCATTCATTCATTCATTCATTCCATTCATTCATTCATTCATTCATTCATTCATTCATTCATTCATTCATTCATTCATTCATTCATTCATTCATTCATTCATTCCATTCATTCATTCATTCATTCATTCATTCATTCATTCATTCATTCATTCATTCATTCATTCATTCATTCATTCATTCATTCATTCCATTCATTCATTCATTCATTCATTCATTCATTCATTCATTCATTCATTCATTCATTCATTCATTCATTCATTCCATTCATTCATTCATTCATTCATTCATTCATTCATTCCATTCATTCATTCATTCATTCATTCATTCATTCATTCATTCATTCATTCATTCATTCATTCATTCATTCATTCATTCATTCATTCATTCATTCATTCATTCATTCATTCATTCATTCATTCATTCATTCATTCATTCATTCATTCATTCATTCATTCATTCATTCATTCATTCATTCATTCATTCATTCATTCATTCATTCATTCATTCATTCATTCATTCATTCATTCATTCATTCATTCATTCATTCATTCATTCATTCATTCATTCATTCATTCATTCATTCATTCATTCATTCATTCATTCATTCATTCATTCTTTCATTCATTCATTCATTCATTCATTCATTCATTCATTCATTCATTCATTCATTCATTCATTCATTCCATTCATTCATTCATTCATTCATTCATTCATTCATTCATTCATTCATTCATTCATTCATTCATTCATTCATTCATTTATTCATTCATTCCATTCATTATTCATTCATTCATTCATTCATTCATTCATTCATTCATTCATTCATTCATTCATTCATTCATTCATTCATTCATTCATTCATTCATTCATTCATTCATTCATTCATTCATTCATTCATTCCATTCATTCATTCATTCATTCATTCATTCATTCATTCATTCATTCCATTCATTCATTCCATTCATTCATTCATTCATTCATTCATTCATTCATTCATTCATTCATTCATTCATTCATCTTCATTCATTCATTCATTCATTCATTCATTCATTCATTCATTCATTCCATTCATTCATTCATTCATCATTCATTCATTCATTCATTCATTCATTCATTCATTCATTCATTCCATTCATTCATTCATTCATTCCATTCATTCATTCATTCATTCATTTATTCATTCCATTCATTCATTCATTCATTCATTCATTCATTCATTCATTCATTCATTCATTCATTCATTCATTCACTTCATTCATTTTCCTTCATTCATTCCATTCCATTCTCATTCATTCCTTCTTCATTCATTCATTCTTCCTTCTTCTTCCTTCCTTCCTTCTTCATTCCTTCTTCTTCCTTCCTTCCTTCCTTCCTTCCTTCCTTCCTTCTTCATTCCTTCCTTCCTTCCTTCTTCCTTCCTTCTTCTTCATTCCTTCCATTCCTTCCTTCTTCTTCCTTCTTCTTCCTTCTCTTCCTTCCTTCTTTTTAGTTCTGGAATTCCAATTATTTATTTGTCAAAAATAGTTAAAACTCCGTGACTAGTACAGAGAGAGTGCTATTTTTTTTTAGTTCTGGAATTCCAACCCTAACTCATATACAAATTTAAGTTGAATTCCGATTAAAGATAGAAGTGCCCTTTTGATGATAAAAAATGTTCTCTCGTGTAGTAAAATCTCTTCACAAAGGCAAATGAGGTACAGATCCCTTATTGTATATTTGTGAAGGGATCTACTACTGCCACGAGAAAATGGAGAACAATTCCTGTATTCCTCACTGAGCGCAAATAGAGAAGCTTTAAGTCCAGAAGCAAAACACGGGGGCATTTAGGCATTTGCTGAAAAACCTGATTGAGACAGGGGTCATTGAGCCAGAAGCTGAGGTACAATAATTCTGCCAATACGTCCTCTTACATAACACAAACTGTTTTTTACTCGATAAATACATTAAAAATGAAAGAAAGTTACTTTTCGCCGATTTGGTGTTAATGGATAAAATAATATGCAGATTCAAGTGTAAATTTAGATTAAATTGATGGGCAAGAAAGTATAGCTCGCGAAGCGACGTTTGTAGCCGACAGGGCAAATTCTCACATATTATTTACGTTTAGTATTTACGTCTTCTTGTTTGTTTTGTAGTGGAACGATAAAACTCCATGATTTAATCTCCCAGCTGGACGGAATCGGGTAGTTGCCACTGCTGACAACCTCTCAAACATGATTGTCTCTCAGCTGTTCGTGGCCTTTATTTGTCCACCATCCAGGGAAAGGCGCTGATTATTAGTGGTTCAGCTTTCAGCGTACCTAAACATAAACTTGCTTCGTAAAATTTCCATTGAATTAATGTAATAAAATATACTGTTTGAAATGAGTTCCAGCACAAAATAAACCTATCTTTGGAATTTTTCACCTTAACTGTGTCCTTAGTATATATGTGTTGCGTGACAGCTTTGAATCACGGGTTTGTTTTCGTGCTTAATGTTACGCGATATTTATATTCTGGATTCAAGAATTTGCGTTCAGAGTAGGAATTAGTGGAAAATACCGCTAACACAATACGGGCAATGCCTGTCAAATGCCTGGAGAAGTTGAGTTTTGATCATGAACGTATTGCGAATTGCGATTGCTATTGCTATTTTTGATCCTGCTAACAATTCAAGGTATGCGTGTATATGATTGTATCCCTGTATTCCTCAGTAGTCGTATGAGTTGAAATAACAATAAAAACCATTATTAATCTTATTTTGAAATACTCGTCCCATTAGTGGAATGGTAACGATTTATTAAAAGTAAACAATTAGCGATTCATGAATTTTGTGTATTTAGAAAATTAAAAATTTTGATTCTAATTTTGATCTGGAAGTGATATTGGAATGTGCATTAAAAAACACAATAAAGTTATAACTAAATAATTGCTTTTGATTTGTATGTAATCATGTTGAGATATTACTAATAAGTGAATTCTAAATAGGAAGAACGATTTCAGATTAAGAACATACATTCTATACATTCGTAGTGTATGTTAAATTCTCAAGTTTGAAAATAATATAAACATTATTGTTTTTTTTTTTTTAATATCCTATTCACCCTGGGCTTTTGAATGTCATTATTTTGTTGTTTTATTTCAGCTTCTTGTTTGCCAGAGTCAATACATTTTGTAATGGGATTTACATTGAACAGGCCATGCTAGCATAGTCTCCTTCAGTGTCTTCAAAAAAATTTAGTGACTTTTCTCCTCATAAGAATGTTTGTTCAGGGAGATACTTAGTTCATGTTCATGAGGATACTTAGTTTTTCCAAACTTCGTACTATAAAAAGGCACTTTATTTTTAGTGATTTCCAAGTTGTCACCTTGAAAGTTACCTACACGATACATTCTTTTAGGGTTTATTGTGCTTATGAATATATTTACTTTCCTGAGTCTTGTGAGAAGCAATGTTTCAAACCCAATTCCTATTCTAAACTCGTCTTTGCTATCAGTGTTTTTTTCTCTTTTTCTTCTATTTCTGTTTACTCTTAAACTTTCTTCATAGAGATATTTTACACATTCACTATGAAAATGCACTCCACCTGCTAGTAAATGAAGTTGTAATTTGTTGCTAGCTTTGGTATGTTGTTTTATTGACTATTGTTTTAATTTTCTCTCTGTTGTGAGGCCATTTGCCTCATCCAGCCTCATATTTCCAGAAATCTTTGTGACATTTTCAATGAAATTCTTAATCCTCCTGTCAGATTTTGTGGATATGTGGGAAACAACATGGATTAATTTTTGACTTTACCGAACACCAATTTTCAGAGTGAAATATCTCATTTCTTCTTCCATTATTTTATTTTCCAACAAGTTCAAGAAACAAGGGAATTGTTGTGGAGTTAATGCATGAAAAGTCAGAACCATCTGTGCAATTCTATTTACTGCATATATGAACATTCATACATGAAGATAGAAAATGAATCACTAAATTATTATGCTATTTTCATGGTGGTGAAATAGGAACCTTGGCACTGCCAAAAATAAAAAAATGTAATAACAGTTTTTCCAATTCAGCTTGAATGTCAGCAGGCAATTATTTAGCAGTTGATGCTAATAATAATTTTGAATACAAGATGAGAGAAATTTCAGTAAATTTTATGATTGCTAGAATGTGTCTAGATTGGGTTATACTGGAATTTATCAAAGAAATTAACTTTAATCTAAGTTTTTTACACCTCTGTAAATTAGAAAAACAATGAAGTTCAGAAGCATTGTGTAGTAATGCTAAGAGAGCGTAAATATCTAATTCATTTTATATAGGGCATGAAGGTGCATTAAGTAATTAATTAACGTTGATAAACTATCGAGCAAAACTAAATAATTTCTTGGAGATATTTTCCATATTATTAAATTTAGAATTTAAGTAAATATTTTAAATAATACTTTAAATTTGAGTATTTTTATGTGTGAAGTATTATTTAAGGAATGAAAGTTTTGTGTAGAAATCGTTGTCATTAACACTTTTATTGGGAGAAAATTAAGAATGCAAATTCTTACGTTTTTGAAGATTTTGTATTTTTGTTACATGATTTTCAGGAAAAATTAAAATACCGTAAAAATGGTTCGGGTAATGTCTGTTCACCATTTTGCAAGTCAGGACATTCATACATGTGAAGATCCACTAGCAGTAACTACTGCTCCACCAGACCTTCTACTCTTGGCTTTACCTCAGCATATTGTAGATGTTCGTGATTTAAGTAAAGGTGGTACTACTGCATTTATGTTCCCTACTGTGGATGAAGTTCAAGTTTTGGTTCATTGTTGTACTGGTAAGTATACCTCTTTCATCTTCAAATATATAATATACTTTATTTTTCAATGTGATTAAAGTGCATCTCATCTTTAATCACCCCTTTTCTGTGGGTGTACTGTCTATTGCTGCTGGGATTTAAGTGGCGTTTTAACCCTAGAGGGATACTCTGAAAGGTAGTTTCCCATGGATTCTCCAATCAGTATCAGGTGAAAGCTGGAGCAGTACCCTCACAAATGAGCCATGAACCACACGTGATCTTTCCTTCCTCTTCCTTGTTCTATCCTCTCTCCTTACACACATGAACACACTCTTACACTTGCATGCACTTGTTCTGGCTGGGGCAGTGCCCCACTGGAGGAGATACCCAGCGTTGGGATTTCCCCTACAAGCCTTATAGGGTGGCGCTGGATGTCACCATCCAGCAGGGGAGGAAGACTGCCACCTCCAAGCATAAATAGACATTCCCTGCACCAATAGAACCAATGACCATAGCAATTGGCATGCCCAGAAACAATCAATAAATCAACTATCAATAGTCATAGCCACTAGCGAATGTGGGAAAATCGTGTATGTGTGTTTTTGAATCACAAACACAAATTCACACACATCAAAAAAACGGGGGGGGGGTCAAAAATAAAATTTTTGTATGAGAGGTTTGAACCAAGTTTTATTCACTCATTCCATTCTTGTCTCTAACTTAATTTGTTCTTGGTACCTAGTCTTTCTCTCGTGTGAATAAAGCTGTACTTAAACACTTTGTTATACAAACAACTATTGATTAATATTTTTCATTATTAATTTGAGTGTTAAAAATTTGTCAATATTGTTTAGTGTATTCTGTAATATATTTCTGAAAAACTGTTCGAAAGTTTATTAATTGTGTCTGAAAACATCATTGTATTTTTCTAACCCTGATAATTTCCAGAAATTGCATTGAAACAGACCCATCAAACTGGAAAGGCATTTTCGTGATAACATGGAAATAGGTTTCTCTGTAGAATTTCAACTATGACCATTCATAAAATTGTTTTCTCTCTGCTACTTTAGCAACAATGATCTTTTGAGATAATGAATTTCACAAAATATTTTCAATAACATTTTTTCTTAGGCAAAAATTCCCTTTTAAAATTATGAATCCATTGATAAATTGTTTTGTCTATTAATCACATTGTTTTCCTTTTAATGCATTTCCCTTTAATGCATTCCACTCTTAAATTTGTTGCATTGCCTGAGATGCCCCCAGGACTTTTCTTGGGGGGTGATGGTGTAGTGTCCAGCTGATTTGATGTTTGTTGAAGAAAGAATTTTTCATGTATGCTGAATATTAAATGTATTTTTTTGTTGAATTCTAGGTAACATAACATAAACACTAACATCTTCAATGACTTTAGTTAGTATAGAAAAAAGTAAAAGCCATATTTTTACTATCACGTATACGTACGTATATACAGAGTAATATATGTAGTATAGAGAAAGTTATGTAATGCTGCGGTAAATCGATTTCGAGATTTCAACATAAATACACGTTTTGGGATCCCCTGATACCGAAAAAGTGTTTTTTTGTTTGTTTTTTGTTTTTTCAAACCCGCCCGCCCGCCCGTTAATATGCACATTTTCATCGATTTGTACACATTATGGCCTTTGTGAGTGGAAGTGCTTCAAAGGACTTTAAATGAATTTTTTCGGAAACTCAATAGATTTCTGTGTAAATGAGTTTCAAATTTCGATTTTGAAATAATCCCTAATCGCCATCCTCTTAAAAACAGCTTCTAGTGTTAATGGAAATTTCTATTTTGGACGAGGTTTTACTCTTCTTTAATATTATTGAAGGTATATTTCGGTTCTACTACTTGGAAACTGAGAAGTTGAGAAAATGTCAAAAAAAAAAAAACTTTCGGCGTCGATAGATGGCAGCTAGCAAGAGGATGGGGCAACACCGTAAAGCCAGTCCACGCTAACGAAATTAGAAAACTTTACTACGAGAAAGTGTGTGCCCTTCTGTAGGACCTCTAGTTTTATGTTTCAATGTTTTCTGATCATAAGCTTAACATATTTTGATATGTATCATGGGGGGGGGGGGAGCTGATGCCCTACTGTGTATACGGATTGTACTTTCCATAAACTTCGAAGGAAAATGTAGTGTGAATTAACAAGTGCTAGAGTGTTGAGGCAAACTCACAAACTACCCAAGAAATCTTTGGTAATAAAGCCTTATACACACACACACACACACGCACGCACGCACGCGCACGCGCACACACACCACACACACACACACATATATATATATATATATATATATATATATATATATATATATATATATATAAAACTGCTAAATTATAAAAGCCTTTATTAGTGAGAGAGTTTCGCTTTCTCTTGCACTCGTTCTAGTTCTCTGTCGCTCTCTCTCTCGAAATAATTGTAATAGAAATAATACAATTTAATAATTATAAGCAGGGTTCATTGTCAATTACTAATTGACAGTCATAAATGTCTGAACAATAACTTAGAAGTATTACTCAAATAAGCGGAATTTCCTTTTATAGCTACCATTTTTTCAAACAAATCTTCAGACAATAAACCCCTATTTGGGGAATGCATAAAATCCGCGAAGGAAAACGGACTTTCAACTGGCGCGGATAAAAGTACACCAGTGTTACAAGCAGAGTCGGACATTGCATTAAAAATTTCGAAAATAGGCACTTAAAAAATTAAAAATAGGCTGGGAAACAACCATTATAGCTGACAAAAGGCAGGCACTTACGAAGTAAAAACTTGAAAATAGGTAGGGACTCTGAGTTGCATGGAGACTGAAAGTACTCCAATAATCAAAATGTTTCAAATTTGTAGGGCTTCGAAGTCCGCCATATCGATCGGGGGAGTATTAATTTTGGAGAAATTCGTCTGTTTGGTGAGGGTGGTTCGCGACATGGGAAGGTAGCGACGCAGCTGTGCTCGGCCGGCCGCCGGTTTTTTTCCGCGCGGTTAATACATTTATATTCAAGGATAATACAAATTACGAAGCACAGACGTTCAATAAACCTCTGAATTTTAGATGCGATGGCGGACGACAAACTCATAGACACTAGGCGAATCGTCTTCTGCCGCGATCACCGCGGAGCTCGTACCTGCTGGCGCGGTGCCCCGCTGGTGGGAGATACCTGGTTGAGGAAAACCCCGCAAGTCTACGATCAACACCGGATTTCACCATTCAGCGGGGAAAGATCACAGCCACCTCCCGCTATAAAACATGAACTAAACTTACGGGAATAATGATCATAGTCTGTTTTTGTTTGATATGTTATTGGGCTATTGGGGGATCTCAGACGCTCTTATATTAAGTCGTGCTACAACATCCCGCACTTTCTCGTACTTAGTAACGGTTACATAATATTACAGTACCTTAATTTTTGTCAATATTAACACATCTTAATTATTACTTGTAAAACGCATTACAAATCATAGAACATTAGGTGTGAAACCTAATTCTTTAAAGCTAATATATCAATTCAAATCCGGCAATAAAAACTGTTTCATACAGCTGAGCCAATCCACGTCAAATCGCACAAAACACCAAAATTTGACATTCATATTTTTAATTATTTTCTGTTTTTTTCTTATTAAATGGATCAAATATGTTGACATGTGTATTTTTATTTTTTTCAACCTTATTTCGGTATAGCTTTTTCGGTGGGGGATTATTATTTTTGCAATTTCATGATATAATTTAAAATTTAAATTTTGATCTTTTCTTCTCTTTTACAAATTTATCAATGACAAATATTATTTGTCAATCCCATTGTTTTTTGTGCTCGATGGATAAAATTCATAAATTACTCAGTCGGTCTTGTGCCATTTCACTTCGTAAATAATTTTTTATCAGTTTCAATTTCGGTGCCGGTGACCGTGTAAGATGTGCCAAAAATAAAGTTAATACTGTACACAAATCGAGAAAACTTGTCAATAAATAATGTGCAAAGTTCAGTTATTAATGAGTTTGCAAGATTTTTAACATATCTTAGTTATGAAATTTGACTCTAAACAAATGCGCGAAGACAATAACTGAGACAAGTTTTCCGCAACATATGCAGGATATTTTGATTGAAGTTTTTGTGCTTTTTCGTAAATTTTATCGTCCGAAAGAGCTATCAAAACTTGTGGTTGAATCACTTTGTATATTGCTACTGCATTTTTCAATGCAACAAATCATCGCTTCAACTATGACGCGATAATGACTATGTCTAAGGATCCATAGTTAACATAAGTTTGTATCTTTATTTATCAGTGCGTCATTGATTCGGCAAATTGTCGTTTCGTCTTCTTCACTCGAAATTTCACTTTTTGCTTTCCAGAATTTGGATAATTCGATTGCATCATTTTTCAAATCCTCATTGTGATTCCAAATAGTCGTCAATTCTTCGTATACTCCAAATTTTTTTTTAAACCAAATCTTGGCTTTAAAAGTATTTCGAAATAGTGTTCATATTAGTATTTTGGAATGTATTTCTACATGGAAAACATATACAAAATGTTCCATATTTCATTCTTTTTTCGGAATTCATTTGCTTCAGACATTTTGTTAGAAAATGTATTTTAAAATACTAAAATATCAATATCTTGTAGCTATTCAGGAATCGTTCCGTGATGACCACCTTGTAGGAGTATGTCCTTTTAATGTAATATTATTTCAGTTTTTATCTAAATCCATCACGATTTATAATTTGTTTCACGGATTAGCATTAGCTAAGACCAAAGAAAACAAACTTCGTTCCAGCAAACAGTAAAATATCTGAACTTCTAATATCCCATTCATGGCATAATTAAGCTCAATATTTAAATTATGAGTAGCACAATCCTCAAACAATGCATTTACAATATTTAATTAAATAATTAATAAAAATTATAAATAAATAGAAAGAAAAACAAAACTTTTTCTTTCAGTTTCTGATGCATATTTTGGAGGGAAATAATGAAGTTTTGTTTCTGAAGTCTTATTATACTACGAATTTATATAACACGGAACGCAGCGACGCTTCCTTTAATTTAATATTTACTTTTTCCTGTCCCTCACTCATTTTTAAACATATGTTTAAATTTAGGTTCATGAAAGGCACGGCCATAGGCAAAAGCAATAGTAACTACGCGTATATACAATAACTTGTTAAAGGTAACGCTCAGAAAATAATTTGTTTCTTTGTTCACGACATTTTTTGTAGGTAAGAAAAATAATTCCTTATTTAACACTGAATTTTACTTTTGTTCAGGGGCCCCCAGATCCTTCGGGTCCCATGGACAAGGTTCTGTCACTCCCTATGGAACTTACTAATGTGTAATAACTAGGAAACAGATTTCCATATAATTACAGGTTTTTACAGGAACTAGATACTCGCATTCAATTACATTTTCTAGAGTTTACGAGATATTCTAAATGAATTAGAACTGTTATTATTTTACATATTTTACCTACTACGACACATTTCTTAATATTTTGCTACATTTTAATATATTTTACGTCGAAAGGGAACATTTCAGATGCGCGTTTGCAATATTTGTTACGGAATCATCTTTCTTACAAATCAAATGTAATGCTGCTGCGCTTCTATTACCACCATATCTCCGCCATTAGTTGTCAAACTTACCCCAATCCCCTCCGCTTACTGCGTACTAGCGAGTCAGTGATGAGCGGATTTTTATGAAGAAATGTGATTTCAACCACGTGCTTGCTCATGTTTCAAACAGGAAATTCGTTACTCGATCGAAAACTAATTTTTTTACGGTAAATTGTCTTATCGCGTTGTTCAATTTGGAAGGTGGGATATATACCCTTTAACCACCTCTCCTTGGATCCATAACACACTACACGGTACTACTATTCACTTGTACACCGGCTCCTCGTAAACATTGTAATGTATACAATGAGCGTATTTTATATTTCGAATAACATTCTTATATGTGGTGAAATCTACTACAATTTCTTAAGAAGAGATAGAACCTACTTTTAGCCACTCCAAATCCTTAAGAACTGATCGGCGACTTCTATAGTCAGAAAGTGCTATAGAGAACAATTTTAAACACAATATTGAATTTTTATTTTACGTATTTTCTATTTTTCTTACGTTTTGGAAAAAATAAGTACATACTTAAGTACATACATAATAATACATGTACATACATGTACATACATATGTACATACATATACATATATACATATGTAATACATGTACATACATACATAAGTACATATTTTGCATTCTTTATTACAATAAATTCCGTTCCCTAGTAATAACTAATAACATAAGTGGAAGTTAGTTGGGAGATATTAAAATGGTTCTAATCCAGATACCAGTAAATAATATGGAGACTCTTGGAACTTCTCAACTGACTTTCTCTGATCCTGTTTCAACAGGGCCCTTTCAACAGGATCAGGTCCCTTTTTTTCTATTGAAAGATATTCCTTATTTATAACTGCTGGAAAAAAATAGTTGGCGCGCTCACAGAAAGTTACTGAAAAAACAAAAGATTTGGTAGTTTTGGCCACTGTGTTTTCGTTAACTTCGTAAAAAACCCTTGCTGCAGCGAGCGACTCACTAGTGCTGTCTTTGCTTGCTAGGATCTTTACTTGTCGGTTATGTCTAACAGTTGGTTGCTTGGAAAACAGTAGTTTGTTTCGGGGAACATTGTGTCTCGGTATACTAAATCTGCGGATTTATTTTCTTTATCCGTCAGTTAGTTGCTAGAGATTAATCGTAATTAGTACGACAATCAATAATTTTATTCGATTAATAAATACATTTAAATCGATTATAATTAGGCCGATTACGATTATGGAATTCGATCATTTCATTTAAATTTAAATTTTTTTTTAAACTTCTAACGTATTTAGATTTAATTTTAAAAAATGCTGCAATTTCGACAAAAATGGAGCATCTTAAGCACGTACTGGCAATGGGGCGTATTCGGCAAGGCGGTTTGGAGCGGCCCCAAAGGCGATTAGCTCACTGATTATATAATATAAATCAACCAATGCAGCTATTGTTTTCACAGCACATATTAATAGTGAAATGAAATAGTATATCTATAAAAAAAATGAGCCAAGATTTGGACCTGGACCTGTTGAAAGCCCCGTTGTCAGTATTAGTCTGATAAGGAACAGGTTTACCAAAACGAGATTAATTAAAGAAATATCTTTCAAAAGGAAATTATGTTGCAACTTTGGAAAGTAAGCAGACGCGCCAAGGGAAGGAATCAGTATATGCCCGCATTTATGCCAACTGGGATGCAAGCCCACACTATGATTTAAGCACTCAGCCCATGAGAGCTCGAATAGCTGGAAGAGTGACACCTAGTAGTGCACAATCTGGTACCAGTGGTTTGGAGATGATAGAACTACCTCTCAAGAGACTTCCTAATGCTTTGGCATGTTGTCAGGTAATGGAGCAGATTCGTAGTAGATATTAATTGTATGCACACATGTATTTTACATAACCTCATAATGCTATTTTCTGTTTAGATAACTGGAAATTTGGTTCTTGCATCACAAATGACATTGACATTATATCATTTTCAAGTACGTACTCATGATATATCTCGTTTAAAATTCATTGACTTTGAAGAATCTCCTGTGGGCCTCGAAATAAGTTTTGTACCATGGAAACTGGAACTTTGTGAAAATGTTATTGCATGTATGTCAAAAGAAAGTCTTCATGTTTTGAGAGTTTGTTATGGATCAGATAAATGGCCAACAGTTGAAGAAACAAATGACACAACTGAAAGCTCAGGTAAGTTACATGAAACTGAAATTAAATCTTTGTAGTCAAAATGAGAATTCACCCTTTTATAGGAAATGTTTTAGGATTGTTTTCACATAGCCCGCTTGTGTGCTTGCATTTAGGCACACTAACGGACTGTGGTTTTGATAAATTGTCACCAAACTGATAGGTGATAACGAATCTTTGAGATAACTTGAGTAATAGGGCAGACTGGACACAATGAATGCCTATGTGCCGCCCAAAACACTAACAATGTAGTCTCGACTCTGCTCTTCTGGTGCAAGAGACCAATACAATGAAGAGAGATTAAGCCAACAAATCCATAATTAAAACCATCTGAAAGAAAAAGAATATTACACTTTTTTAAATTAATTTCCTATCCGCAAAACACTTTACCCGGCTTGGTCTCCACATGAATTTTACTGCAAAACATACACTCGTAGAGAGCTAGCACCACTCATCATACTCTCGATTCCTTGGCATTTTCCTTCCATAGCCCCATCCCTTTCACTTTCCTTGCGTTCTCCATCCCCACGCATATTTCAATCCCTCTTACCTCATCATATGAACCTAATCCAGTTTCTCCCAATTCCAATGTCAATTCGTCTTCACCTGATGCCCCAATTTCCTCACAAACTGTCCCTGCTGGGACGCGTTACAAACTTCGACCACGCACGCGGGGTAAAAATGGAGTAAATAAGCAGCAACTAGTTAGACGCAACTGAAAAAATACGTGTAGGTACCTGCAAAAGATTCACATAACGCATTAGAATGTTTAATCTCTTTCAAATGAAAGTAAATTGATCGATCACAATATCATTAGCGTAAATGATGTTAGGAAGCGAGTGTTTAGAAATTGTCTCCTTTCGTGCTAAACAATGCAACATTTGCAATTCAATATCGTATATAGCTCTGATAGTACAGATGAAATATTTAGGAAAAAGCAGTGTCAAGAAATGTAACCTATTCCCGTCGAGGTGGGTCGGCCCACGTCCTGACGGGTGGATGCAGGGAGAGCTCTAGAGTATTCCTTTCTTTCACCAGTCATTTTTCTTCTCCTAATTGTTCATTCTCGTTCTTTTATAACACGTTTATTTTTTCTTCCTCTTTATTTCCTGTTTCCCCACTACTCACCTTGTGGTACGTTCTGCTTTGCACTTAGGGATACGTTGTTTACGTTTTTTGGGGAACATTCCTTGTAGGCCTGAATATACTTGCTTTGGCTTTGGACTCTCCTACACGGGTAGTCGGGAGCTCACCCACACCCAATCAATCGGCTCGGACTAGATCTTGTACTGAACTACAGGGTGAGCGGGGGATCCAGGGCGGTGCAGCGCTGTGTCATCCTCCCACTATATCTTCGTGGCAAACATGGTACTCCGATGGAGTGACCGCGTGGTGGGTGGGGACTATGGGATTGAATCTGATTTCCATATCCATGGATACTAAACCGCCCTCTTCCGCAAGGAAGAGATGTCCGGAACGAACTATTGATTTGAATAGTTTCTTTTCGAAAGCTGAAGATGGACCGAAGAAGCCTCGATTCATCCTCATGGCATGCGCCGAGGAAGGAAAATCCGTTAAAATGGTTAGTGCTGACCCGTTGGCGCGCGCTATAGAAGTTTATGGGATACTACATGCTGTGGTGCGACAAAGAAATGATACCATTCTTTTTTAAGTATGATCGGATGATCAAATCTAAAACATAATGAAAACAAAGATTGCCGGCCTCCAGGTGTAAATAACACTCACCCAACACATAACATTTGAAAGGGAGTGGTCAACCACGAGGATATTGCTGCAGAGAGTGAGGAAGAACACTTTCGTTTTTAAGAGCCAGGGTGTGGCCGACGTCAAGAGGGAGCATGGGCGAGAAATCCTCATTTCCACCATTATTAAGACTTTCGATTTTCCATCTCTTCCTCAAAGGATCTCGTGCAGTTTTTATAATCTCCGCGTACGGCAATACGTGTCCAACCCTTTGCGGTGCTTTTAGTGCCAGAGGTTCCCTAATACACAGCAGCGGTGTATGGCAGATAACCCTGTGTGCGGAAAGGCGGAAAATCGATGCGCGAAGGTGAACCCTGCACTACACCACCGTATTGTGTAAATTTCGAGGGTTACCACCCGGCCATCTTCAATCAATGCTCTACCTTTATGAGGGAAAGAGAGATCCAGAAGATCAGCTGATGAACTTTTGGGCTTCATAAACCTACTACCCTCTTCGTTCTATATTGTCGGGGATGTAAATGCCCACAGTCCTCTCTGGGGCTCTTCCCGCACTTGCCCGAGAGGCAACGCATTAGAATCGATAATAGATACCGCGAACTTGGTTATCTGAATTCGTGTGAACCGTCGCCAGAAACTCGAGCATGTGTATCTACCTCCTTGCAGTCCTTCTTTTTAACCGTTCTGCAGTAGGCTATTCTAGACTACCTATACGGAAGCGACCATTACCCCACTATCGTCCACATTGATGGACTTGCTCGTGGGTTGAGACGCCCTCCTCGATGGTGTGTCCAACGCGCTGACTGGCTAATATTCCAAGCGAACATATATCTAACTCAGGGCGAGTTTGTCAGTAGAGGAAATGAGAGCACATTTTAATAGTGCTGTGTTAAAGGCTGCGGACATAGCCATTCCCAAGTCGACCCGTAAGTCGCCAGACCCCTTCATCCCGTAGTGGAACTTGGATTGTTCATGGGCTGTCGGTGCTGGTGAGAAAGCGTTGGGGCGTTTGAAACACTATTCAATCGCGGATAGCCTAATTGACTACAAGAGGTGCAGAGCGAAGATGAGATGAGCCATTTTAGAAAGTAAAAATGCATCATGGGGAGCATACGTCTCCTCTCTGAATTGGCATACGCCATCACGTCTAGTATGGAGGAAGGTATGTCAAATTAAAGGATATCTTTCCTCGAACTCAGTGCCAGGGCTTAAAAATGGTCAAATGATTACCGCTCGAGACGCCATTGTAGAGGAACTTGTCGCTAACTATGAAAATATGTCGAATTTGGCAAAGTGTGTCCCAAACCTTATTTTATTAAAGAAAAAATGGAAAACCGCGCTTTGGATTTTTCGAGCAGAGTACATGAGGATTATAATACCACTTTCTACGTGTATGAATGCGTCCTGCTCTGGTGCTTGCGAAAAGAACCGCACCAGGTCCAGACGAAATCCACAACTTAATGCTGAAACATCTTCCTGAAACAGCCATAAAATTTCTCCTCCGGCTCTATAACCGTATTTGCAAAGAGCTCGCCACCCCTGCTTTATGGCGAGAAGCCATCGTCCCAGTTCCTAAAGAAGGGAAAGATCGATCATTGTATCAAGCTATCGACCTATTTCTCTCACAAACTGTTTATGCAAAATGTGCTGGACGGCATGGTGAATCAGCGTTTGGTCAAGACCTTGGTCTACAAAAATCTGTTGACGCCAATCCAAAGCGGATTTAGAAGAAATCTGTCAACCTTAGACCACCTCGTTACGTTGGCAACAGCTGCCTCTACATCGTTAGTCTTGAGACAACATCTTGTGGCCACATTATTTGATATAGAAAAGGCCTACGACACCACTTGGAGGTACGGCATTCTTCAAACCCTGCACTCTTGGGGATTTAAGGGGAAGCTTCCTCTATTCCTCCAAAACTTCCTCTCGAACAGATCATTTCGTATTCGTGTTGGTAATAGGCTTCCTCATAGTCACCCTCTTGAAAATAGCATCCCCCAAGGATCAGTTCTGAGTGTCACTCTGTCATCGCCATAAATTGTATAGCGTCGACTGTGCGAGAACCTGTAAAGGCATCGTTGTTTGTGGATGATTTTGCCATCTTGTGTTCATCCAACAGCAGTGTGATCCGGAGGCAACTCCGGAGACAACTCCGGAGACATCATTCGTTTCCATTCGCTGAATCTGCCAGGTTCGTGGGGCTCACGTTTGACAAGTCCCTCACGTGACGTGCTTACATCCGTAGACTACAGATCAGAAGTGTCTCCCCTTTGATGTTCTGCGAATGCTGAATGGCACATCATGGGATGCCGACCGCACTACCCTATTGCGCTTAATAGATCACTCATCCGCTCAGTTTTTTATTACGGTAGTGAAGTGTATGGGTCGGCAGCTCCTTTCACTCTCCGACCCATCAACAGCATGCACTACGCTGGTATCCGTCTCTTAGCAGATGCGTATCGCACCAGCCGAATTGAGTGCCTTCTAGCTGAGGCTGGCGAGACTTCCTTAAAAAGAAGGCGGGATATTTTATTAGTGTCTTATGGTGCTAAAGTATCAGGACTGTCTAATCATCCTTGTCGCCAAATAAGTATCCATCCTGAATACGAAACCTCATATATTCTTCGAACACCGCTGCCTCAGCCTCCAGGTATGCAGAATCTTTTGTGGGACCTTCATGTTGGTCTTCCCACCCCCCTGTGAAACCCCCAAGTCACCTCATTCTCCTTGGAAACTTCTCCGCCCGAATATTCAGATTATCAAATCTCCCAAACAAACGACTAGTCCTATTGTTTACCAGATGCATTTTCAGGAAATGAGGGTGGCCTATCCAGATCATTTATTCTTATATACAGATGGTTCATCGTGCAATGACGCAGTGGCATGTAGTTTTTGTTGTATCAGAGTCACCAAATCATATCAGCTACATTCTCAGTGCAGAACCTTCACTGCTGAAATATTTGCAATTTGTGAAGCCCTAAAATACGTCGAGTCAGCGACTTGGTGCTGAGCAGTTCTCTGTTTTGATTCTCTCAGCTCACTTCAAGCTGTCCTGTTCTTCCTCAGACTATCTGACGGAATCAATTAAAAACCTGATTCATCGTCGTCTGTCTCGCCACTGTGATCTGGTACTGAGTTGGGTGAATCACAGGGAACGAGCTGGCTGACCAGGCGGTGAATTCGGCGACGCAGAGGATTCATATTGACATTCCTTCTGTACTGTCGTCCGATGTTAAAGCTTTTTTAAAACAACCCATCATTAGAGCGTGGAAAACATAATGGCAATACCACCTATAAACTTAGTGTAATAAAAGATTGTGTTAATCCCTGGCGTTCCTCATCCCGACCTTGGTGTGAGGAAGTCATTTTAAACCGTCTGCGTGTCGGACGCTTCCACATTTCTCACGGTTGCCTTATTCGAGGTGAATTTCCTCCCACCTGTGATTCACGCAGGGCGGTTCTTTCTGTGGAACACGTCCTCCTGCATTGTATGAAATTCGTTGGCAACCGACGAAGACATGGTCTGGGCAACTCACTACGATGGGTGCTCGGATTCCGCGCTCTCAAAGCGTCTTTTTTTTGAGAGAGATCTTTTTGGGGTGTGTATCTGCTTTTAAATTAGCTGGTAAGTTGTATCTGCAACACTTTAACGAGAGTTTTAATTTATTTATGAAATAATTTGCCGTGGACGCCAATGACCTTATTAGTTGAAGCACCCTCCAAACCTAAGCAATGAATGAAATGTAACCTATGGTTTTTATTAATAACGCTGACATGTCTTCCGGCTTTCACTTAAAGTTTATTTAAAATTAATGTCTTATTATTTGGTTTGGTTTGTAGTGAGATCTATGCATTACTTTAATGTCTTTGATTATATCAAATATTGATTTTAGTTTTTTAAAATTTTCTTTGTTTTATCTAATACACTAAAACTTGCTCAACACGGATTGTTTACAATATATAGCAAAGATCTCTCCAATGTGAATGTAAACGGTTGTCCTGGCAAATGCATATTCTATGGTATTACATTGAATAATCTAGAATCATACCTAATATTGAAAAAAAAACTTATCCCTTATTACTTGACTAACAACGATCCAAACTCTTTTGTGTTGAATGGGGAGTAACTCTTCTTGAATATTGCCAGTCACACGTCAAGTCGTTAATACTTGTCTATTGACTCTAACAGCCCTGTTAGTCAGCACTGTTAATATGCTGGGTTTACAAACAGTCATCCGTCCTGAAACCCGTCTTGAACTTCTGTTACTTCACAGATTGGTTAAAAAGTTGAGATTCTGTAATAAGCAAGTTTTGCTGTACATACTAACACAGAAATTATTTTTATGTAGAATGGGCACCAGCAAACAGTTTTTGTCCATTTCATTGATTCATCCGAAGATTGCTTTGTAAAATGCGTATGTAACTATAATATTTTTTTTTATTAAGTACACATGTTTCTGGTATCGGATAAATGTTTAGGATATTTTGTTAATATCTTAACTGTTGATTTTCGTATATTTAAAAGTTACAATGTCTTTGTAGAAATTGTTGCTGATGATCAACCCATAGATTGGGATGAAATATCTAAAAATGAGAAACAGAGGAAAGCGTCTAAATTTGTTCCATCAAGTTCAAAACACAAGGAGAATGTAAATAACAATAATAGTGGAAAATCAGTGCCAATAGTCACATACTTACCAGGCATTATGTCTGGGAGGAACAATGATCCATGTTCCACTGGTGGCGATGGAACATTTCGTCAGAGTCCTTTTATTATTGCACCACCAGGAATGAATGTCAGTAGTACATCTCCAGCAACAGTAAGTTATCACAACGTTTGAAACATGTCAAGAAGTACCTAATTTTTTTAATGTATTATTTTTCCTTGATAGTTTCTTCAATTTTGCCATATAAACACGTGTTTGTGCATGCATGCATGCATAGGAAACTGAGTATAATGTGCACTTTCTAAACATAAGTTAAAATGATGCACATTCTTTTTAATGAGAGTATTATATACTGTCATCGCAATTTTTAAATATTTGAAATAACTAAGTAGTAATATTGATTACTTACACAATTTATTGCAGAATAACAGCAGTGTGGCTTGACTTTCTTAATTAGAGAATTTGTTGTTTTAAGCTGTGAATCGCATAATTGCGATGATCTATAGGTCTGTAGATTATAATTATCTTGCTTTGTGCTGAATTACTGGGGATAAATAATTTTTTAAGTTGATAGTTATGAGGAAAATGTTCTCACATTTTCATTTTTAAATTTCGCGCGGTTTTACGCAGCGCAAAATGATACAAAATCGCTCTGAGGAGCCCTCCCTTGAAATCACTTTCTTCTGGAATAGAGACGTTTCTTTCAACTATCGTACTCAATGTGCACGCCAAAGCCGTGAGCCATCTCAGCTTTTTTTTTTTTTTTACTTTTCTTGTTCACCTATGTCATGGAACATTGTAATATGTTATGAATATGTAAGGAAATGTTTGATTATTTTGCTAGGAATGCAATTATTTTATTTAAATTAACTAAATTTAGTCAAAAACGACTCGATGTTAGTAGGTATTTAAAAAGCTCCACCGATTAAGACAAAGATGACTTTCAGTAACAGCAAAAGTAATTCGGACTCTAGTGATTGCCGTAATAATACATGTACTCTGAGGTGCTTTCTGTCATAGCTTGGCACATGCTGTAACATGCACATACTCAAACATTGTATCAAGTTTACCTTGAAATTCTCCCAACATCTGCTGCTTCGACTAAGAGCTGGTCATTCACAAAGAATGTACACACCGTCTATTAACTTATTTACAACAGGGTCCTTTATTATAGATATTTTTAATTTCAATAAGATGAAAGTCTGTGGAGGAAAGCTTACGAGAGTACTCTGAATAGGACGTACGTAGAAGAGTAAGTTCTGCTTACGAGAGTACTCTGTCCTTACAAAAGTACCGATCTCACATTCGGCCACTTTGGGGAATCTTCTTTTCACTTCTGAATGAAGTGCTTTCATATGTTTTGGAGAATTAGAAAAAATTAGGAAAAGCTTCCAAGAGTCATGAAAAAAAGTTTTAGAAATTAGTTGTCTGTTGAATTCAGAGAGGCATGGACATTGCCGAACCTGAAATACATTTGGCATCCAAAGTACAACAATAATATCATTAATAAAGGTTTTAATTAGTGCCTATTACATTTTTTACGGCAGAATGCATTTTATAAGGCAAAATGTTTTTTATACAAATATTTGTGAATTTTTCAGTCAACTCAATTTAATTTAATAACATTTTATAACAATTCAATTTCATTTCCACAATATCTACAAAATATCTGTTTTCATGTACAAAACGTTTTCATTGCAGAAAAACATTGTGCTTTTCGTCTATTTCTTTTATCAGATAATCATTTCCTGCCAGTGTGTTTTGTTCCCAAATTCTGAAGAACGAACTTTAAAAATATATTTAAGTTTTAATGAGTGTTTACATTACTTCTCAAATGTTTCAAATTATGTAGGTGATTTTGTTACATGGAATCTCTCATAGCTTTCTTTTTTTCAGGGCTGGACAGAAGAAAGTCGAATATTGCATCTTCTACAACTTCGTATTCCTTCTGTACCGAATACTCCGAGTCTTCAACATGAGTGTGTTCCTAATGATCAGTTCCATTGTCTCGTTCTCAAACCATTGTACATTCAAGATCCTGCTTGTGATATTAGTACTGCAGGTTGAAAACCATAATTTATTCTTAATGTTTTTACGTATCATCAGCGACCATTTGATACATTTATGTCAAGTACAGTGTTTATCATCAGTGAAATCATCACTATGACGTTAGTCTCTCTGCTCGTTATAACTTAATATTAAGGTACAAAAACGTGGGAAATTCTTGGGGATTGTCTGTTTTGGAAAAGTCATGTATAATTTTAATGCAATTAGTGAGTTTAATTTAAGCATATTCATAAATTTGAATGCATCAAAAGTAGAACAAGATAAAACAGTTTTGAGACACGCCATGGAAATAAAGATGAATGCAGAAACTTACGCATGCTTAAGTGCAGATGCATCAAATGTGAAAGAAATAGAGCAACATTAAGCAAAATGTTAAGATGTCCTTAGAAGTTCTTAAAAAGAACATTAATGTACACAATAAGAAATAATTCCGGCTATAGAGATCTCCGGGATTTGGGGTATTCATGCAAGTGCCAGGATGCAAATTCTTGAGTAGGGGAGAGTTAGTCCACTAGGGGAGACTAGTCCACTTTTTTTTAAAATTTGCTTTAAAATGTTCTTTACTTGACCTATACACATTAAATTTTGCATGATATTTCAGTGAGGATTTCTCCCTATATTGTGGGAACAAACATCATCATTGTGCCTATTGTTGTCAAATATGGAATGTTTTATACACTTGCAATAGGACCAGTTAACCTAACCGGTAAAGTTAGGTGGACCGAAAATTTAAATAAAATAACATTGACATATTAATGAAAAAAATTCTTCTACACATTGCCATAACATTTTTTTACACATAAATAGAGAAAATGCTTAGCGAAGATTGTACTCTTTCAATTTCATGTTAAAATAAATCATGTCTTTAAATATTTCCCTGCCGTCCTTCAGCACGCATGGAAAGTTCGTAACAATATCTACAGTTGAAACAAGAGCATTTTGGTTGGTCTGGGAGAGATAGCTCAGGGTTTCAACTGATGTCACTGTTAATTGCAAGTCTGCAAATACTACTTTTGAAAAAAATAAAAGGGGTTACTGGACCGGCCCACTTAACATAACGTGCCGGCGGTCCAGTTAACCCCACAGCACATATTTTCTTTAAATGCCCGAAAACATGCAAGCCACGACGTATTATGAAAAACAAAACACACCATTATAAAGCAGAAATACTAACAATTAATCTAATGTGAATATTTTTCTTGTAGTTGTTATTCAATCGCAATAAAATTGCAAAGGAGATGAGTGGACCTATCAGAAAAAAAGGCTTACTGTACTCAACAATGAATGCCTGCAACCTATGAAAGTGGCGTAGATTATCAGCCCAGTTATTCTACAGTTGTCGTTCAGTGGAAAAACCAGTAATCACTTCCCACCAACATTTAGAAGCACTTAACCTAAACCTCCCCTAGTAATCAAGAGCACGTATTGTTGACAATCGCATCATCAAGGTGGCGGTTATGTGTATATTAAAGAGAAAAGTAAATATTAGTAAAGTAAATACATTTACTTATTTG
The DNA here is from genome assembly GCA_964035755.1 of Teleogryllus oceanicus. Lineage (NCBI taxonomy): Eukaryota > Metazoa > Arthropoda > Insecta > Orthoptera > Gryllidae > Teleogryllus > Teleogryllus oceanicus. The sequence continues at coordinate 256,538,421 of CAXIVR010000001.1, read as the reverse complement.
ATACAATTGTAGATGTAGGTTCTACAAGCTAATTATGAGCTCCCCTTGTAATTTTGAAGTCATCACTTATTGGCATCGACTTACACAAATGGAGTCGGCTCATATCTTGCCTTCTTGGCTTGACCTTTCGGCAATTGCACGGGGTGTAGATTATGGGCACTAGTGATTCTGATGTATTTGTGCTTTGTATTTATGGTGTTTAGTCTCTTAATGTGAAGGTAACTACCAGTACTCTCATAGCGGATAAATATCCAATGAAATCTTGTAAATTGGTATTAGAAAGCCTTCACAAAAAAATTCCTAAAAAATTAAATATTTCGAGCTTACACATGTTGTGGAGTCAGACAGAATGGAGAATATCTATTTTTGATAAATCTGTATGTATGGTTTATGCCAGGCCTGCACAGCAGTTTGCATTTCTCTGTCCTCAGGAGCATCCGCAAATGCGAGTAGTGAGGAAGGTTGGGGATGAGATTGTTTCTAGGAGTGGGGACCACCATTGCATGCACTGTTCACACCGTAGCGTGTAAATTGAAAGAGCAATCAGCAAGAGCATGACGGACTTTTACATACAGTTCAAGAAATATTTCCTTTTGTATTATTGTGAATTATATTGTTGGCGATAGACGACAATGTGAAATATGAACTTAAAATGAATTATACAACATATTTGATATGTACTCAAAGTATTGTAATTGCTTGTCTGAAAATATTATTCGCTTTGCTACAATGTAATTACAAATTTAGGTGGTCCAAACACAAAATTGTAATATTGAATCATTTTTATTTGATGATAACAGTAATACACAATTTTTCATTATCTATGTTTAATTGAATAAGCTGGTTCTATCAAAGCTAAAATATCTTATTCCTAAAAAGTTATGATTATTTCCTGCTCTAATTTCTGACAAACGTACATTATTTATTTCTATTATCTAATCATCGAACACTATTATAATCGTTTATGACATCATATAAAAATATTAAGCCCTTTGCATTATATTTAATAAGACCCATCATCTCTTAATAGTTTTTAACACATCGTCAGAGAGATTTGCTCGTTAGTATCTCATTTTGCTATCATTTTGAGATTAGAACAGTCCTGATGGAAAATCAATTGTTAAATTATAAGTTTTTGCTAGTTAGAATTAATTATATTTTTTTAGTCACTTCTTTAGAATATTGTTTTAGAGTCACAAGAAGCATATACTAAAAAAAATAAAAAAAGGGAAAGTATTATGATACGTAGCAGTCCACAGAACATAAACGTGAATTGTTGCTCTTGTAGCTCGAAATACGGGACATTACCCATTTAAATAAGTGCACAAATAATTTCACCCCATGGATCATTGCATTATACCCCCAGGTATTCAATCCACGCGCCGCGTCGCATACTGGGCCAGGAAGAGCCGAAACCTGGCCAAAACTCTCCTATCTAAATTCCCGCGTTTCCAAGGATGGAAGTTGAATAAATGCTTAAGGGAATGACATAAATATGTAATATCATCTGTTGTTCAACAGAAATAGATATTTATATTTTATACAGTGCGATATTTTATGCGATTGTTTCCTGCCATTTCGTCTTTGCTGCTTGAACTAGTTTCACTGTCTTTTTCTTTGAGATAAGGGGAGTAAATACATCCTTATCATTAATTCATCTAAATCATTCATTTCTTTTGGAGTTGCTTCACAGATATAACTTTTCTGCATTGAAGTTGTTGTCAGAGTGCTTCATACCTTTCCGTCAATTGTAAGTGGACTGAAGTTGTTTAATTTGATTTTGCAGAAATTCTTCTTCGATTTTAATTAGCTATACTCTTATATTCAGAACTGAAGCTTAATCGGTCTGCAATAACGAATTAATGGAGGTTGATGATTGCGTGTTGACCAATAAAGATAACTCATTATCAGTAGCACACTGAATCGAACGTCTGTTCTTTGACTACCACACACACACACACACCTTATTTTTCTGTCCAGGGTTGGAGATCTCAAGTTCCCTTTATCAGCTGACCTGCGTCTTTTGCCGTAGCTAAGCTGATGAAGGCTCTGCTGGCGCTTTTTAGGCGATGTAGATCAGCGTGGGTGAAGAATGGGTCTCACGAAGCGTTTTTTTATTTATCTTCTTTTGCTTCTTTGATCTCGATATTTACTTCAAATAAAATCGATGGGCGTCCAAGATTTGAAGAATCTTTAGGAACTTTTGGTGTAGGAAATAAGCTTAATTTTCTTTTCAAAGCTTATCACTTTTTCTATTGCACCTGGCAAACGCTTTATTACAAACATTATGTGAGTTTGCCCTTCTTGTAAATAGCTCAGATATTGAGAATCAGATCATAGCTTGATATTTTCTCAGTATCAATAAATTGACAAAGACGACTAATTACTTGCGGTATTCGGTGTCGCGACCACCGGGAGCTTTCGACAGTCATTTCACATACCTCATTTTTCAGCATTTTGCAGAAACTCGCCTAAAAAGAAGCAATGTTTGTTTTTAATACAAATCGTCTTAGAAGACTTAAAAATGGTATTTACTCTTTTAACATAGGCCAGGAAGTGACTTTTATGAGGAAGACGCAATGCGCAGTACCGAGTGCAAGCAGTGCAAGGTAGGCGGAAAAAAATTCAAACGCATGTATCTCACAAAACGCTCTAAATAACTGTAATCTTTTATCACGGTCATTTTCCTCACACTTTCTTATAACATTTTGTCTCAAACCGGAAGTAAGCGAAAGTAACAACTAAAAGCCTAGAAGAAAATTACGATATCTTTGTTGTACGATCAAATGCGCAAATTTATATTTATAATGATAACTTAAAAATTTATTCACAAAAATGTAAATAGTCGTTACCAGAAAAGAAGAAAACCTCCCTCTACAAACTGAGATATTGAGCAGGACGATATCTTGTAACGTGGCTGAGCACAGGAAGTACCAATATGGGCTTTCTGTTTCACATTCGTCATGACCGAAATCAGAAGCTAACTGAACCCTACCTTTCTGCTCAGTTTCGATGGCTTCGAACTGTGCATTGAATTTCTGTTTATGTTTATGTAAAGGGTGGATATTAGTCCCACGATAGGCGAAATATGAGCTTCAGGGTTGTAATTTGATTTTTTGGACTTTTTGTTTTTGGACCAGCTTTGAGACATTTCTGGCCCACGGTGCGTTGTCTCAAAAACACCTACAGTCACTCCCAAAACTATTCGTGCACCTGCTAATTTCAACAACTTTCGTCCAAATTTTTTACACAAATCATTATATTTTAATTCAACATAATTTAGGTAAATCGGAGTTACCCGCGAAAATAACGAAAACGACTTCTTAAAAAAGTAGTTTTACGAAGTAATGTGATCTTTTAATCATCAGTTTTACAAATCAGTGTGTCTAAAATGTATTCGAACAGTGTGCGACTGAACTGAAAGATCAGTCTTTTAAATATAAAAAGAAACCGTTGAAATCAACGGACAGTAGAATGGTGAAGGTCTTCCATAAGTCAGTGAGTGTCGGCTCTCGTCACCGATTGAAACCACAAAATATTGAATGCTCTTTTTTAAGTACGTTTTATATTTTGTTTTAAAAAACCCAAAGGACTGAATAGTTTTGAAGCGAGATTTTCAGTTCCTAATGTATTTGGTTGTTAATTTATGTGTTTAAAATGTACGTTTGAACGAGGGCATATTTGATATTCGGAGATTGCGTTTTAAAAGTATTATACTAATTGTGTTTTTAAATTAGGATTTTTTAAAAATTCTTTGTAAATACCAGAAAATTCCAAGTGTTCGAATAGTTTTGGGGGTGACTGTATATAATGTAGATCAGGGTTGTCCAACTGGCGCCCGCAGTTACATTTATTGTGGCCCGCGAAAGCTTGAGTCAAAAGTGAAATTCCTTTGCTTCCATGTGGGATGAGAACATTAAGCTCATAGCGCTCACGCCTTGCCGGTATCGACACTCCCTTTAATGTAAAAAAAAATGGTTACTTTAAATTTAAGGAATTTTTTCTAGTAAATTCAGAAATTCAAAATCATCCAAATGTGTTTTACTGCATTATACATGATACAGCCTGATATCAGGCACGGTTCCACCCCCACCCCCTGTTTCAGAGCACCCAGGCAAAGTGCCGAGATCAATAATACGAGGAAGTCAGGTGTGGATCGCCCGAGCAATGAAAATATGGCCCGCAACCATAATAAAGGTTGTAGATGTGACCCTCGAGGCCTTGCAAGTTCGACACCCCTGGTATAGATGGTATTTGCCGTCCCCCACTGTCCAGGCTGCTCCCATGCCCGCGGGGCTGTCAACCCCGCACTACTTAAATTTCGCCTTTCGCGGTCCGACGTCCGACTCTTGAGTGCAGAATGCCCATGGACGCAGTCGCTGTGCAGGTCTGGTTTAGGCACTAGTATTGTTAGCACGAGTTATGAGACCACATCAGAATACCATTAAATTTTCCCTGTAAGGGGAGAGGGGTACCGTGTATACAGCCCATGTTAAATTTGATACTATTAATGTACCTTTTCTAGCCCTAGAAAACGTAGTCTCAAAAATCTACATAAATGCAGGGCATCGGAGGCTCTATGTTTTATTGTATATATTTCAAAGATTTTTAGAGCCACTATGTAATAGATTATTTTGGGGATAGCAGGGGCGAATAAAAATCTTACACACTTCGTTAATATTGCAAAAATGTTTATTTTTATTTATGCACAAAAACGACCAGAGTAATATTTAAACGTAAACATATTAAATCAGCACATAATTTTTCACATTTTACAGACAACTTTTACTATGAAACTATGAAACTGTGCTTTTGCAAGTAGCATTTGTGCATCTTTCGCATACCATTTTACTTTTTCTGTGCCTGTTATGGACGGAAGGAACACTTTTTCTCTGAAGTAAACCTTGTGTTTGTAGGTTTCCGGTATGTGAATTTATATTGATTCTGTGGTGAGTTGTAGTTGACATTTACATAATTGAAATGATTGATTTCAATGGCTTAGCCATCAAAAGCTGCTATTATTGAAATAAATACTATTGTTGACAATGACTACGCCTTCAATCATTTCAATTATGTGAATTTATGCCACATCTGGACATTGAGCCTCGCGTCTTCTGAAGAAGATTAAGGATTTTTGACTGTCCATGTAGTCTTGAATAAGCTGAAATAACAAATCTTTTAAAAAATCTGCTTTTGTCTGATCGCACACAGGAGATTTTACTCCGGATGTTGTATGCAGAAAAGCACTTGACTATTCAAGGCTGCAACATTCATGGTATTCACTCCTAAAGCAAATGGCCACCTACGAGTTTGCCGCTTGTAATTATTAATTAAGTGTAATTATGTACCAGCTGACTCATTTTGCCAACACCGCGTGTTGTCTTGCAAAATTGTACAATGTGTGGCTTTTTCTTTGCGTTGTTTTCATCTACTGTTTGATCATGGTGCTTTGTACTGAGCAGTATTACTGTTTTCCTTTTCTTTGTAGCATCGCTGACCACAGTCTTATCCTTAAATCAAATTGAAGAATTTTCTTCACGAGAAGCAGTAACTCTTATTTCACTGGAAATCTCAGGTTTATTTGGTCTAAGTGTGCCAACAATTGAAATTTTGTTTTGGAGATCTTGAGCCAAGGAAAAACTGGTAAAGAAATTGTCCATTGTTGCGTTTCTCGACGATTCTTCAATGGTCTTCACTAAATTCTTCACGATATGGCACCCAAGTTCTTTTTGTAGAAGCACATGTGGTTTCCTTCCCGTGTAAATGCAGACATCAATGGCATACGAGGTATTTGCTTCACATATCCAAAATATCTTAAATCCATATTTTGCTGGTTTGCTTGGTATACACTGAATAAAGTTGCATCTCCCCATAAAAGGTATCAGTTGCTCATCAATTGTGAGAACTGGAATAATAGTATTTCTGCAATTTTCGAGAAATGGACCCCAAATATAAGAAATTGCTGCAAGTTTATCATTTTCGGCACGAATCGATCTTGTTCTGCAATCATCAAATCTTATTGGTTTTCTAATGGTTTCAAATCTATTTATAGACATTGCAACCCTGTATACAGCATTTCCTTTTTCATCTAAAAATAACTCTCTGATAGGTTCATCCCAGGTTTTTTCCACTTCAGCTAATAAAGAATTCCTAATAAAGCATTCATTTCATTAACAGAAACGTTTTCCCGATTTTACTTTTCTGCTCTGAAATTCTTTTGTCTTCCAAATTTGTACATAGCACAATTTCTTCTACGATTTCATTAGTAATAAAATAATCCCAAGCTAGTTTTTGATTCACAGTAGTGACAACTTCCTTGGGACCAGGAAGATATCTTATAATGTTATGAGGAGTACGGGAAGAAACTGGAGTGTCACGATTCCAAGTAGTTCCATTGCGACGTATAAAAGATGCTGGATTTGAATAGCTAGGATTATTATTCACGTATGTGTCATCAAAATCGGAAGTTGCAGTGCTGTCACCTTTACTCTCAGACTCGAAGGGAAATATAGTTCTCATCTACTTCTGAAACTTCACTTTCCCTATCACTGAGTACGTCTTCCTCCTCAAACCCCTCCGCTACAATATCTTCAAAATTATTAGGAGCCATGTTTCTAATAAACTGTCACTCACTTACTGCCGCAGTTCTACTACTACCCCTTGCACATACCTCTAAATTGTAAAAGTGTAGCGTCAACAGTCGATGGCTATCAGCCTCAGTTTTAGGAAAATATAATATGGAAACAAAGAGAAGGATTATGTATCATTCCTCGAAATTTTACAGCTCAGTTGACATTGGATTACGGAGAACGCCATCTAGGCCCCCAAAGGCCCTGCTTAAGTGTTCACGTGGTAAAAATGAAAAATCCTCTGTTACTCGGAAATGAAATAACCAATCCTGACGATTATGCAATTTAATTGTGGAAGAATGCGAGGAATATCTGAGAAACAAAGGAGCTAGGATTAAAACGTTTTAAGTAATTTACCAAAAATATTTCACAGAGCCTTAGAGGCACTGCTTTTGTGTTCTAGGGTAGAAAATGATTTACTAGAAATGTTGATATTTCGCACACAGGAGAATTTACCCTTTAAGGCAAAGCTTACTATGTAAACCAGATTTTCAAAATTTATTTGAACAATCTTTTCTTTTCTTTTTTTTTTTTTTTTTTTTGTGTACGCTACAAATTGCATAGGGTGAGCGTACCATTACCGCACCTATGCATAATATCGCCCACTCGTGTTTTAAAGGTGTCATGCACTTCATATTTGGTGTCTTCTAAGAAACTTATAGTTCTGGCGTATGCAGTTTTTGCGCAGCTAGATGCCAGAACTATAAGTTTCACATAAGAAATTACCTCTTATGCTGACATTACCAAAATCGGTTACCACAAAACCATATATGCTACCATTTGGAACTATTTAATTGGTGAATGTAATTAATTGTGAACTGCTGTGCGCGCTCGCCGGCCGGCCAGCCGGCCGGTCGGGTGACGTCACTCAGTGTGCCACCGCCGGGCCGCCACCCCGCCCAAACGTCCGCCCGCCCGGCGGTTGGGGCAGATTGAAATGAAATACATGAACTGGCTGAGAATTTGGACATTCTTTGTAGCATCTGCTAGTTTTAAATTAGTAATTCGATTGACCACTTTCTTGCACGTGTCTAGATGTTTAATTATTATGGAGGGTAAACATTGTTTGCAACATTTTTTCCCTTATTATTTGGCCCCTGTCCTCAAATGCTGACTTATTTTTGTAAGTCCAAAATCAAATCTTGAGTTATCAATAATTTTGCCGCCGTGAATGAACACTTAGCCACGTGAACAAATACTTCCTGTGAGGCGTTAATAATATATTGGCGATGTTTCGCGATAAACAATTCAAACAACACAATTTCAACAAAATAAACTTGTAACTCGATACCACAGATATCTAACGTACTATGATAAAATCAAGTCTTTACCAACATACCGTAGATTAGGACACGCTTATGGAAGTTCAGCGATCATAATTAAAGTTTATGGAGAATATTTATGAACATAAAGTAATGGCAATTTTTCATTCGAGTATTTTGGTTTGTTGATCGAAGAAAATACAATACTGAAGTTATCTCTCAGCCTGTCCATGTATTTCACTTCAATCTGCCTCGGGCGGGCGGCGCGCGCAGTTTGGCAATTTGGCGGTTTGGCGGGCTGGCGACCGAGTGGCGGCGCACTGAGTGTCACAATTAATTATTCGTAAGTTTGAACAGCAATTAAATTAATTTTTGCGAAATTAATCAGCAATTAAATCGCTCTACAAGATGGTATACTTGGTTTTGTGGTAACTCATTGTGGTAGTCCCAACATAATCTTATGCTAGCTCACCATTAATTACGCCAAAATTTGAGGAGCAAAAAAATAATTTTTGCGTTATTAATTAGCAATTTCTAAATGGTGGCATATATGGTTTTGTGGTAACCGATTTTGGTAGTGCCAGCATAAGAGAAGTTAAGAAACCATTCATGGAGCGCACCTTGCAAACACGAGTAGGCGATATTAGGAACAGGGGTGATAATTGGTACACTGACCCCACTACTGAAAATTTATCTAACCTCGATTTTTTAATTCATTTAAAAATATATCTTTGGAAAGGACTGTGATTGTAATAAACTAATACAAATGTGACATTTTATTTTCAATGGCATCATTCTCTTTTTCAGATAAACGTCAATCTGGTGGACATCCGATGTGTTCTGTTTTCTCAAAACATTTGTGTGGTGTAGTGTGTCTAGTCACAACACATCAAGAAGGATATCTGTACTATTTTTCAATGGATTCTGCATCTACAATGCTTCAGCAAGCTGCTTGTGTGACAGTGTACCCTTTTACAGCACCTGTCTCGTGTGTTGTGTTGGAAGACTGTCTTCTTCATGCTCTTACTGATACTGGGTTGGAAACATACACACTTCGTATTGGTCATTACATGCCATCCTTCAGTCCAGAAGAAGCTAATGTAATTTCGTGTTACTATATATTTCACTTGTTATTTTCATTCTTCATTGTGTGTGTTACCCCTTGAATGCTGCTAATTATTTTGTTGCATGGTCTAATTTTTAGGTCTCTCCCGCCTGGGCGGAACCAGTTTGTCTTGTTGGTTTGCGACCTTTCTTAGGCGTGGAGCATCTCTTGCTTTCAAATTCTTATCTCCTTCTATTGGCATGCTCAGAAAGTTCAAGTAATAGCAGCCTTGAGTAAGTACTTTACATATTTTGGTGTATTACTGTATATATCTACTTTTAATTTTGTTGTTCTTCAGGAACAGTTCAACATATTCTGTTTATAAAACATCCAAAGGAAAGATCATGCTTTTGTGTATTTTAGAGACCATTAACACAAAACGCTGAAGGTGATCTAATTCTGGAGAAGGAATTATTCCCCAGTCCAGTATCAAACATATTTAAGAAAAATATAGAAATTTACACATTGTGGCGTACCGGAAAATGCACTCAAGCAACTCCCCAACACGTTTCGCGGTAAAGCACTTCGCTAACGTACTTAACTCGCAAACGATGCCATTTAGGCCTAAAAAAAGGGCTACTCTCTTAAACGGACATGTATGTTTATTTTCACTTTTTAAACCATGATTTACAAATAACAATAACAAAACCAAAGCAATGTGGAATTTGGTAAAAAAAATGTCGTTAACTAAAAATCTTGTATAGAATTTTTTAAAAGATGATAGGGAAGTGAACGTACCGGCAGCATGACTCTTATAATCTCTTTAACCAATATTTTTAGAGAATTGGGGTTCAAAGGGTCTAAGGCTCAAAATTCAACTTAAAATGTTTCCCCATAAAAATTCGACGCGATGTTTGTTTCCGAAACTTCTGCCTATAAAATACTCAATATTATGGGTAAACTAAAATAATGAATTTCCGGATAGTTTCTTCAAGACCTGTGCGGCTGCCGTTATACGCCAGTGAAGGTACTCGCCGGTAAAGGTACTGAGTTCACTTTTTTTAAAATTTATGGCACATATCTGAATTTAAACATTCTTACTCATAGGATTACTACTTTATCCAAAGAGGCGGTTTCGTGGAATGTTTTTTAAGGAGCTACTTGATGTTGTAAATAAAATTTTGCATTTTTAAATTCTAAATGCAGACAGTGAAAGAACAAGGTTAAGCCTACGAGCGAGACAAGGTATATTAAGTGCATCAGAATATCTTTCACCTTCTTCTGGAGGCTAATTAGATCTCCCGCCATACAGAGGGACCATCATGGTACCTTCCTATTAGTTTGCGCCCGCTCTTATACTTTTTCCAATGTACGGAAAACATGGTTTGCCCGAGTAAATGCACTTCGATCTGCGCGTAGATCAGTGCTCCAAGAAATCATTCAACTGCCCCAGTGGTTTAGGCTGCCTCATTAAAGTTGAAAATTGTTTGTGGGCCGATATATCCCGGGATGACCAAAATAATAGCCAGAAATTATAAATTTCATTTTAATGTCATTCAACCCACAGGTCGGGAGTCAGCACGAAAAACGCGTATAAGCTCAAAGCTAAAAATGTTTGAGAAGTTATCCAGTATTATTAGGAACAGGGAAACGCAAGTATGGCAACTTGTAGGTGTCGGCGATGCACTGTACATTTTTTTAATATGATAAAAAAAACTATGCTACTGGGGAATGAGTGCACAGCTAATTCTCGTTGTATATTGTTCATTAGATAGCCAAATGTGAAGGAGAAGCGTTGGAAGCACTGCTTTCACAATTATTTTACCAAAGGATTTCTCATATTTACTCATTAAAATTTAACTTTTTAACTATCATAATTGACTTCAAATAATTTCATGCCCGCTGCCAGCGGCATCTAATGATTAAATTTTAAACGTGTATTAAGCGCCTTGCGGCGACATTAGAACTAATAGTGTCAGAGTGGATACAATCAACAATCTGTAGACAGATTCTCTATTTTTATATTTATTTATTTATTTTACGTAAAAAAAAAACAGTTAAAAACTGCGTATGATGTGCTATGGGGAAAAGTGAATTGTGTGCACATTTTCAAAATTCTGTGATCCCTACACGAAGTCATATACTACTTAAATTTTGGAAAAAACGAAACTCCCATGTAATAAAATCCATTTTCAAGGATAAAAAGGCAATACATTTTGGCTCATATCCATGTTGTCCTTCGGAATAATACTTCCTGCCGCGACAACATGGAAACGATAATTAGAATAATTGTATTTCCCACTGAATTCTAGAAGACGTCCACAGAAAATGAAGTTACATTTATGTCCAGAAGCAAAACAAGGGACGATCTCAGCATTTGCTCAATGGATCAGGGAAACTGGACGAAAAACCTGATAGAGATGGGGGGTCATTGACCCGGAGGCTGCAATACAATACTTGTTACAGGTTGTTGATACACATTTATACAATTCAAATGTTATATGATGCATTATGTATCATTGTTAAAATTAATGTTTTTAAATTTTTTTTCTATCGAATTTAATCTTTAATGCATCGGCAAAGGTTGTAAAATAATGTACATGTATTGTATGAGAATGTTTTGTAATGAGCTGTTGATACTGTCACCTGATGAATATGATTTCTACGTCGAGTGTTATAGTAATAGACATCGGCGTTTTCTGAAAATATATTCCCGCCCTTAAGCAAGTCATTTTTGACAAAAACCACTGATACGTAAATAAACAGACAAGGTAATGGTAAAATCCCTAGATTAATGAAGAGAGGCTTACATGAATCACGTGGGTGGGATTTGGTTATTATTCGTACAATTCGTTTTTGTAATCTAAAAGTCTGGGAGCTATAAGATGTATTTCCCCAGAATATTATGCCATATCTCAGGCGGGAATGAACATTCGCGAAATATACACAACGAACAGTATGAAGGCTGACTGAATTTGTAAGAATTCTGAACGCGTAGCATAATGAACTTAATTTTGTGTTCAATTCATTTAAATGGACGTTCCATTAAGGTTTGACTGAATTGAGAGACCTAAAAATGTTGTTGCCTTAACATCAGTCAATGGTACACCGTTCTTTTCAATGGAGCACAGAATTTTTGAAATGGAAAAGTGCATTAAAACCGTTTTCTTTTCGTTTACTATTAATTTGTTATTTCGGAACCAATTTGAAACATTGATATTGTACTATTTACGGTTTCTTTATTGCAAAGGATGTTCGTATCATCTGCAAAGAGAACTGTTCTTCCGTTTCGAATCGTCGAGGGCATATCGTTTACGTAAAGTAGGAACAGAATAGGGCCTAAAATCGATCCTTGAGGAACTCCACATGCAATGGGCAAAGAGTCGGAAAGGTGCGTACGTAATGTTCCATCATTCCAGTAAGGTATTTCAACTCTCTGAGATCGTTGTTTAAGGTACGAACATAACCAATCTAGAGCAATACCACGAATTCCATATGAAGGTAATTTGGAAAGTAAAATGTCATGATCAATGACGTTAAAACCTTTTGAGAGATCTAAAAATAATCCAATAGGTGCCTCGTTTTGATCCAATGATGAGGCGAGATCTTTAAGAAAAGAAAATATAGGTGTTTCCGTTGATTTTGATTTTCGAAATCCATGTTGGCAATCTGAAAGCGCGTCGTGTTTACAGAGAAAGGTTTCCATTCGTACGTAAAAGTCTTTCTAATATTTTTGAAAAAACTGATAGAAGAGAAATGGGCCGATAATTTTGAATTTCATTTTTGTTGCCTTTTTTGAAGAGCGGCTTAATTTTGGTTGTTTGAAATATCTGGAAACGTTCCGGTGCATAACCATGAATTAAATATGTGAGTTAACGGGTGTATAATGGCATGCGCACAGAATCCGGGAATTCATCTAAACCGGACGAATATTTATTTTTTAGTTTACCGATTATTTTGAGAATTTAGTGTAGTACCGATTATAGTGAGAATTAGAAACGAACATCGTGTCTAAAATTTTGGGTGAACTGTCTGTTTTTTAATTTTGTGGCTGAAGACAGTGAGATCAGCAGCAATTCTCGAAAAGTATTGGTTAAAGAGATTAGCCATTGTTGCTGGACATTTATATCGTTATATTTTAAAACAACATTCTCTGCCGGGTTTCTAGTTGATTTAGTCGTATTTTCTAATATATTCCACATTGCTTTTGTTTTGTTATTTGAGTTCAAAATATCCTGATCGTTTTTCATGATTTTAGCCTGCCTTATAACTTTTCGTAATAATGATTTTAATTTTGTAAAGTAGATAAGGAAATTTTGAGGTACGTTATGACGTTTAGAAATGAAAGAAAGAATTCGCTTGTTTTTACAAGATGTCCTAATCACTTGTGTTATCCAAGAATTGCTTTTCCGTGAAATATTTATTTTTCTTTTTGAAGAGGAAGCAAGTGTTAAAATGTAATGAAAGAGTTGAAAAAAAAATTATATTTGTCGTTTGTATCAACAGTATTATAAACCGCTTCCCATGACTCCTGCATCAAGTAATCAATGAATAATTTTATTTTCCTTTTTGTAGACAATCTAGTCATACGTGAATTATTTATTGTGTCAGTGATCGCATTTCTTATAATGGTAAGAATTTGTGCATCGTGGTCACTGTATCCTAAATCTTTTGTTTCAGCTTCATATCGAGTAGTAATTTTGTTAATTATAATTTGATGAATGGACTTCATCGAATTTTGTGTGATCCGTGTAGGTACTTTAATTGTAATGTCTAAATTGAAGGAATTAATTAAATTGAGAAACTTTCCTTTCTCGCAAGATTCGACCAGAAAATCAACGTTAAAATCTCCCCATGCAACAAAGGATTCAAAAGAGCGATTGCTGACTTTGTTAAGTGTTATCTCCTGGTTTTCTAAGAACAAAATATAATCTGCAGTTCTCTTTGCTGGAGGTCTGCAAAGTATTATCACTTTTAGTGAAGTAAGATGTACAACAGAAATTTCGAAAATATTTTCAATGGAATACACATTTAATTCCGCCAAGGAGATAGAATCAATACTATTTCTAACGTAAATACAAGAACCCCCATATGTAGGACCTTTATGCGATTCTCTCTTTTTCTGCAATGAAAGCCTGCGAGGTAAAAGTTTGGAATTTGTAAAATGCTAAATTCATTAGGAGATAACCAATGATCTGTAAAGCAAAGAACATCCAATTCATTTAGATCGCTCTGTAGAGCTGACTCGATAAACTGAGTTTTATTTGAAAGGGATTGAACATTATGGTGAAAAATGTTTATTTTTTGCAAGTACCTACATGAATGTTTTTCTGCTGCATCTTGTACCTCGAGTGCGTGGTCGAAGGTTGTAGTGTGTCCCGGCAGTGACAGGGTGTGAGGAAAATGGGACATTAGGTGTAGATAAATTGGTAGAGGGAATGGGAAAAACGGGAGTATGTTCAGAGGAAGAGGCAACAGGGTTCGAAATAAAGGTGGGGGTGGGGAACGTAAGGAAGGTGAAAGGGATAGATTTTTGGCAGGAGACTGCGTAGGACTGGAGATCAACTCCAGTCCTACGCAGTCTCCTGCCAAAAATACATCCCTTTCACCATACACCATCATCAAGATGTATTGTGCAAGCTTGTTACCGACTGCATGTTTTCCAGCAAGGTTCGTGTGAAGACCATGCCGGGTGAAGTGTTTTGCTGAGAGGAAATTAATTTCAAAAAGTGTGACATTTGTTTCTCTCAGTTGCAGTTGTAATTGTTGGTTTGCGTGCTTAATCTCGCTGCATAGTGTTGGTCTGTTGTACCAGAAGGGCAGAGTCGAGACTACAATGTTAGTATTTTGGGCGGCAGATTGTAATTTGTTTACATGTTGTTCAGGTGTAAAGTTACCGCCCAAGTTAAGGTCATTCTGCCCTCGTATGATAATGACTGTCTTCGTGTTGGTGTCCAACTCCGCAGTCACATCTGCAAACCTCCCGTTAGGTTTAAAAATAGATGAGACTGAGAAATTGGAGGGTAACTTCCTACTGAGAATGGAGGACAGATGGTGGCCATGACTGTCAGCTAAAATAAGTACCTGTTTTTTAGGCTCAATAGGAATGACTTTGTTTTCAAGTGAGCTAGGATGCACAGCTCTACGTGTTTTGATTTTGACACGCTTCCTAGCCTGTTAGCGTTGGTTTGTGCATGAATTTGTTGATGGTAGAGAAGGATGGTGATGATCACTGTGTGTGAATCAGTGTCGATGAGCATGGCGTGCATTCGTGTATTGTGTGCATTGGCGGCACGTGCTTAGGTTGCACGTTTGCACAACCCTCAGAAAATGAAAAAAGATCTCATACTATCTTACGAATATACAGTTTTCTTTTAATGACATTCAATTTTCAAGAATCTGCAGCAATGTCGATGTATATGAAATCATTCTGAAACCAAAGAGTGTCCAACTGGCGCTCTCTCTGGTGTCTTGTCAGGATCCACCACTGCACCCAATACACGAATGCAGGCCACGCCATGCTCATCGACACTGATTCTCACACCATGCTCTTGGCTGTTAGTGGATTTACTGAGTTTGCTCTTTGGCACTTCGATATAACACGGGGAATATACGGCCTTTTGGTTGGGCACCAAGACAGGCAAACGCTATCGCGCTCCGCTGGGACGGAGTGATTCGCAGGGGAATACCCATATTCTGTCTTCGTCTAACTCGCTTCAACGTAGTTTTGTGAAGTACACAAGTTCAGTCAGTTTTTTACGATATTCAATTCATATTTGGAGAAATTGTTTTCATTTGATATTAGGTTTGTAGATTCAAAACCTACATTTGATGAGTTTTTTGTGTAAAAGGTGTCCGTTCTGGATGGAAGTCCGTCGTGTGGATAGTGTCTCGCGGAAGCTAGTGTGGCTGCCTGGTGTCTGCTGCTGGCCGGCGGTTTGCGAACGTTTGTGTGAATACGAATGTGTGTCGAAGATCGTTCATTATTGCCTAATATACCAGGGTAGTGAAGGTTTCGAAATAAAATAATTTTATTTGTGTGAAACGTATCGATAATGTATACGCGGGCACGCATAAAATTATGTAAGTAGTGTTTCAATATAGACTTTTATTTCACTTAGTTTTAATTGATCTGAATTGCTTACATTTTTATGTATTCGTATTTTGAATTTTGGAGATTAAATTTCCGCCATTCGATGGAGCTGCTACCTTCAGTCTGTTGAGGCACCAGCCGCCACTGATTGTGTGTAATTCCTTAATGATCTATAAAGTTGTGTGTTATCCTCTACAATTATTAGAGAATTGTAAGTGATAATGCTGGAGAAAAATGCTGATTTCCTGAACACCGAATCTCTTAGAAAAATATGCATAGAGAAAAAAATAATATGTTACTCTTGGAAGCACGCTTCCAGTCAGCATGGCCGGTTCAAGTACTAACTGTAGCACAGAATCTGATTTCATCGCGTATTTCATTCTGTGTGAAATAAAACGTGAGGGATTTTCTACGTACAGTCATGCTCGCAAAAAGGAAATCATTTGCAAAGGGAAAGCAAAACCATTACTAAGGAATGTATATACAAAAATGAAAAAGTTCACGCGATATTTTAACTCAGAAATGAATGAGAGTGTTGAATGGCTAAGGGGTTGTGAAACTCGCAAATTGTATTGTTGGGCATGTTTACTGTTTTCAACTGAGGATACTGTGTGGAACAAAACAGATTTTTTATTTATTTATTTATTTATTTTACGTCAGAAAAACAGTTAAAAACTGCGTATGACGTGCTATGGGGAAAAGTGAATTGTGTGCACATTTTCAAAATTCTGTGATCCCTACACTTACTCATATACTACTTAAATTTTGAATTGAAACTACTGAATTGATTACTATTTGAGAAACTGAACTGAAGATGAGAAACTGAAATGAGAGACTGAGAAACTGACTTGAGAAACTGAAATTTGAGAACTTTATTACTGAAACTATTTGAATTGAATTGAAAATACTTAAATTTTGATTTTTGTGATATGAACACAAAATAGTGAAGAGACACGCTTGCTCTAGGAATCATTTGGAGTGTATGTGGTAACTGAAGACTTTTGGCAAGTTTCAGAGAATTGACCACGCAGTAGACTCTCAATCGAAAATTAGTCACCAAAAACTGTAAACACTGTAAAAGGCTGTAAGAAACTGTAAAAAAAATCGTGAAATTTTAAAGAGATTTATTGATGTATGTTTTCTTGCCTTTCACGAACTTAGTTGAAGTCACAATGTTCTAATAGCTCTGTTAATAGAGGCAACTACAAACATTTAATTGAATAAATAGTAATATACGATCCAGTCCTAGAAAATAACTGAGAAAATCACAAAGGTTGTGAAGGTACATCAAACTTGATTCAAAATGATCGTATTTCTTCCATTTCTAATATTATTTTGGAAAACATTGGAAAAGAAGTCGAAACAAATTTTGTTGCCATTATTTTAGATGAAAGTACATATGTTTCTAATATTAGTCAACTAACAAAATTCAAGAAAGATTTTTAAAATTTCAGAATGTGTCTTCAGACAGAAGAGCCGAAACTTTGAACAAAATAGTTTGTGAAACTGTGGAAGAGTTTAAATTTGGCACCAAATTTGTAGCTTAGAGTTACGGTGGAGCTGCAGCTATGTCAGGTTTCTCGTGAAGGCTTACAGACCAAAGTTTATCAAACATGCCCAAGCAATGTTCGCTCACTGTTTTGCGCACAGACTTAATTCTTTCACAGTCTGCCTCACGTATCAGATAGTGTAGAATTTTAAGACATTAAATGGAATTTCGACCATTTTCAGTCTTCAAAACGCAATTATGCTTTAGACGCAGAAATAAAGAAAAGGCTTCCTAAAATTTCTCCTACTCTATGGAACCACAGTAGCAGATTGGTACAAACTGTCTTTGAATTTCGGGAACCTCTTATGGTTTGAAAACAATCTAGAATGTCTTGAAGTCTGGGACGCTAAAACATTGAATTTATCAAGAGGATATGTTGAAGTATTGGGAAAGGATTTTACTTTCAATTTTTTGCTGAACATTTTTGCAGAAATATTTCCTCTGACTGATGTCTTGTTTGATACATTGCAGTCCAAATCATGCCGAAAAACAAGAATTATTGCTGACATTTCTGAACCAAAACGCAAACGATTGCGAATTGACATTTGTGACTTGAAGTCATGGTATCGCACACTTTGTAGAGATTGTTGATAACATTGTAGAACAATTAAACGCAAGGTTTAATCAGTTCGAAAACTTGAAGTTTTTTGAAACTTTCAAATTTTCAGAAATGTAGCATTGCGCCTTTTTCTCAACGTGCTTTCAATTCATTACTTGAAAGCTATGGAAATCATTTTGATGTGGCAGCTTTGGCTCTTGATGTGGCAGCAGAAGGCGTGGATAAAATAAGTGCCAATATCTTGTTAAATTGCATTAAGGAACAACTAGATACGGTATTTTCTCAAGTTGTGAAGTTTTGTGAGTTAGTGTTAACTATTCCCGCAACTTCTTCTTCGGCAGAACACAGTTTTTCAGCTAAGAGAATTAAAACATATTTAAGGAACACTACAAAGCAAGAGAGAATGTCAAATCTAGCATTGTTATCTATTGAGAAGACGTTTATTAAAGATATATGTTCCAAGAACAAGTTTATAACGAAGTTTTAGATGATTTTGCTCGTAAGGGGACGCGATATATATTTTTTATATTTTATATATTTTTATATTATATATATTTTAAGATATTTTAAATTTTAATAATTTTTTAAAATTTCGTATCTTCCATATAATGCGCACTTCCCAGTAGCGTAGTATCAACGGGTGTGTGTGGCGAGTCTCATCACTAAGTTTTTCAGCCTCGTTTTGTTACTGTAGTCACTGAATAAACAGCGATCAGCTGTGTAAATTAGGCCGATACTTATCTGGTACTGCTTCCACATACTGAAATCTCACGCCAAGCCACCGAGTTGTATGCCATACCGATGTGGCGTCTCAAACTGTATGCCGTTTTGAATTCAATGTGTAATTTTTTTAATGTCCTTTTCTATTACGAGTTCAAAGCTTATGTTTTGCTCTAATGGTAGAAAATTATTTTTCATTGCTGATTACGACCATGCCATACCGTTTCCGCGTCTCGAAATAGCTGCCATACTCATTCAAAGATGTCCAATTTGTCACTAGGCCATGTACGTACGTATCATAGATACAAGTATGGACCATATTTTTAGGACCTCTCGTGATCCATTTTGATAAATAGATGCAATGTCATACTTTTAAGACGTCATTAAATGGCCACCACTCTGAAAAACCTATTTTTTTTAATTTCATAAAATCATTGGTGAGCGCTGGAAAATAATTGTACGAGTATAATATTAACAACAATAAAAAAAATCGAAGTGAATGGTTGATTTGCATCATATTATGACAAATTAGGGACAATATAGTTTATTAAAAGAAATACTACACGGTATTATGTAGTACTTGTAGATACGATTTATATGTAATGTCCTTTGAGATGAATCTTGAATATTTTCTGGGTTGATTATCCAAAATGAAAGGGCTGTGAAAAACGTCTCTTTAACAGATAAAGAAAACGCACTTTTTGCCTTAATTGATTTCTTTGTCTCTTTGTCTGTGGGGACAGTCAAACGTGCTTTCAAACTTAGAATTAAATAACATTAAGGAGACTGGCCCAAAATTAAATTCAATTTATCGACATCGCCGTGATATTTTCATTATTTTAATTTTGACCGCCCTGCCATTTTCTATAATGAACCCAGAAAATATTCAAAATTAATCCCGAAGATTTTACCTATAAAATCAGACAATACCATTACTTCTATGATGGAATCGAATTTATTCACAAACATTTTTATTGAATGCTTGATGCATTTATGAGCTCTGTCAAAAATAAGAATACCTAATATATATTTATATTTTGCGGTATATTCCGTTTTCCTTTATTTGTGGAAGTATAGTCCATTCTTGATCTACAAGGCTTCACTTTCATTTGAAAACATTGTAGGGAGGACAATACACAGGGCCAACAATACAGTTTGGATGTTCTTCTGTATCCTCAAAACCATTTTATTTTATTATATTGTTCGATATTAAAATGGCAAACATATCTTTAGGTAACTGTCTTTGCATTTAGCAAGTCTTTTCATTTAGCGGTGTTGTCCTTCTATTTGCTATTATCCCTTCTCTTCATTTTGAAGATTTTTGATATTCGTGCTCCGAATATCTGCTTGCGTAGACTCTCCATAATGCATCCGCAGATTATCATCCCCTGGTTTCCACCTTTCCCGCTAGGTGCCATGACTACTGCGCGGGATGAAGTTGTCAATGCATTTCCTTTCCGCAAGCCAGAACTGCAAAACAGAACGCTGTGAATTCAGTTTTTTAGAATACATTTTCAAACTTACTATGTACATTTTATATTATATGGCTTTATGATGTAAGTAATACTCTATCAAACACTCTCAAAAGGCAAAATAATAAATTCTTTGGAACTTGAATTTATCTGAGAGCCAGCCGACCGCCGCGGAACGTAATAAACTACTCATTCTCGCGCACGCACGGACAGACTCCATTGATTGATTATTTCGAATTCCCGGGCGCATCAATTGCTAAGATCTTTAGTCCCATACGTTTAGTGAGTGTTTTTATCACGGTAGGTGGCGGTGGTGTTTTTCTCCCGCTGGATGGTGAGATCTGGCCCCCACCCACACGTCGGCCTGCTAGGTTCTCCTCATCCAAGAATCTCCCATCAGCGGGGCACCGCCCAATCGTCAAAACCCCACCGTCCCAAATCGGGACAAGCTCTAAGCTCCTGACTGGTTACCCGACGTATGTGGCAGTGAAGTGCATGTAATTGTGTGAGTTAAGAATAGGAAAGGATAGGACAAGGAAGAGGAAGGAATGATCGCAGTGATTCTGATCGTGAGGTCCTAGGGCTCGAGTTCCAGGATTTTCGACACCAGCGGCTATGTGAAGGAGAATTATAGCGGCCGGCTTCTGTGATCGGTAGTTTTCCGTGGTATCGCTGATCAATACTAGGCGAATACCGGATACTGGTGGTAGAAGTGGTGGTAGTGGTGGTAGAAGTGGTAGTGGTAGATGCATTTAGACCATTTCTGACCAAGCTACGCGTTCTCTTCCGAGACCCAGTCATTCGGGAGAGAGATTATCGTATGTAATCACGGGGATCAGCTTTTCTACTGTATCCCTTGCAAAGACAAGGTTGTAATGCCTTGAATTATGAATTATAAGGTGATAGGGTGGTTTGTGGAGAGGGTGATGGGTGGTGAAGGGACGATCACAAATGCAATCATGCGTAAGGAGGACTCGAACATGCAGCCTTCTCGGCACAGACGACGGCTGCCGCAAACGCCTGCGCCACGGGGACGAATTATTATTATTATTATTATTATTATTATTATTATTATTATTATTATTATTATTATTATTATTATGTTTACCTATTCTTAGAGAGTTGTAAAAGGAGAGGTTTAAACTGAAATGTTAAATATATTCTGCAGGGTTAGAAATAGTTACTATTCAACTTAATATTAAAACTTAACATGATTTTTTTTTTTTTTTTTTTTTTTACATTTCACTTCTTTTGGTTTAGCTTCATAATTAAAATCCGGACCACTTTTTTTTTAATGAAGATGTTTATTTATATTTCAGTTCTCAAGGAAGTAATTGGACTTTGTACTCGTTGCAAACTCCTAGCCCTCTAACCTTGTATGGTGATATTATGAGTGTTGGAGGAATGCATCGGTGGACAAGCCCTGGAACATACGGCCACCTGCTGGGAGAAGCTCATTTAATATTGAGAGTTTCTCGTGCATTGTTACATTGGAAAGCTCATCAAGAATGTGCGATACCATACCAGCATCTAAGTGACAGAAATCATATGGAAGATCTGTACAAAGAATCTTGTGCATTATTAGGCGATTATTACATTACGTGAGTACACATGTGATAATTTGTTCAACAAAATATATAGAATAAAATAATATATATTATAAAACAACTAAATGTGTGTATGTATGTATATATATATATATATATATATATATATATATATATATATAGTAGTGGGAATGCCATCCATGCATATTCACTAATAAACAAGTGTACAAACAGATTGATTTGTAATTTTTCCCAAGTTCCATGCTGCAAAATTTTCATGGGTCGAATTTCTAGACGTATGCAAGAACCGCATTTAGTGGGGCTCCGAACATAGGGTACTGGTAAGAAGGGAGACCCACCTCTTGCCATCTTTTCTGATCAAGCATGTGGCTTATGCTTATTCAAGACGTTAGAAACCTCGGAAAATGTCCATTTTTAATTTATTCGCTTGCGATTAAGTTCAGTTTTCGATTTTGGCCCAGCTACAACGCACAGGCACACTCATCTCGCCCGCAGCAACCTGCTACTGTCCCCTGAGCTCTGCGTTGCTAAAAGATGCAGCGTTACGTGGACACCGGGCGCTCAGGACCATCCTCAACCGCTGTACTGCTCCTGTATAACTATTTCCAAGCTCAAACCATCTCTGATTCTTATCAGGAAAACTTTTCAACCCTCCTAACAACCTTTAACAAGCAAAAAAAAAAAAAAGAAAAAAAAATTAGCCGCTGCAATAACATGACAGACAATCGGCATTCACGCTCCTAGCTTCGTTTATTAGAGTCCTTCCGCACCTCGGCGGGAAAATAAGCTGAGCGCCACCCGATTACAGGTCATTTATAACTTATCTTATGGTACCGACGTGATGACTTGGTCTTGTCACGGCGGGATGTTGGCGGTGAGCTTTCCTCAGCACAGCGGCAGTGACGCAGTCAACACAGCAACGCAGATTCAGTCTCCCCCGTTCTGCAGCCAGGCGGATTGACAGACGACAGCGCGCTACTGTCGGACCCACTGTGTTTTGGTGTCGCAGACGTACACGTGGTAACTGCCGGTTGTTTTCCACTCAAGTTCATTGCCGAGATGATAGTAATTGCATCCTTAATGCATTAGTGGTTTCACTTTTTATGGCTCAGTGGTCCCACGTTCAAGACACAAGTCAGAAGTGCTAACTTATGCAAGCTCGTAAGCGTAAAACGCCTCGAGCCGCGAGTCCGAAATCGGAACGGCGATATTGAAGTGGCGAGTTGAAAGATTAAAATCTTAGTAATTTTCAAAGGGTTACACTGAAGTAACAATTCCGACATTATAAGTTGGAAGATGCGAATCTGAGTAATGAAATCAAGCCAAGTGATGTGTAGAAGCCAAACTGTCAAGCCGCTAAGTGATTTTGAGGCCTCGCGCGTCCAGACGAAGGCTTCGATCTTCCACCATTGATTGGAATGCTTTGCCGTGATTCGTTTAGCATTAACCATCGGGAGCGGTGGCGGGGCGGCACTCGGGCCAATTGCTCGCGAGCTCAAGTGATACAAAGAAGAAATCTTCGTTGCATTTTTGGCATGAAAGTTAGCTGCCTGGTCCCTGCGGGGTGGGTACGCCGCGATCGGAGGAAAGCAGTGCAGCTGGCCTCTACCTTTTTAAAATTATTTACTGGCCATATAACCCTTGGCCGGCGCGCATGTGCGCATAGCGAATCGCTAGCCCCTGCGATGTTTTGAAAGGGTCTATCGGTTGCTCCTTCGCACGTGCGTCCATGGCGAATCGCGTAGCGCAATTGTGAAGCGGCAGCGCTCCGTTATTCCCCCGTACATAATACGTTTCTTTTTTTGAACGCTGACGTTGAGCAGGGTGGGCCAGTCTTAAGTGAAATAAAACGTTGCCCCTTTTGGCATTCCGAGGACTGTGCGACGTGGCACGCGCTCGTCACCTCAAGCATGAGTTACAACAGATTTCTGGGGAGTCGTAAATCCATGTTCGCTTCGTCAAGTGGCCAAGGCGGCAAAGGGCGGCGGCGTTTGGTCGGCTGTCTTCCGGCTGCCTGTCCCTGGGTGGCGGGGGCGGACGGGCAGTCGCGGGCTTTGACCGTGCCAGGTCGCGCGGGTATTGACGAAATAATTCTCTTAATCGCGAGTGGGATTCTCATGCTCGTTCATGGAGGGTGTAACGTTTCAAAATATTAATTTTATATATAAGAGGTCCTGAATTTTAGTTTTGTCTGGAATGGTAGTTGTCTACCTCTAGCCCTGGTTTCAACAAAAAACATTAGTTGTGTTCTAGTCGTCAAGCAGCTTGGTGTGGTGATTTAAGTACGCGTTTATGTGTGTTTGGAGCCGTGGATATGTGTGAAGGGGATTGTGTGTGTGTAGTTTGTGTGTACTGTGAATGTGGGGGCGCACGGTGTGTGGGATGGGGTGTACAGAATGTGGAATGGTGTGTGTGGAGTGTTGTGGAGGTGGTGTGGAATGTGTATGTGTGGGGGTTGTGGGATGTGAGTGGATATGAGATGTGTGGGAAGGTAATATGTGTGTGGGGTATGGGTATGTGTAAGCCGATGTGGGGGTGTAGTATGTGTGTGTGTGGGATGTGTATAGTGGGGGGGGGGGAGGTGTGTGTGTGTGTGTGTGTGTGTGTGTGTGTGAGTGTGCGTGTGATTTTTCAGGGTCCAAGGAACAAAAATTGTTCACATACATCAAGTGAATGTGGGTGGGTGTATGCATGGACATGTGTGAGTTCATCTATATATTTTTTCTGTGCAATCCTTGTATCAAAATACATTGAAATCTTCAAAAATGGATGGGTAAACCATTGGATAATAGAATAACAATTTTGCTTACCATTAGTGTATTTTCTTGTAATTAATTTAGTTGTTTATTTTGAAAGTTGACCTAGTATCTAAATTGAGCTGAGGAGAATTAAAAGTGTAATTTTAGCAAAATGTATTTAGAATTATCAAATGAATTGAAATTAGAATTTATTTATTTCAAAGTCATGTTTGATACAACCTTGGTGTCACTTATCCTTATAGACATAAATATTTCTCCCTAGATTCTTTAATATTTTTTGTGTTTATTTTCATGAACTTGTGGATTGCAGAAGTGAGTGTTAATTAGTATCTTTGTTTGGTAGTGGCTGTACAGATGAAGATTGGGAAATTGCTATTCCCTGTTACAAATTATCGGGACTAAGCCCTATAGAAGTTGTAGAACGTGTGAAGAAGATAGACATTCCTGAAGAATTTGTATCAGCCACAAAGCAATATTTGGTCTGTTAAAATTGTTCTAGTGAATTGTCTCTCTTAATATTACAACATAAAATAGTTTATGTGAATTGTTATTGCAATTAATCATATTGTTTATGCATCAACCAGTAAATCTCCTCTATTTAATACATAGGTGAAAGGACTGATGAAATATTTGAGAGCCAGTTTACTTCATATGAACTGGGCAGAAAGTAATGCAAACTTCACACCAGCAATTCCTAGTTTTACAAATACATTACTTGATCTTTTCGAGGAACATGACCCTGATGAGGTGTCTTGGTTAACATTAAGATCCAGTTTGCTTCGAGAGTATGCCACGGATAGAGTTCTTAATATTATGAAAAAACAGCTTTGCACAAGGTAAGAAAGATTTTACTTTTATAACTTGCACGTGGGTCCTGTTCATGAGCCTAATTATTTGAAAAATTAGTGTGTGTAATATAAACATGTCTGTGATAACGGTCTTCTTCAAACCTCCATAGTCAAATCCGGTGGCCATCTGGGGCAGATCATCGCCATATCCCGAGAAAAACATTCACTACACTTACGGGAATAATGGCTAAAGCATCTGACACGCCCGGAAACACAAAAAAATCAATCAATCAAGCGAACCAAAGCGCAATTAGTGGAGGTGTCGGTACTAAACAGCGTTCCACCCCTGAAGAATTCGTTTTCCCTAGAATTCTTCCTGATTATGCTGGAAGGGTCCGGCTAAAAATAGTGTAAATCGTTTCATCTTGTGGAAAGGAATCGAGTGAGCTATTGACCACTCCTGTAGGTGTCCAAACTTAAGAAGTATGTGAGCCATTCCCCGTCAAATCGCACAAAAAAGACCAAAATTTGACCTTCATGTTTTATATTTCATGACCTTCATCCGACATAACAAATTTACCAAAATTGATTGACATTCTCAAGCAAAGAGTGAAAACGAGAAGACTTTATTTACAAACCGTACAATAATGAAATCAAAGTAATGCCAAGAAGAGTGGAAGCGTGTCGTTTAGGAATAAAGTTACTCGACGAAAAAAATCCAGCATATCATACTTACCAACTTAAACAATATAGAGCTTGTAGATTTGTACTACAATACTTGCATCCTACAATCGATAAAGTATAAATTGTAACAGAATTTAAAAAAACAAACTAGGACATACAGTTCGTAACTTGCACAATGTGGGGCACAGGCTAACTAAACGCCCACTCTCGCTTTTCTTTGTAGACCTAGATCCTAGCCCAAATAATAAAGACATTTACAAAATAGAAAAACTTGTAAATGCCATCATAACATTTGAACCACCCTACAAAAAGAAAACAGCCGATCGGTGCCATAGATGTCAAGAGTACGGACACACAAGGACATACTGCCGAGATATCCCAAAATATGTGAAATGCGGTGAAGACCAGTTCACAGAAGAGTGTAAGAATGAGAGAAACATACCAGCAATCTGCGCTTTATGTTCTAATAATTATCCAGCAAACTACAAAGGATGCACAGAATATAAGAAATATTTGAAAAGTGAAAATCAATAGAGAAAACCCACAGATTCAATTCCGAAGAGAAGCAAATAGTCTCCAGTGATTTAGACTTCCCTCCCCTTCTCATTCACTCTATTCAAAATAACGACTATTCCCATCCTCATTCACCCTCAGCACAAAAAAAAAAAAAAAAAAAAAAAAAAAACGAGCAAATTCGTGGAAATGCAACTCATTATCAAAATTCTCAACCAGCATGGAATACAATAAACTATTCTAACTACGACACTAAACACGACCAAGACTACCTCAGTCAAGTCATTGATAAAGCCTTCCAACTCTTCGAAAATATTTTGAAACAACAGTCCGAACAAATAAAAACTCTTTAATTTAATCAGTACATTGATATCCAAAATGCATTAAAATGGCGTGGAAAATAAAAATGATACTCTGGAACGCAAATGGCATACTCCAGCATCGCAAAGAGATGATTGCAATTCTCAACGAACAAGATATCTTCAAATTCCGGGATACGTAGTCTATACTACCGAACATCCGGAAGAACGATCGTTATCATTAGCAACACGATAAATCGTCACAAGCTTACTGATTACAAAACAGAAGAAATTCAGGCTACTTCCGTGATGATTACAGGAAACGGTATACCATTAATCCTAACAGCTGTTTATTGTCTTCCGAAACAAAATAACAAAAAATCAACTTGTTGCATTTATAAAAACACTTGGAAAGATATTCATAGCCGGCGGACACTACAATGCCAAATATGAACAGTGAAGCTCAAGGCTCAGTTCATTAAGGGGGAAGAACATATTCAAAGCTACAAAAAAATGAACGTAATGACACTATCAACTGGACAATCTTCATACTGACCCACTGATATGAATAAAATACCTGATCTAGACGTTTTATTAGCAAAAGGAGTAACAGCTGATATATTTGACATTAAAACTTTGAGATAAGACTTTACTGTGTTCACTGTGATGACTGTGTTTCCAAAGAACAAAAATAAACGAAGTACTAGAAATACTCCTTTCTGCCCAATCAAATAGTTTCTTCTGTGTTGTAATTGGATCTTGACAGTTCTTAACAGTTCCTCCAATGTCATCGCATGGTCATCGCATGTCATCGCATGTGACGTCGCAAAAGTGCCATTCTGCGCAGACTTCAAAATCTTCATGGAGCTAAATATTTTTAAATTTTGTATTGTGCATTTGAGCCATGGGACAAGTAAATAATTTTCCGTCATGATTCGCAAATTCGCAAATCTAATGACTGCTCTAAATCAAGTTTCACTAGTAAATTGCTGTTTACACGCCTTAAAAATTAAACATCTTCTTGAAATTGTGATCAGTAAGATTAAATGGATTGAAACTTCTGTCGTATCTTGCACGCTAATCGCCGACCCTCATGTTGCACAGTATACACACGATTCACTGTACAAATTTTAGCACTCTTCACTTTACTAAATCCGTATTTCGACTGATGTTCAGAAAATTTTACTTTTGTTCCTTGACAAGTGGTCTGTTGTATTTTACGTCAGGAGGTGCCCCCATCACCAGGACGTAAAGGGACCCAGCAGTAAAATTCTTTTCGCTGACACGAGGAAAAGCAGTAGTTGAATTAGTTTCGCTGTCACCCATCCCTTCTGGGGGCAGAGTGAACGTGTGAGATACTAGTATTTCTTGAAATCTTAATTAGGCAGACAATCATTATTTTCATAGTGCTTCAGCAGTTGGATCAACAACTGGCCGAAAACATTTCGTTAGGGCAGAGAGAGCGCGCCCTCATACTTACAATTAATTTTTTAGAAAAGTACGTGTATAGAGCCCATATTATAGAAAATTGAATAAGATCTACGTTTATATTTTTTCAATTTTTTATCTGATTGATTTCATATAGAATTTTAAAAAAAATAATTACAATTTTTTAAATGACATTTATTTTTTAAAAAATATTAACAGAGGAATAAAATACATATTTCAAAGTATTAAATGAAACAAATCAGTAATTGTTATATTAAGTACATTCGGAGCAACAGTAGATCTTATTTTCTGAAGAACATGTAAATTCCAAAATTGAATACAGGCATAACTACACAAATAATTGATTTTCAGGCGAATAAAAAACACGTGTCTTTTTTATATCCTGACTTAAGAAAAGCATTGTACATTTTAAAAAAAAGTCTTGTCAACTTTTGGGCGATTTGATTTAGAATTGTTCATGTACAGCTTTTCATCGTGGGTGTCTAGGCGTGAAGTGATTTTCATTGAGTCTTGAAATCGGTTATTGCCACACTTCGCACTGTTACTTCCTGTGAGTAGTCCAGTCGACGTGTACTAAAAAGGGGAGGTTGCCTGGAAAAAGAACATTAAAATTGTTTCTTTGGGCTGTTGGGCCCAAGCACTAGCTAAAACTCAAAGTTTCGACTTACCGGGTCGCTTGCGAGGAGAAGCGAGGAAACGTATATTTTTCTGTGTCTCTTTAGCCTTAAGTCGAATAGAAAAATCATTCAAATCTAAAGAGGATAACATTGCCTTCCCCTGTTTTGTAAACCTTTTTTTACTCTAACACTGAGTGAGCTACAGCCTTTACAAAGAACCATAATTTTGAGATTGGGAGGCAGTGCTGGGCCCGGCCGGCCACATACTTTACTGGGCCTTCTCATTTTCCTGCGTAATATATTTTCAGTTGATGATTTTATTATATACTTAGTGAATGCTTGTTTATATTTTAGTTTTATGAAACTAGTTTTTTTAGCATTAGTTTTAGTGTTAGTTCTAGTTTATAAGAACCTATTAGTTGCTTTGTTTTACTGCTGCCCTAACGCAGTACGTAGCTCGTAAATTAATCTCATACTTTGTCGTGAAGTGTGATGCTATAATATCGTTCGTGAGCTGCAATAACTGCGTTCAAGGGTTGAAATATATGAGTTTGATGTTTTCACTTTGTATTGAAATGCGTCGTTCTTGCATTTACACTTCTGTCATTTGCTGTTGGAATACCGTACTGTAAGGTATGCTGCTGTTGCAGCTCGAAGGTAAACCAATCTGCAATTCTGGAAAGTGCATTATCTGAAAATTCGTATTTATTGAGTTGCGCCACTATTGCTGCCCACGAGCGATATAACCTTCATCTAGGGTACAGTGTTTTAAAAGGGCGAGAGAGTTTACGAGGGAGTGGGGTTGATGTGAAAAAGAATAGCGTCCCAAGGCTTTAAATATCATAATAAACAAAAAGTATTGCGAATTAATAGTTACTGGAAAGACGAGTAATTTACTATTCATAATATTTGCCAAAAGTCACGATAGTAAATATTGTAAACTTTTGATGTCATTGGTCATAATTAGAGGGCTGATTTTAATGAAATGTCATTTTTTCTTTTCACTGTAGAACAATACCGTCGTACAATAACGAATGGAAGAAGCCTCGATTATGTCAGTAACGTTTCCAACAGATTGAGTTGTTCATCCGAACTGGTATTGATACGATTTTTTACGTCATTTTTCTTTGGTTATATGACATTTTTAAAGCATTTTAAGAGCATTTTATTGATCATTTTTGGGGATGTTTTAGGTCATCAAAACCCGCCCCCTAATCATAATATTTTACTTACAAAATTAATTTCGTATGGAATTCGTGGTATTGCTCTTGATGAGTTATGTTCCTACTTTAAACAGCGATCTCAGATAGTAGAAGTACCATACTGGTAATGATGGGAAATTATTTACTTTTCCGATTCATTGCCAATTGCGCAAGGGGTCCCGCAGGGTTCGATTTTACAACTATTCTCTTCGTACTGTACGTGAACTATATGCCCTTGATGATACAAAACGGAAGAATAATTCCCTTTGCGGATGGTACGGATATTCTGTGCAATAAAGAAACAGTAAATATACTGCGGGAGATGGAACTTTGAGATTGACAGCTACCGAGCAAATGGTGCGCGGGTGCCAAACGCACAACCTACCGCCTTCGGTACAGCTATACTCGGCACTTTAACGACGCGTCACTGCGACCGTCTTCATTATAAATATGCGAACAATTCTCTAATTTACACATTGCAACGTTTCTAAACAGAGTTCAACACAGAGATAAAAATCCGTGGAATAGAAAAATGCCATGTCGTGGTAGAAAATCCAGTTCATGTTTTCGAAGTAAACTCTCCGTGGGATACACAATTCAATTATTCATTGGAAATATACTATTTGTCACTTTCACAATCAATTTTTTGGCAGAACTGTCTTCATTAGCACTATCACTGGAATCCTGTAGTGAAATTATGAAATCTTCAATACTGTGTTCCGTCATACCCTCATTTATACGGTAGCAGTTTCTTTGGTAATTTTTTCTGTACTTACAACAGAATGGTTATCCAGGTGTCAGAAGTGATATGGCGAATAGCGTCTGAAACACGTTTCTAAAACTCGGAAAAACGTGCTAGTCTTCTTTCTTTCCCCTACGTACCTCTTCGTGCAAGCCGAAATATTTTCAATTGCAATAAAGTGGCAATGATTTGGAGGTAACAATAGAACTTTAAACCACAGTAGGATACTGCAATGAACCTGCACGAAAATGTTTCGGCTCTTTTACTACGCAAACAACTTAGAAAAACAAGTGTCCGTGACCGACCCTTAACGAGTGTCGCGTTGCACATTACCAAAGACTATGAACTGAGCTCTAGCCAAACTGTGTGGTGGAATGAGTTTCCTATTGGAAAAGATAAGTTTCATTGGAAATCCTACTCATCGTTTACACTCTCCATAAAGGCTTATGTTTCATTCGGGTCCGAGATTGAGCACAGCGCCCCACGCTCATAACCCAACCGTGCCGTTGGCCATGCACGTGGTGATGTATACAAATCATCGTCATGGAAACAAAGGGACGCCGCGTAACTGTCAATGCCGATCTCTCATCTCCCGCAGTATATTGCAATATCAGATTTTCAAATTGATTTCGTAGAAACAAAAGTAAAGGAAAGGAAAACGGTTTCAATGCAGTTTTTAATTTAAAATTAACAATTGTATACTCCCTTGAAAGTGAGCGATGAGCAATTTAACGATGTTTAAGTAACAACATTTTTGGGTCTTGCAATTCAGTCGAACCGCAAATGAAACGTCAATTTAAGTGAGTAGAACACAAAATTAAGTTCATTATGCTACACGTTCAGAATTCCTTTGAATTCAGTTAGTCTTCATGCAGCTCGTTGCGTGTTTTTTGCAAATGTTCCTTTTCCGTCAGAGATATGGCATAATTATTCTGCAGAAGCTCATCCTGTAGTACCCAGACTTTAACATAATGTATAAAATATTTTTTGCGTTTGAATTTTGAGCCGAGAAAATATCAAAAATGTTTTTATGATAGTATAAATTATTTTCTTATTTTTCGAATTTTTTCAATCAGATATGTTATGGATGAATATAGATAGATGGTTGATGAATATAGAATCATATATAATGTTAAGTTGATGAAAAAATTTAAAAAAGAACAAAAAACAAATTTTTGTCTGTAGAGAGGTGGTGATGGTGGGAAGGGAAATGAAACCTTTCAAAATCTTGTTTTCATGTTAGAGTCATAGTTTAATTATTCATATGTCATTTGACTTTAGGAAACTTTTTACCATGTTATCTGGGGGTACCTGTTCTGGGCTGCATAGCATGTGCAGTTGTGTTATATGGACAACTCTACAAAGGCTGAAGCTTACCTCACTCTTCTACAGCTCACTAGGTTGTGGAATAACATCAATATAAAAACTGAAAAGTTTTATTCTCATAGTTTTGGTTTTTGAAGTTAACCATTGACAAAGAAAAGTTTCATTTTTATAATTTACTCAGGAATAGTTTGAATAAGAGAGAGATATGAACCCACAAGTTATATTCTCGTACTTTTGGAATTGAAAGTACAACTATCTTGTTAATTGACCTAGAAACATAAGGAAGGGTTTCTTTATTCTCATTTACTGAGGAATATTTGATTAATAAAGGGAAATGGAGGTTGAAGGAAATAAAGATGTAATTAAATTTTCATATGTAATATTAAGTTTGTGCAATATGTGTGATTCATTATAATTTGGTAATTAAAAATGACTCATTGGTACATTTGAACTCTATTCAAAGCTCCTCTTGCTCGCTTATATGTCCTGTAAACTTTGATTATTCCATGGAAGGTTCTTTCTTTAGACTTTTGCCGAAACCCAGTGATGCTGTAGCTCTGGTTTTATTATGCATTCAGAAAGGCTCACCAGGTCAGGCTGTTGCAGTCTTAGACTCTTTACCAGAAGAACAGTTAAGTGAAATTTTGCTCTCAAATAGCTCTCTTCTGTTTGAGACAACTTCAGGTATTCCAAATGTGAACCAGCCTACAGGACTCAGCATGTAAGTATTTTGAATTTTTCATGGTAGGTTGAAATTACCTCTATAAACTGTAGATCTGTAAAAAGCTGTTTTGTTCTAGTAGGACAGAAACTGTTTTAACTTTTTCGGAACTATCTGTTGTTTTGATGGATACCAAACCAGTTGTACTGGCTAATATCTTATCAACATTGGCAATTCTGACAAATCAGAAAGTAACTTTACATGACATTTTGAAGGTGTGTAAACAATGAAATTTTAATATTGGAAGTACTTGAAATGAAATTGTCTATGTAAATGAAACATGTGTTTAACTTACAGGTTTTCCTTGAGTACATCCCCTCAAGAATTGGAATAACTGGATCAACTGCTAGTCTAGTTTTACAAATTTTTTTGGAAAAGTACTTTGCTTGGTATTTTACTATTCCAAGTACATCGTATGATCCCCCTACTGTGGAAGCTTTGAAGATATTAGTTAGATCATATTTGAGTGATTTACAAAGATGTGATGTGCCCAACTCTGCGAGAAAACTTAATAGTGATTCTTCTTCAATAAAGCAGCAAAATAAAACCCTTTCTCAATTACTGAAGCAATCCTCGATATTATTTATTGATAAGCATTTGCCATTTCTGCAAAAAATGCCTCCATTTGCACCCAGTCTGTCAAAGAAACTCATGTCCATGCAAAGTGGCAAGAAAGATGCTGAACACACATGCAATGAAGATAATTCTCAAAATAGTGAAAGTCTAGTTAAATTGCAGGTAGAATGAAAAAAATTCTATTCTCGTTATCCTTTTTGTTATTTTATTGTTGTATTTATTTATTTGTTTGTTTATTTATTGTGTATTTAGTATTGGTTTATTTCTTATGTATTTAGTATTGGCTTATTTCTTATGTATGTGAGTTTCAAATTGTAATACTTCTTTTCACAGGCATTACTGTGTTCTAATCGTTTACCAAAGGAGTGCTTAGTTGAAGTGTATCAGTTTGTTCAGTCACATCCTCAGCTGTATGGGAACCTAAGTCTTCAAGTTCTGTGTTTACCAGCTCGAGAAGGAGCCACAGTTCTAATGAATTTTTGCCCACAAGTTCTGTTGCAGTTTGCCAAAGTAATATTGATAATACCAAGTGTTCAGAATAAGTTTTCTTCATTTCTGGAAAATTACACTTTAATTATATTCATTTAATTTGTTTTTTATTTTCAGAATAAATTTGTTGCTGAAGTGGAATGGAAATACTTGCTACTCCTCCTACAGAGAAAAATATATGCTTTACCAGATGATAATGTTGTGAAGCCATTGTATGTCCAAGTCATGAAAGGTGAATCATGAAACTGTGTTGAAATAACCTCATCTTTTAGTAATGATTAATTTTGTGAATTTTATAGTCAGAATTATAGGAATTTTATGTTAATAAAAATTTCAGGACTAAATATAAACATGTTATAAAAGTGACTTTTTTAGTTAGTTAAATACAAGAGTTTGGAAATCGAGATCAACCGAATGCGGGGAGTAAAAGTACAGGTCGTACTGATAGTCATCGGAGCTCTGGAATTTCGTCTACAAAATTTGTGTAACAACTTGGCTAAACTCCCAGGTCATTCAAAAGAGTGGGAAGTGCAACAAATTGCTTTATTTGTAACAGCCCACATTTTGCGCAAAGTATTGTGGAGACACCAACAGCCCCTAGAACTGCTCCTTATGTAGCTGGCTGCAACCTGGAATAGATGTTATATTCAGCCGACGACATCTTTAGTCGTAAATTAGAGGAATAATAATAATAATTATTATTATTATTTATAATTATATAATTATATTAAAATTATTATAATATCTTGTGTAGCAAGTGAAGTTACATTTACTATTCAGAAGCAAAGCAAGGGCCATCTAAACATGTACCCAAAGGACCAAGGAAAACTGGACGAAAAGCTGATCCTGAACCAGCTCTTTCATTTTGTCCATGAGGCTCATCTTTTGCGCCGTGATCTCCCGGCGTTTCTTGTGGATGACGCGGTTCTGTTGCTCAATGGTCTTGTTTCAAGGGCTCATCCGTCAGCGCCTCGATGAGACCCTGGTTTATTTCTTGAACGCTCTCCGTTATATGGACAGCGATAGATTCGCTCACTTGAGCGATGAAATTTTTGTTTTCGATGAGGTTCTTCGCCCCAAAACACAGACAACAAGTATATTAGAAAAATGGAGAGAAATACAAGCATTCTTAAAACAAATGATAGTTTATACGAGTTGAAAAAAAAAAGGTTAGGAAGATAGACCGAGGCGAAAATAAGAGTAGAGTTAGAAAACTAAAAAATAAGAGAAAGAAAGATATATTATCAAGAACGTGAACAAAAAATGAGAAGAGACAAAGTTAATAGACAAGAAATAAATTTAACAAAATTTAGAGAATAAACACTATTTCTGAGAATATAAGTAAGTTATTGTGAAATCAGAGATAGTAAAATTGGGAGAAGAGAGTAAAAGTAAGTTTACTTGCCAAAAAATAAACTGCTAAACTTCACTGTAACTTCTCCACTCACCGCTCACCAGACACCTGCTAGGAGCCCCGTTTCGCTACCTGCGCTCCGGCACGTCCTCACTCGACGACGGTCATACGACTCCAACCATTAATACAAGAAAGTATGTGTTGCTGCAACACCCTTAGTATGTTTTCAAAAACTAAAATGTTATTAAACCTTTGTAATGCAATTATTTATTTTTTATTTGAGTTTCGTGTCTTCTAGTCTGCATAAATCTAAAGAATTTTAGTTAAAAAGGTTATTTTGTTGAATTCATTACTGTATGAAAAATACAACAGTTTTTCTTTTATGTTGTGCATTATCTGTCTGAATCTTATTATAATTCATTCCATATTATTGTTATAATCATAATAATTGTTATTAATATCAAGTTTTAATACATTACAGAATATTTTTGTACAGAATATTTTTTTAACATTGTGAATTTGTTCTTGCAGAATTAATTTGAGATTTTCTCTGCTTTGTAGATTGCTTGTCACATCTGTCCACTACATTACCTTTAGAAGAATTTTGCAAAGTCCTCCCTCCAGGAACGGAATCTTCTTACCAACAGTTCATACGAGTATGCCAACAAGTCAGTCATGCTAATCACATTTTGACTCTTATCATGGCAACTGGACAGCAGCTATTGAGTACTCTTCATCTTTAAGATGTTTATGTACTTTTCATTATTACCATGCTCTCATCGTGTCAGTATCTGTGCACATTTGTATCTATATCAGTTGAAAAATAAAATATTTGTTGGAAAATTGAAATAATTTTGTGGTTTCATTTATCTGTTTTGGTTTTCTTGCCTGTGAATTGAAACGATGCATGGTGTGTGTGTCCTTGTATGTCTTATTTCCTCATGACACAACAGACATGAACAGTGAAGATCAACGGAATGGAATGACACACACGTTGTAGGCTAACATTTGAAAACAGACAGATTTGTTGTGTTCTCTTATTTTCTCATATTCTATTTTTAAACAGAGATTCAAATATGTATGCTCTATCGTATGCTCCAATAAAAATGAACAATATGCAATTAGCTGATGTTAAGGTAACAAAATTTCTGGGTCTCTCAATTCAATCAAACCTCAAATGGAATGTACATATAACAGAATTAAACACTAAATTAAGCTCATTATGTTATGCATTCAGAATTCTTTCTAATTCTGTCATCCTTCATGCAGCTCGTTGCGTGTATTTTGCAAATGTTCATTCCCTCCTGAGATATGGCATAATATTCTGGGGAAGGTCATCCTTTAGTGCCTAGACTTTTAGATTGCAAAAGAAAATTATCTGAATAATGAAAAAGTCCCATCCACATGATCCGTGCAAGCCTCTTTTCATTGAACTTGGAATCTTACCATTGCCTTGCCTATTTATTTATGAGTCTGTAGTATTTGTCAAAACTGACTTACTTAATGGTGGGAACTTACTTTATAATACTGACATTTATAGTTACAACACTCGACGTAGAAATCATGTTCATCAAGTGTCAGTATGAACAGCTCACTACAAGAAATCCACATACAGTACATGTACGTTACTTTACAACGCATTGCCAAATGAAATTAAACAATTAAAATTGGTACACAAATTTAAGTTAAAAGTAAAATCTTTAGTAAATCAATATTTCTTCTTGATTGTCAAAATATGTTTACAAATAAAAGTATCCAAAGCTTTTTATGACAATCATTTATTCAGTAATTTCACAACGTTTAGTAACTCGTTTTGTTACATTCAGGTGTTAACTTAATGAGGGAATGCTATCCCATTGAATTACCAATAAGGAACCATTACCAGGTAATGGTTCTTTGAATGTTCTGCTGATGTGGTAATTCAATGGGATAGCGTTCCCTCATTAAGTTTAGGACCTGAAGATGAAAACGAGTTACAAAACGTTGTGAAATTACTGAATAAATGATTGTCATAAAAAACTTTGGATACTTTTATTTTTAAAGTAAAATCTTTTCTGCTGCAAAACTGTTTCTATACAGTTAGAGACTATACTGATCGTCAAAAAGGAAAAATAATGTTTACTTTAACAAAACCAAGATATAGTATAATGAATTAGTTTACATTTGCATTGTATAATTAAAAAAAAGACTCAATGTGCCTGTAACAAATAATGTACCAACAGGTCTATGACCCCCATCTCAATCGGGTTTTTGTCCAGTTTCCTTGATCCATTGAGCAAATGCTGAGATGGCCCCTTGATTTGCTTCTGGACGTAAATGTAGCTTCACTATGCGCACGATTTGTTGAACTTTCCTTTTGCTTGTAGTGGTAGTAGATGTAGTAGAGTTGGGAAGGGATTCTGAAACTCAAGAAAGCGTGCGCAGATGATTTTCTCCCCCATACGTCACATACAGTTTTTGACTAAATAAATAAATAAGGTGATTACCACGAGGTATTCCATAGTGGATAGAGCCCATGTTACATTCAAAAATATTAATTTAAAGGCAAGTGGCCTATGTGAAACCTGTGAAACATAATAGGAACTTGTATGGTACCTTTTATCTAATTACGTAAATTCATGTACGAAGTTTTATTGGCGGAAAGTAAAATATTTTAATAATATATTTAAATTAAATTAATTTATACATACACTTACAGTAATAATTTACAAATCTACATTTTAATAATTTAAATGTTAAAAATATACATAATTGATTAATATAACAATTAAAAAATTTAAAAATCAATTACATATCTTACAGTATTAATTCAAATAATTTACTTAATAGCTTACATGGTTATTAAATGAAGTTTCAAATAAAGATTATTATACAGTGGTTCACATTATCTTACAGTATAAGTTAATTAACTTACAATAACTTGAATACATTAGTTAATAATAATTGTAAGTGCTTACAGTATCATGACATAATTACATTATTTACTATATTACTAAGTACTACTAATTACTATTACTAATTACATTGTCTTATCAAAACGAGTAACTGGTACATGAATGGTCAACTTGTAGCGGTACATGGTTTTAAAATACAGAAAAGTTAAAGCAGGTCAGTTATCTTATATGGACTCAGACTGATGAGATGACGTTTAAGCAATGTTTTAAAGTATTTATCATCAGCCGATTTTACGGTGACTGGGAGATTATTAAAAAGCTTAGCTGCAATGCAGAAGGGATCTTTATTAGTTGAAGACTTGTTAATGTACATCCTGTGATAGTCCCTATGTCCTCTAGTATGATAGTTATGTATTTCTTTATTACTCACAATATATTGATTCTGATTATTTCTCAATAGGAGTATTACTTTGTAAGAGTAGAGTGCTACAACAGTCAGTAATTCATATTTAATAAAATAATATTTACAGGACTGTCTTGGATTCAGCTTGAAAATAATTCTGATACATTTCTTTTGTAGGACCATCAATCTATCCATATTCTTTTGTGTTGTACCTCCCCATATTTCAATACCATATTGAAGTTGTGAGAAGATTATGCCGTAGTATATTGACAGAAGTGAGTCTGTTTCAGGTATCTGGAAAAGTATCTCAAGAGGAATATATTTGAGTTTATTTTATTACAAAGTGTGTCAACTTGTTTGTTGTAAGTTAGGTTCTGATCTATTAATATTCCTAAAAACTTATGGCAATCAGTTTGATTCACTGATTTCTTGTCTACTTCCACTTTTATGTTTTGGTGTTGGTAACTGTGATGAAACTTGAAATTGATTAATACAGTTTTATCAACATTTAATTTCAATTCATTTATGGACAGATAACTTTTAATTGATTTTTAAGATTCAGACAGATTTCTTTCTAGATGACAAAGATTTTGTCCACTGCTTATTAATGTCGTATCATCTGCATAAGAAATCACAGAGAAATCAGAAGAGCTTGGAATATCATTAACATATATTAGAAATAGTAAAGGTCCAAGCACAGATCCTTGCGGAACCCCTGTGGTAATTGTATCAAAATTTGATTTAACTTTGGATAAGAAATTTTCAGATTGCCAGAAGATCTCTGTACATTGCTTACGCCTTGTAAGGTATGATCTAATGAGGTCATTTACTCCACCCCTTATTCCATAGTAATCTAGTTTTTTTAACAGTTTTTCATGAGATACACTATCAAATGCCTTTGAAAGATCAATAAATATACCTGCTGTTTTTTTATTTGATTCCAAGTTTCCAATGATTTCATGAATAAATTCTACAACAGCAGTGGTGGTGGAGAAGCCTTTCCTGAAGCCATGTTGTGATTTATTTAGGATATTATTAGATTAAAGAAAACAATTGTCTTGCTAATATAACTTTTTCATAGAGTTTGCCAAATACTGAAGTTAGGGTTATAGGTCGATAATTCCTAACATCCTGTGTATTATTATTTTTAGCAAGTGGTCTTACAATACTAACTTTTAGGGATTCTGGGAAAGTGAATACAGATAGAGATGAATTTATTAAGTGAACTAGAATATAGAGTGTATTAAGTGAGTATTAAGTGAACTAGAAGAGCAGGTTTACATTTTTTAAGAATTATTGAAGATATTTCATCATTCCCTGACGAGCAACTATTTTTGAGGGAATTTATCAGTTCATTAACTTCATTAGCATTTGTATGATGGAGAAACATAGATTTTGAAGTTCCAGAAGATAAAGTATTACTAGTATTACGTTACGTATTACTTTTAATACGATAGTAATGTCTACGGTTGACTAGTATCTTTACCAGTATCAACAGATTGTGTGGCAAAGAAAGGGAAAATTGAGGCGCAAGAGTGAAGTTTCAACATATTTACAACTTTACTGAGACATCCTATATTTACTAGATCTACAACAGCTCATACATTCTCGCATTATTTTTAATTTAGCATTTTCGAAAATTCAGAGAGAACAACGAAAATGAATCCTGCATTGTGGTCTTAAGAATAACTTGTTCTATCCATGGAACAATTTGGAGCTGGTTTTCAGAAAATATTTTTTTATTATTGCATAAATCTCACACAGAAATTACATGAAATCTCTTTTTTCAAACTAGAGTGCTAAAACAGCACGTACTTTCTCGCCCGTATTTTCCCTCAAAATTACACGAAAAGTACTCAAATTTTCGAAAAATCGTACGTGACCTTCTTTAAAAATCTACCTTTAAGGAATATATTTCATTAAGGGGAAAATCTCTATTTTTAATATTTTAGTTGTAGGAGACTCCGAAAAAGTTTGCAATTGTCGAAAAATCAGGGTTTTAAACAAACGTCAGACCTGCACCATTCTTTCGAACGTTATTCACACTATTCAACAAAACAATTTAATCGAAAACGAAAGAGCCTCTTTTTAATTTGGAAAATGTCTGAGGGGCTACATGTAAGGTACCCGCCAAAATTAAAATATCAGTTTCAAATCAAAGGGGCCGCGACATCCGTCAAATTGATTGGGGAACATCAATTTTGGACAATGTTGGCCACTGCCGAATTGAGTTGCTGCACGTAGAAGCTTGTAAACACCGCTTTGGCTATAGAGACAAGCGAGCAAGAAATCGCATAGCCGGCTGCGGCGGTTCTCGGAAGGATTCTAACGCCGTGACTGGTGTGGGGTAGACATTGAAGATGTCCAAACCCTTGGCCAGCTACTTACCGCTCCGGCGGCAAAAGCTTCAAATACGCGAGCAAGCACGCGTCATGAACGCGCCGGTAATTCTGCGGGAGAAGAATAAGGCGGCGACTGCGACTGTGGTTGCGGCAAAGCGATAAGCTAACTTGTGCAGTTTTGTGAACGCACGAAGTGCAATGTACGAAGTTCATGCCACTGCGGTGCGGCCATTCCTACCCACGGGCATCTATGCCCAATACATGAAAAAGAAAAAACAGATCAAAAAGATATTAGTCAACTGGCGCGCGCATTGCGTATGCAGTGAATCAAAGCTTATGTTTCAAGTCTCATTTCGCTGTTTCAAATTTCTCTTACTCCAGGAACTGCTTAGTTCGCGTATACTTTGCCC
Organism: Teleogryllus oceanicus; assembly: GCA_964035755.1. NCBI lineage: Eukaryota > Metazoa > Arthropoda > Insecta > Orthoptera > Gryllidae > Teleogryllus > Teleogryllus oceanicus. The sequence goes on along the minus strand of CAXIVR010000001.1, from coordinate 256,496,956 downwards.
GTCTATCGGGTTCGTCTTTGCGGCAGCGCAGCGGCGCGGTTGAAATAGTGATGTCCAGAACACGTGACTTCTAGTAGTTCGGAGGGCAGCACTGTTGCCTCTAGATGGCAAGCGGCAGGCTGCTACGAACCGTGAACTTATTCATAAAACAAGACGTAAGTGTCGATTTTCTTCTAAAACGTCGTGATAATTCTTCGTTGGAGGTTTTCCTCTGCATATAATGGTTTTAAAACCTTTTACTTTCTCTTATACATACGTATTTACGGAGTAATATATGTAGTATAGAGAAAGTTATGTAAAGCTGCGGAAAAACGATTTCGAGATTTCAACGGAAATGCACATTTTGGGGATACCGAAAATACACATTTCCCGGATACCGAAAAAAGTGTTTGCTTTTTTTTTTTTTTTTTCAAAACGTCCCTCCGTACGTCCGTCGGTCTGTGAACACTACTAGCGCCTAAACCATACGTACGATCTTTTCCAAATTGAACAATCCCCAGTCGATCTGGCTCTAGTTGAAGCTATGAAATTTTGAAAATCATTCTTTAAAATTTAGTGGCACTTTTCATCCAACCCCTTGGACATTTTCAAAATTTTCTCAAGAACAGTTTCAAAGTTTTTCTTTAAATTTCTTGTAAGAATCGGGTAAAATACACGTATAAGAGTGGCGAGTTTCGATTTTCACGGTTAACTCTGAATTTTCGAAAATTGCAAAAGTTTGAATTTTTCGACGTCTTCCTACAAATATAAAATTGAAGATATAGATTTTTCCTTCAAATGAAATTTGTTCTCCATAAATAGTTCTTTCATTAAGGTCAAGTACATTTCTCTGAAAATTTTAGTCGTTTTCGTGCAATAGTGCGTGCAATATTTGCAATTTTAAAAAATAACATGAACAAGATTTTCTCAAAAACGGCTGCAAATTTTGTATTTAAATGTTTGGTAGTGGTAGTGCCAAACAAACCCTATACGATGACATTAACGCCATATTGCACTATTCTTTTTCAAAAATTACAACAATTTTTTTTGTTTCGCGTCGGTAATATTTACATATTAGGCAATTTCTTTACATTATTATATTTATAAGTACATGTGGTTTAAATAATGGCATTTAAAGTTTCTCGAAAACAACAGTTTTTTGTTAAAATGACTCTCTAAAACGGCTCCAATTTTTTCTTTAACTTTTGGGACAGAGTGTGCCAAATGTAGCCCATACGATGATAAGCGCCATATTGCTGTATTCTTTTGTTTCTTTTCATAAATCACAAAAACGTAATGTATTTATGGGTACATTTGCTTTAAGTAATGTATAAAGTGTCTCGAAAACTCAATTTTCTGTGAAAACGAGCTCAAAATTCCACAGTTTCAGAAACGCTCAAACGCCATTTTCTAAAAAAGGCTCCAAATTTTTTCTTCAAAATTTGCAACGGATAGTGGTAATGGCACTATTTAATAAGACGTTAAGTTCATTTTGGTGTATTCTTTTGTTTTTCAAAAATTACACAAATGCAATTTTTTAATGTTTCACACCGTTAATGTGCACATATCGATCGTTTTGTATACATTATTACAAATGTGAGTGGAAGTGCTTGAAAGGACTTCAAATGAAGATTTTCGAAAACTCAATAGATTCCTGTGTAAAAGAGCTTCAAATTTCGTTTTTGAAATAATTCTTAATCGACATTTTCTTAAAAACGGCTTCAGATTTTTCAATTGAAATTTCTATTTAGGATGAGGTTTTACTCTTCTTTAATATTATTGGAGGTAAATTTCGGTTGTATTTTAGGAAACCGATAAGTTGAGAAAATGTCAAAAAATATACTTTGGGCGACGATAAATGGCAGCTGGCAAGAGGATGGGGCAACACCTTAAAACCCGTCCTCACCAAGGAAATTAGAAAACTTTACTACGAGAAAGTCTGTGCCATTCTGTAGCGCCTCTAGTTTGTTTTGTTTAGGTACACTTTCTCGCAGCGAGATGTTCTTTTTTCTCCAAAAATTTTTTTTACGATAACCAAATTGTGTGTCATAGTGGACCGGGACAAAAGGGGCCAGGAAAGGCAGAGTACGCTCTTTTTGTTGTCCTACTATTCCCAAAAATCAGGAATGTAAAATTATAGTACGCTCAGAACAAAGGGAAAAAAGTAGATTACTGCTTTGAAAAGTTAGATGGTTATTTCAAGTAAATTGTAAGTTACAGGGTCCTTCTACTTCACACATCTAAACTTTTCATGCCATTCTCAGATGTTTCGCGTGAAAACATATGCAGACTTTCCACGTTTTTGCAATATAAACAACCCATCTCTCAATAAATAGCAAGTTGTCATTTACTTGCATTGCCTGAACGTGTTGTACTAACACACACACACACACACACACACACACACACACTAAACTAACACAAACATTCATTAAAACTTGCCAAACAAAATATATTGAAAATAGAACGTTTGATAAAAAAATGTTAACATTAAAATCGTTGGGGGATAACAAGTAATATTTTAAGCGCATGACTTGAATATTGAAATTCTATCATCAAAATTTGAATTCAGCACAGGAAACTGCAAATATTATTAAAAAATTAGATCAAAAGGGCAATATTTATTTATATTTTAAATAAACGTATACAAGAAAGACATTGAAAAATTAATAGTTAAATTATATTAGATTCTGGTTAAAGTCTTGCTGTTAAAATTCCTGCATTCCGTGAAAAATTACGAACATTCTGGATTTTTTTCCAAATGATTATTTAATATAGGTAATATTTCTCTCGCTGATAATAATTAATACAAATTTATAAAATAAATATTTACAAATCCGACAGTTCATAAAAATATATGGAAGGACGTTCATTGCAACGTTTCGAGCACAGGGGCTCGAAATTCTTTGGCACCTTTCATAGTGAATATGGTACCAAATGTTTCATACATTTCATTTTATTACAAATTCACACCTTAGTATCATCGCTAAGATCATGGTAATATTTACTTTAAACGATTTTCAAAATAAAAAGATAGCGACTTGACTATGTCTGAAAGGACAGTGCTTATTTAAATTAAATTCGTAAACGAGAAACTAAACAAACCGAAATAATACAAATGCCATTTTAATAACAAATGTGATATGAAACACAAACCTCGGCAACCGCATAATACAGTCAAAAACTTACTTATACTCTAGGAATCACTTGCACAGCAGAGGTTGCCATCCAGCACTTTGCGGCCAAACGTTGTAACGTCATTGTGGCCTTCTCAGTGGCGGCTCGTGGGTATTCGCACGTTCACATGTGCACACCCATATACCTGCGGTTCAATGTTTCTGAAACATTTCTTAACATGAGGGGAATACAAAACCTCTCAGAGCGTTTCCGAAACATGGTATTTCAAAACACGCGCCGTTCAGAAGCTGCGATTGACAGTCCGCCGCCAATGCTCTTCGTGACAGCAGGCTAGAGCACACTCGGGAAATGCGAGCGAGCAGCCGGGGTCTAGTCCCCCGCGGGGCTGAAGGGGAAAGAGGAGGAACATGGTGGCTTACGGGCGATGGGTGCACACTCCGGACCGTGCGGATATTACTGCGCAGGCGCGACATCTGGAAGTGCCTTGACATGTGAAGATACAACACTCGGCTAGCACAAGTTTTTAAGAGAAGTAAGTGTGGTATTGATGGAAGAAAGTGTGAGATATCACTCCACTTAAATGAGCTCTCGCCTCTTAGAAAGCAATTCCTCGGTAGCGCGCGAAACGCAAACGCATTGCTGTGCAGTGTTGCATTCATAAGTATTGTGTTAATCGAATGTTATTTGCACATTTTAAAGAGAGCATTTGGTTCTTTTAAAGAGTTGGTTTCTTTACAAAAGAGAATGCGGATGGAAATGATTTACATTCACTAACAACTAAAATATTAAAATTTTGTTCATAGCTGGCTGGAAATTGGCCTGAAAATTGTTGGTATTGTGTCTGACAACAACAGGATTAACAGATGCCTGTTCAATTTAATACGAGTGGCATGTACAGTGTGAATTTGGCCCCCTCACATGTAAATATATTACATTTCACTCTGTAGAGGTTTTCAAAAATATCAGAAATAATTGATTAAATATGAAAGATGATCATAAAACTGACTTATTCCCTCATTTTCTTGTCGAGGGACCCATTTTAGAAGCAAGGTTTTCTGTTTTAAGACAATTTTATTTAGCGGTAAAGAACCGCTTGCTAAAAAGTGCTTGTAAACCTTCTTGTAAAAGTGATTTTCCTACTAATCTGGAATGTCAGAAAGCTTCTTTAGCATGTGGTATTTTCAATGCATTCATATACAGCGCCGTGAAGCAAGAATGGGACAAGTCTGGAATTGTTGTAAGTGAAGGAACAAGTGAATTTGTATAGATCATTTACCAGTGGTGGTCTTTTGTAAATATAAAATCGCGAGTTAAAAGTAACAATTCTAGGAATAAATTGGTAGTTCCCTTTGAGTCTGTAAGTGATGAGAGGTTGAATTTTCTACAAAGTTTTCTTTGGTGGTTGGAGAAATGGAAAAAGGTAGGGATGGCTTGCCTCACAAATGATACATATTCAACACTTTACCAGTGTAAAACAGTGCAATTAACGTTCAGAAATGAACGTTAATTTTCAATTAAAATTTGTGAAATTTAATTTTATTAAATTTTGCAAATCGTATACATTTCAAGTAAATATTATATTTAAATTAATTGAATTGTGTGCACCTTTTAAAGGAAATATAATGTAAATATACATATACAAGTGTCTTGTTTAACTTGACAAATCAAAATATCTCGAAATTACGCATCGGATTGAAAAAAGGATATGAAATTTATTTGTCTCGAAAGGGGCCATCCAATGATTCCAAACACGATCCTCAACCCTATCCTCTGGGGGTGGAGTGGGGGGTAACTTTGGAATTTTAAATATTATTAGCAACTAGAAGATGTAATAAGAAAACTTTTTTCGTTTTTAATTTAATTAAACATCCTTATTTCATTTGCAGGATCTGCTCGGCATGTAGTGGACAACATTTCTCCTGAGTTCTCGGCTGCTAAATGAATAGAAAAAATCCTGTAACACGTGGTGTAGTCAAAATCTCGGTTTTGTGGGATCTTGATGCCGAAAAACCAACTGGAAGCAACACGTCTGTAGTATGTGAACAAACATAGCGCCTAAACCATGCGTAGAATTTTTTTCGAATTGAAGAAACCCCTGTCAATATGTATCTAGTAGAAGGTTAGAAATTTTTAAAAACCTCCCTTAGTTTTTGGGGGAACTTTATATGAAGCCGTAAGAAATGATTCAGAATTTTCTCAAAAAATGGCACCAAATTTTTTGTTTTAATTTCTTGTAAGAACAGAGTAAAATACTTATAAAGGTGGCAAAGGTCCAATTTTCAAGATTAACTCTGAATTTTCAGAAATTTTAAAAGTGTGCGTTTTTATCATCAACTTCTTACAATTACAATATTGAAGTTAGAGACTTTTCCTTCGAATTAAATTTGATGTGCATAAATAGTTCTTCATTTAAGGTGTGAAGATTGTTTTGTAAATATTAGTGGTTTTTGTGCAATTGTGGGTGAACTATTTGGAATTTTAAAAAATACAAAAAGATTTTCTCGAAAACGGCCCAATTTTTTTCTGAACAGTATTATATTTATGAGTACATGCTTTAAAAATTCAAGTAAATTTGCTCAAAATTACTCATTTTCAGAATAGCTCAAACACCATTTTCTCAACGGTGGCTTCAATTTCTTTCTTTAAACTATTTCAACGAATAGTGGTAATGGTACTGTTTAATATAATATAATGTAATGTTCATTTTTGCGTATTCTTTTGTTTTCCCAAAATTGCACAAATGTTTTTATTTCTTTCAATTTATTCAATGAATTGTATTCAGTAATATGCACATTTCAATGGTATATTATTGAATTTGTGAGTGGAAAAAAAAAAAAAATTCCAAAAAGAGCTTCAATTTTGCATTTACAGTAACGCTTAACGCCTTTTTTTTAATGGCTTCAAATTTTTCAATGAACTTGCTATTTAAGACAAGGTTTTAGCCTTCTTTAATACTCTTAAAATAATATTTCGGTTCTACTATTTGGTAATCGAAGAGTTGGGAAAATGGCAAAAAAATGTATTTTGGGCGGCGATAGATGCCAACTGGCAAGAGGATGAGGGAAGACCATAGAGCCGGTTCACTCCAAAGGAAATTAGAAAACTTAACTTCGAGAAAGTCTGTGCTATTCTGTAGCACTTCCAGTTACTATATGTAATTTAGTAAATCCAAACTGCAGGACCACTTGCTTGGAGACATGTACCAAATTGAAGTTTTTTGGGATTCAATTTAATAAAAAATTGTATTTTTGAGTGATAATCATTTGGTGTTTCTGTTGCAGTAAATTTTTATCTCAGGTGTTTTTTGCCCACTATCTGTCTTGTGAACTATGTATAAGTCTTTGTGTAACAGTTTGGCATTTTTACCAGGAAGCATTAGCTATTTTCTAAACATATTTCTGATGGTTCTTGAGATGTCTGTTGGGTATAATCTCCTGAGTATGATAAGTGCTTTATTTAGTTATATTGTTTTGCAGAAATTGTGTGCGTTAGTCACATAACATGATTGGGAAAGACATGAAAATATTTTTTTAGTAATTGAAAAACTGTTCAATATCTGTATCAAATGTTGAGTAATTCTGGATATATTATCGACCTTTGGATTTTCATCCACGATCCATTGAGCCATGCTTTTGGACAAATATGTAGCCTGTGATATCGGAATATTAGTGAAACATACCAAGTCCAAAAACTCTGCTTTGAGATTAATGAAGTTGAAGTAGAATCATGTAATTTTTTTTACTTGTTCATCACTTGTACTAGGTAGGAGGTAAAACATGTTTCTTGTAATGCAGTTTAATATGTAATATTTTTTTTAAAAAAAAAAAAAAAACTTATCAATAATATTCATTTGTATTGTACCTTAGTAGCAATTTTGATAATAGGCTGAAATTTGACAGGTGTTGATAGCTGGAATGTCATTTTAATAATGATGCAATATTAAAGAAGTAATGGTCACTAGTTATACTTGGACAATTGTCTAAATTCATGGTTTCAATATTTAGTCAATGGCAAAGTAAAATAATCTTTATGTCTGATTACTTGCTCACATTTATTTTGTAAAAAATTGTATTATTTTTATATTTTTAAAAAATTTTTATTTTGCACTACCTGGACAATAATTCCATTCAGTGACTTAGGATTCCAAATCCTAATATTTTAGTCTTCTTAATTGTCTAGCGTATTTTACATAAAAATAATGTATTCATTTGACGCCATTTTAAAAACAACTTCATTTTAAATGTCCCGGTCGTCAATACGCGCCACCTCTATTGGTAGAACGCCCTTCGACGCTATTGGCTCAATCAGGGCCCAGATGGCGGCTTCCCCCTCCATGAAAATTAGAAATTTGAATAAGAGCGTTGGGATTAACATTGAGTGCCGTCTCTATTAGTATACTCTCTGATTCAGAGTAAGTTAGTACATAGTGAAAAGTGTTATATTGATACTACTGGTGTGAATGCGATATACACGAACGCGATCTTGTTTGTTCATCTTCCTGCCATTCGTCAAGCGAGCAACACGTCGCTCGTATGTCTTTGTGACAAAAATGTAAATTACTTTTGGTTTATAAAGAGTCAAAAGTTACTTAATGCAAATGTTAAACTAAACCGTATGTTTTGCGTTTTCAAGCTGGTGTATCATTTTCGCCCAATCTAAAAATCCATTTATTTGCAAGAGGTTACGGTGCCAAGGAAATCGTTCTTGGACCGAAGGTTTTTGTTTTTGAAGCGAATATCCGCAAGAACAGCGAGTAACCGCAAGTTAGCACTCGTCTCTTTGTCGGAATCGTCTGTCACAACCTAACCTCACTTGTCAACATTGTGTTAACTTCAATTCATCATTTTGTGTGTAGAAAGAAAACTAATGTGCTTGTTTGATCAAGTTCATAGGTTTATTTTGAAATTGAAAGTTAATATTCTGAATTGAAATTCGAAATTTGTTCTTTGAATTTGAAAAATTTTGTGAATTCAAGAAAATTTTGTCAGTAAAAGTAACGTGATCAAACCAAACTATTTTGATACGTTGTTAGTATTGAATTTTTTCAATAATTATTTCTTTTCAAGATTATTTCTTTATTTTCAATTGGACATTTCTTTTGATTAAAGTCTGAGTGGTGTGAATTTGAAAATGTACATTACATTTAAATTTATTTTTGAATTATGGATACAACTAAGTGACAACTTGAAATTCTGTATGAAAATCCTCTAGGCAAAGTAAACTATGTTCGGTGGAGGTTCAAGATTTATCTAACATTGAAATCCAAAGACTTGTTTACCATTGCAACCGTAATTAAAGTCAAACCTGAAAGTAATGAAAATGATAATGCAATGAAGTTCTGGATTCAAAAAGATCTTGAAGCTCAGACACTCATAGGAATAAATGTTAGTAGTAATATCCCCATAAAATTGCTCATTGCAAATCAGCTTATTCTATGTTAGATAAATTGAATACACTTTATGGTAAGAAATCTGATTTGACTTTGGAAGACTTGCAAAGACGTTTTTGGTTACAAATATGACAATAATAAATCTGCAGTCGAAAATTGTTTAACTGTAATTCAGTATTCGGAAGACCTAAAATCTTAAGATAGAGTTAAGGAGAGTAGGATAATGACTCTCATTCTTAGAATGCTACCATAGAAACTTTGCCACTTTCGCACTGCTTCAGACAACACCAGTCCAGTCGACAAGAATTTAAATACAATAATTGAACGTTTACGTTTAGAAGAGGATGAGATATATAAATCGGAGAAGTCGAAGAGCCAAAACGCTCTCTTCACAAAACAGTCGGAAAAGAAGTCATGTAAACAAGACTCACAAGAAAAGTTTACATATGAGTGCTTCAAATGTCGCAAACCAGGTAATGTGAGGAAAAATTGCGAAAGTAAATCGTGTGCAAAGTATTTCGAGTGTTGCAAGAGCAAGTACTGTGGCAACAATTGTAATGAAAAGGGGCACTTAACCAAGGATTGTCCTGAAGCAAGTAACAACAGTCAGGAAAAGAAGTCAGCGAAAGAAGGGAGGACAAACAAACATATCCCAACAATAGCAATAGCATCGTGCCTTTATTAGTGTAAGATTGTCACTAGGCAACATTAGTGGTCTGAAATCTGAAAACAAAAGTTGCTGGTTTCAGGATTGTGGTGCAATACATCATATGACTTTTGAGAGGAAATTGTTGATATATTATGAAGAATTCTCCCAACCTACAAAGATTTTGATATATGCCTCGAGATATGTAGGACTACGACAAGAAGATATCGAGGTTGCGGCGTTTGATGGAGAGAAGTGGAACGAAGTAATTCTGAAAAATGTATTGTTTGTACCTGACTTAACCTTTAATTTATTTCCAGTGAGTCAAATGTTGGGTAAAGAATATGTACAGAGTGCCAACGCAATCAGTGGATATACAAGACCACTGACACAGAAAAAATCGTAGCCATTGCAGAACGAGAAAACAAGTTTTACAGAAGTTAACTCGACCTGAAGAAACAGACAAGTGTCTCAGAGCGACATCTATCAAAATGTGACACGAAAGAGTAGCACACCAGAATACATACGAAATATTCTGAAGAAAAACAATGTAGACTATGAGGATGACTGGAATGTTTGTTTGCCCCGGCTGTACTGTTGGTAAACATCATCGTGAACCACACCCTGGAAATGAGAGAGAAGCAGAACGTACATTGGACTGTATTCATGGTGGTCTCTGTGAGAAGGATGGTAAGTCTGTGGGAGGAGTCAAGTATTTCCTACGGCTGAAGGGTGATTATTCACAATTTAGAACACTATACTTTCTGAAAACGAAAGATGAAAGCCAGACAAGTTAAAAGAGTTCACGAAGATGGTTGAAAACCAATTTGGAAGAAAGGTCAAGTGTCTTAAGTCTGATTACGGAAAGGAAGTATTTAATAACGCCGTGAATTAACTTATAATTAAAGTAGAAGTATTTCACAGTAAGTCAAACCCGTATACACCTGAACAGAACGGCAGAATTGAGAGGGAGATGATAATTTAGGAGGCAGCGCGAACATCAATTCACATCAAGAAACTGAACCTCAACTTATGAGCTGAAGCAGTAAACTATGAAGTCTTCACAATCAACCAAACAGACCCAAGTTCAGTTTAAAAGAAATGTCCAACAGAATTGTGGTTCGGCCATTGGGTTAAAATCGAGAATTTGAAGTTTTGGCTACATCTGTTAAGCTTATATACACAGACCACAAACGAGGAAAGATAGATAAAAAATCGCAAAAGGGAATCTTTATTGGCTTGTGATCTGGATGGGCCAAGCTATAGGATCTTTCTACAAGATGAAAACGACATTCTTAGTTCTGGAAATATCATCTTTGATGAAAACACAAATATTGAATGAGGACACATCGAAATTGAAGCTCTTCTAAACAACGAACCAGATCAACAATCTACAGATGAAGAGTATGAAGATGAAGAGGACCGTGAAGACGAAGAGGAGTTCGAAGATGAAGAGGACTCTGGAAATGAAGATAAATGTGTGATATGACTCCTACTATGTCGATGCCTTAGGAAATTCAGATTCGTCACTTATATCGGAGCCAAGTGAAAACTCACTGAAATATAGGAGATCGTCGAACCCTTAGACGACCAATCAGATATAAAGATAATGCAGCTGGGTCATTCCATGCAAAAAGTTAGATTTTATGACACGACTCCTTCAAACTTGAAACTATTTTGAGATATTGTTGTCCATGATGTTGTCCATCGTCGAAGTACAATATTAAATTTTTTGATTGTTCGGCAATAATGCATTCTCAAAACCTAAGACTTCTTGTGAACACCCCTATATTCTTTATATGTTTTTGACTTTATATAAACGTTTCTACAAATTCTAAAAATTTGTGAGTATATGTAAGATACGTAGTACAATTATTCATTAAATATCAATTTTATATCGTGCTATTTTGGCATACAACAATAAAAAACTTCTTTAAAACGTAATTACTCGAAAGACAAACTTTTTAAATTTATGAAAAGTACAATAATATTGCATTCCAGATGTTCTAGAAGGTATTAAATTTTCTTGATGATATCTTAGAAAGAAGAAAAATTATCGTTGAAAATACTCACCTTAGCTGAAGGGAGCAGTATCCAACCCACCACAACTATTCATTGTTGCAGCAACTTTGCTGGCGTGGTGGCTGGTGAGTCAGAGGTGCCTTTTGGAGAACCACTTCCCTAGGCACTTCAGTTGAATTTGATACAGGTTTTACTGAAAGTATGTTTTCACTAACTGGAGTGACAGATTTTTTCAAAATTGATAAAGCGCCATGTTTTTGGGGCGTCTTCCTAGACCTATAATATTGATGATAGAGATATTTTCCTTAATGAAATCTATTCCTTAAAGACGGATCTTAAATAAGTTCATGTTCAACTTTTCGAAAATGTGAGTAGTTTCTATGTAATTTTGCGCGAACTACAGGCAATTTTTTCTAAAAAAAAAACGCTCCAAATTTTTTCTTTTTCTTTTATCCTTGTATGCAATAAGAGACGGTAAAAAATATTGTGCGAATCCCATTTTCAGCTAATTCCGAAAATGCCAAAACTTTCTGGTTTTCGGAAAATGCCAAAAAACGAACATTTGAAAACTACAAAAGTGGAGATAGCTTTAAACAAAGTCTGTTGTAAAAATCAGCTCTTTAAAGAAAATCATCTAAAATTTTTTAGAAAAAGAGACAATTTCGCTAAATTAGCATCTGAAATTTACGCAATTTCTAAAAAAATTAGCTCAGAAACCGCTCCAAACTTTTTCTTTAAATTTTCTCTCATATGTAATAAGGGAGGGTAAAACATTTGGTGCTAATCCCATTTTCAGCTAACGTTCCATTTTTTCGAAAATGCCAAACAACGTGAACATTTGAAAACTACAGAATTGGAGATAGTAATTTTTGCTTTAAACAAAGTCTGTGGTAAAAAAATCAGATCTTTAAATGCGGTCATGTACAATTTTTTTAAAAAACGAATTGATAGTTTACAACAGACTTGGTTAAAGCAAAAATCACTATTTCCAATTTTGTGGTTTTCAAATGTTCACTTTTTGGCGTTTTCGGAAAAAACACTGCAAGCACTGCTTGATATGGTCGTGATCATGCGACATCTAGCGGCACGACCGAGAAAGATGCGGAATTCAGTGACATAATGCCATGATTTTGGTTTAGAAATATGCGCGCCACAGTTGATACACCTTGACCGAATCGTATCATCAGTGGGAATAGTTCACCATGGAATAGTTCAATTGATGAATTAGTTCGCGAACGACACATCTGTTGACAATAATTTGAATATACGCGATTACTGTTGGGCGTACTGATGCTATCATGATAGCCAGCTGATAGCTGAAAAGCCAGCCACCACTGCTGTCAAGAATTGTGGTGTTTTTAGTGAGGTATGTAATATATGGTTATGGATGTGAGTAATATGTGTTGTTTGAGGCGGCAACTTTTGTGGTTGCGGGCAACCGAGACCACGCTCGTAATTGCAGTCCTAAGGCCCTATCCGGTGAATCGCTATTCCGTATTATAAAGGTATAAGGATGTGAGTTCAAGCAATTTCTTAAAACAATATTGATTAAATCAAAGTTAATAGTTCTACTCTTTCACGGTAACTCAACGACCATGTAAGACCGTTTTACACCGAGATGACTGAATGGGAGTCGTAAAGATAACTGTGATTTGTAAAAAGTTTATTAGTGTTGTATACTTATATAAGTGTTTCGTAACTTTGCTCTCTATTTCTCCATTTTCATAAGATGTCTGTAGGAATTTTTTGATATTTTATTGACATTACCGTTTGACGTCTGATTTTTTTTTTTTTTTTTTGGTTACTAGATTTACGATTGCTGAGAAAATGGTTAAGAAAGGAGGCAGGAAAGTGAAAAATAGAAACAAATCGACCATTAGAAATTCCAGATCGTTTGCTGCTTCTGAAGTTAATGCCAACTCAATCAATCACACCTTTCTACCTGATAACACGGTAGCAAGGGTTAGTACTGGTAAGCATTCTTTTGATTTACTTGTATTTAATGTATTTCAAAATTCTGTAATATGTCATCACTTCATCGCTCTTGCAACTTAACTCGCTTGATGTCAAGACTGATGTGATGACTCAACTTTATTTGATGAACTGTCAATGTGAATATGAGGTGTAAAGTATTGCAGACATCAATGATCTTGAATCATAAAATGTTAAGTATTACAGGGATTTTAAATAATAACACAGTGTAATTATTATCAAAAAGTGTAAGAAAAACTGGATTGCTGGAGAGGAGAAAAAAGAAAGTGCTGTAGAAACACTCTTAATCGAAACACTTTTAATCAAAATAGCATGTAACCAAAAAGATCGGAAAAAATAAAGAGAGAGATAATGGAACCAGTGCGTGCTTCATCCATAACTGTCATGTCAACGCTCTTTCTTCATAAAGATAAGTAGGTGAAAGGCAGATAGAAAGATAAACTTTGGGTTCAGTTTTGCACCCAACTTGCTTCATGTGCACCCCATCTAGTCAGCCACTTCAGTCAGTTTGTGTAGTAATGTTTTTTCCAAAAACATTAGGCCTTCTGCAATTCTAAAAACAGTAAGTACATGCACACTTACATTTAAAGAGTAAAAGTTCTTTATGTAAACAGAAAAGTAATTTTTATTTCAACTTCAGCTTAAAAACTTACTTTCTTCTTAACCAAAAATTTGGTTATATGAAAAGACCCCTGCCTCCTCTATTGTGGTTAAGAGGTTCTACTGTATTATGAAGACAGTTTACAAACTGAGAGAAGAATCTAAATAATGTATTGTATGTAGTATTTGCTGAAGATGTACTTAACTCTTAAGTGGCAATTAAACTATTAATATTTTGTTAGCAGTGTAGGAGGAACAGTAGAAAACATACCAATTGTTAGTGGTTATGAAATGGTAAAAAAAAATTAAAATCGTGAGCATGTTTCAGGATGTAACATTGCAAGAAATTGGAACAATTGTTAAAAACTTTGGTGGTGTAATTGTTAGTCAGCATTACACCTAGATTTGCAGGTTCAAACCTGATCAAAGCTACGAATTTTTAAGGGTGAAAAAATCCTTCATACACTATTGTGCAGAAGTAAATCCAGGTGTCCCATGTTGTAGATTTACTGCTTGTAAAAGATCAAGCCCAAAAGAAGCCTCTGAACTAAATTCAAATTACCTGTTTCATCACCCGAGTGATACCTTTTTTCTCTGCTAGATGGCAAAAGGATCATAGTGAAATTTCCATGGTCAGGCAGAAGAACAAGCCTGATGGTAAAGCCTTACCATGTAAAAATTTAGATATCTTAGGAGATTTTTAGAGAAATTAAGAGTTTTTGTTATTCCCCCAGGGCACAATATTAGGATATACATTAATGTTTATTCTATACATAAAGGATGTATTTATAGACCTCGACAAGGGTGTTATTGTTTCCTTTGCGGATGGCAATAGTATACAGTTAAGGCTACGACGTGGTCTGAAGCTATTAACTGTACAGAAAAAAGAATTAAATATTGTGGCCAAATGGCTTTATTGTAATTTTCTTAGCTTGAATGTGAACAAAACTGTTTATAATGTTTGTTAGTATGTAGATACTGTACCAGATAAGTGTTCCTCGAAAATACACTTTGATCAGTGTGATATAAACAATTGTGATTGTCCTGAGAATTAATTTACTTAAAAGAAGATAATTTACTAAATATTTAGGTATTCATGAAGGTTATACATGGAAGTGGACTCAGCATATATCTTACATTGCTAGTAAGTTGTGGTACCTTATATTTCTGTTTTTTAAGCTAACATAATATTCAACACTGATAATTAATAATAATTAATTAATTTAATTAATAATAAATAATTCTAATATTCAACACTGATAATTTATTGATGATTTACTACGTATTTTTGTGATTAATTGCAACTTACTGCATTTTAGCCTGGGGAGGTACCTATGAAAATATATTCAGTCAAATTAGTATTATCCAAAAGAAAATTGTTTAAATTATATACAAAAAAACCTACTTAAAAATTCTATAAAAATTTAATCACAAGTGTACAACGATAATTTTCACATATTTTAAGAAAGGATTGGAGGGGTCATAACTACATTGCATATAATATCTGTAACAACCTTACTTCAAAATTAAAGAATATAAATATTAATACACCAAAAGCAAAGAAAGATGTCAAGATATGGTTGATAAATATATAGATAATGAAACAATCAAAACAATATTAACTAATCTTTTTTTTTAAGTGTCTTCTTTTGCGTCTGTTTTTAGGCAGCTGTCCTTAATTGAATATATGTATTAATTACTGTTATGTAAATTTTATACCATTTTCATTGTTATTAGCAAATACTTCTTTTCCACCATCTTTATACATTTAACTTTTTTCACTTCAGTATCTTATTATTTTCTTTATTTCTTAATTATCTTTTTGAACCGAAACCAAAACTATGGTGTCATGTTTGCACACAGGCTTCATTGCCTTGCAAGGTACTTTTATACAGAAAATTATAGTGTGTGATTTGTATATTGATTATTCTATATATTTTAATGTATAGAATGCTCTCTCTCTCTCTCTTTTTCCTCTTTTCCTTCCCTTCTTTTTTTTTCCTCTCTACCTTCCTTTCCTTCTCTATTTCCCTCTCATTCTCTATTTCCTTTTGTCACTTTCCCCCTAACGTTTTTCTTTCTTTCTACTCCCCCTCTCCCATTCTCTTTCCCACTTTCTCGTTTTCACATTCTCACTCTTTTCCCTTCTCTCTCTTTTTCATCTTTCTCTCTCCCCTTCCTTTGTCCCCTTTCTCTTTCCATATCTCATTTCTCCTCTTTCTTTTCTTTGCTCCCTTTTCCTCTTAATAATTGGTTAATATTTTGAAGAACGCTCACAGTCTTCTCTCTCACTCACACATTTTTCATATTGTGTGAAACATTTTCTGTTCGATATTTTAAAAAATTTCTTTTATACAAATGTCCTGACAATTACCAACACAAAAAAAGAAAAAATATCCAATTTGGTGCAGTCGTTCAAAAGTTATGCACATTTCTGCATTTCATTTTTATTTATATAGATTAATATGTAATTTAATATAATAAAATTAAATAATTTCAATTTAAAATTGTAATTAAAAACAAAATAACAATAATTATAATAATATGTAACTAGTGTCCGACTTATCGAAAAAAACAAACACTAGATAGTCCCGTACAATGCCCGAGGTCATAATATTCCAAGCACAACTCATATGGCCTAAGAAATTAACTCTGAATGTGTAAAATAACTTTTTCTTTTTGATGTATTAGACTTTGTTCTAGCGATAAAAGTTCATTATTTTTTGTATTTTAAAACACTTCCGTAAAAATCAAACATTAAGGTTACAGCCTTTTTTCAAGTTACAACTCAAAATTACTCTATAATATGATCTCTTTATCTTCAAACTAACACTAGAACATTGGGAGCAGTCATTTTGACTCTTTTGATGTCTTAGTTTTCTCTTGTGCCTATATCCATTGATCTATTTTTGTGATATTAATATTTGAGGATTATCTATAAAATGTTGAAATATAATTTCTTTTATTCACCTTAGTTTTTGAAATAATAGCTAATTTTTCATGGTTTACCTTCAACCATGGGTAGCTGTCAAAATGCCCGCTCATTTTAAATGCGATTGGGACGACAATCTCTCTCTCAAATATTCATTCAGACTAAGTACTATATAACCTCATCGATTTAGCTGGAATCAATTCCTGGATACTGCATTAAAAAGGTCTTGGGGAAACAATGTATCTTGGCAGTCATGTACGACTGCTGTAGACTCAAAACATTTCAAGAGGGCATCACTTGTCGCAGAATACTCCAGAACAAACATTCAAGGGATGATTAAGTGTTGACTGTCAGATGGGATATTGTAAAAACATTAAATCCAATGACACCTGTTCTGAGTGTGGAAAAATAATTTTTGGGAAAGGGGTGAAAAAAGTAGTTGTGTGTTTGACTTGGAACCAAAAAAAGTATCAGATATCTGATATTTTTACTTAAACCAAAATTGTTAAGTGATTTATTTATCTTTAATTAATTTAAAAGCAGAAAAAGTTTATTTAAACATCAGTTTTTAAATTTATGATTAAATTATTGTAATTTTATTGAAAAAAATAAAGATGCTATGTATTTGAAGGTTCTGGTGCAATACTGCCCTAACCCACAAGATCTTTAAATTTCAGTTACGTATAGTTTCATGCTCTTGAAACGTTTCCCTTGCATCCACATTACCAAATAAGCTCATGGCACCATCTAATAGCGTGATTTCAAAAAAAGGCATTCTCCATTCAAAGAAATTTTACCATTTTTTTGTGCAATACCACCCTAATCAAAGAGCACTTATTGTTGAAAACAAACTGGATTCATCAAAACCATAACAATGTTAGACAGTTTTTGAAATATTACATTCTATTTCATAGTTGTCTTGTTATCGAAAATTTGGGGTATACTGGTTGTTACTTGCGTACTTTCCCATTAACCCTTTAAAGCGGGTCAGTTCGGTGTAGATTAGGGCAGTATTGTTGGTAAATTAATTTTTATCTACAGACAAATGCTGGATATAAACTAATCGATCATCTAAGTCTGTTAGTATATAACTCCACTAAAAATTGTTTATTGTTCTTCGTTTCATAAGTTTGTTCATTTTATTTTATATTATATTATATTTTATTTTCTGAAAATTGTTCAATTATGTGAAAAAGTTCACGAGAAATATAATATATTCTTTATATAATTTTTGTAAATGATTTGAGTTTTTTTATCTGAGTAATTTTTTTTTAAATTACAAATAATAAAATTGATTTAAATAATTTATTTAAAAAAAAAATTTGATTTAAAGCAGTGATTTAAATCATACCAGCCTTACCCTAAAAGTATTATAAGACTTGTTATTACAAAGATTTCTCGAAAAAAAGAATTATTTGAAGTGGTCATTTTGACTGCTTGCCATTGTTATTGGTAGTGTAATGTATTGCCGTCCTTCTAGTGTTAAGGACTTTTATCCTGCAACTTCAGATTTGGCGAAAGATTCTTTGTAACTCAAAATAAGAACATGATTTATTTTGAGAAAATCCATAATGTGCTATCTGTTGACACTTCCTAAAGCTCTGGAATTCCTTCCAATTACCTGTTATCACATGTAGTAGAATTATTATTAAAATGTAGCAACAAGCATTGTTTGCAACTTTTGATTAGAATTTTTCATTCCATTTAATAGAAACACTTTGCTTTAGTAAATAGATACACATTTTATAATATTGTACTGCGAAATGAGACCTCAAGAATAATTTTGCCATCAGTATAAAAGTACACATGTTAAATAGTATTTCATACTCGAGGGTCTGTTTGTTAGGATAAATTTGTTCAAAATCACTTATTTTATTTATATGAAACTAATGTAATGTACAGACCTCGGATTTTAGGACAAGTGCCTATTTAGTATCTTGAGGATGTAGTGGAAAATAGAAAATTGTAGATGTTTACGAATCATGAAAATATAGATTTACTGAAACCATCTAATAATGACTAAAATATCCTAAAAGTGTTGTTGATGCCTATTTTGATATTGTTTTTGCCTAAATCAAGTAATTTTGAAGAATTATCATATTTTCATTATTAATTTTTAAAATGAGTTATATCAAGATGCAAAAACTTACCCGAATTTCCCAAAATATGTATTGATTGATAAATACGCACCGAAATCTCTCGCCCAACACACCAAACATAAGGAGCTGAGCAAGTTAATATAAAGAGATTGTTTCAGGCTCGTCTTTGTAAGGAAAAAAATATGTCTGTAATTGTACTACTCAGTTTTCTTGGCGGTACAAGGGAAGATGGTCTGTCCACCAAACAAACCAAACTAAATCAATAAATTTGTCTCTGAAAATACTATTCTTAAGTGTTTCTTTATTATTTCCCTACCAGCGAATGTTGATTCATTGAATTGACATATCAAAGAATTCATGAATTTTAATTATAATGCTTAACAATGTAGTATTCTCCTTTACTTAAAAGGGGATTATAACTTTGTTTTTTTCTTATTGCAACACTTAAAGTAATCTAATTGAATTACATTGTATGCTCAAGTTGCATTCGTATTATGAAAGTCTAGGTTATATTTATAATTTTAATATGCTGTTCCTTTTGTGTAGATGGTTGGTGGGAGGACATCTCTATACCAGGATATGCCAGTAAGCGTCATTTATTGCACAAGTTGCAACAAGATGGAATACATGATGATACAAGAATTATTACATCCCCTTTTATGAATTGGTGGTCTCATGTTGGTAGCAGGAACCTGCCTGATCATCTTCCACGAGAACATAAAATATCTGTTAGTCCTACACTTCCCGATGTTCCAGCAACTCCTGAAATTCAACATGTTGAGAGGCGGATACATCAAGAGAGATTTGACAATATGTGGGATGAGAAAACCGAAGATTTCTCATCCAGTTCAGGATCAATTAAAAACTCTCATGGACCTGTATTGAGAAAACGTAAACATAGTCTTCTATCATTTGCTACAGAGAAAGCACTAGAAAGAGAACTGCACAACTCTGATTCTGGAGATCTTTCTAATGAGCATTCTTTGCATAATACATCAGAAGATTGTACAAAGAAAATTGGAAAACAAAAAGGTTCCAAGTCAATCAGGAGAAGGAAAGAAAATTATCAAAAACGGGCATTATTGAATAATATCAAAAATTTGTTATGAATCCAACACAGAACGTGGTTCAGAAGCTGTGAAGACGGGTAAAATTCAACTTTCAAAGTTAATGTCCAATGAGAATAACAGCATAAGTTACCCTAGTATTACAGATACCTTTGACAACTGTCTGCCTGAGAGAGCACAAAAGACAGGTAGATTTTATAATGCATTTCAGGACGGTACAGTAAGTATAACAAATGAAGACTTATATCTGTCAAAAAATTCAAATAAAATACCATCAGATTTAAGTGGTGTCACTGATATTAAGGAAAGGTTATCACTTTCTTCCTCAAATACTCAAGAAAGAACAAGGGCACGCAAGCAACGAAAACTTTTACATGGTTCATGGACAGGGCAAATAGATCTGGATAATTCTGATGTGCAACGTAGAAGAAATATTATATCACTTTTGGAAATGACCAATCCAAGTATAAAAAATGAATTTGAGACTAAAGAACCGCCTAAGACTGGATTGAAGTATTTACAGGCTTTTCTAGAGGTTTCCAATGAGGATAAATTATCAGAAGTGAGTTGCAAGGAAACTGGTAATGAAGATGAGTCTATACTTCAGTCAAAACTGAATCAGAAACCTAAAAGTAGACAACAAGAACAAATTTTGAATATTGAAGATAAAAATAAAATTCCTGCTGAGAAACTACTAACCCAACTGTCACATTCAGGTCATACATTTTTAACAGATGTGTCTTCATTGTCAGATGGATCTGATAGAGTGCTTGCACTCCATCATCCCACTTCATTCCGCCTCAGTTCATCACTCCAGACCACTAGAGATGCCTCTGCAGTGAATGTTCCTACCATTTCAAAGGTAAAGTCAAAGATTTTGGAGAATCTATATCAAGCTACTTCCATTTCTGATAGCTTTTCTGATGAGAGTACTACCGGGACTGAGAAAGAGCTTGTTCAGTCAAGAGCATCTCGAAACGTAAAACGTGGATTAATCGCAGACAAATTGCTTGCCTTCAGTGATATAAGTGAAAATTCCCAAGAAATAGAGAATGAAAACCTGTTAGAAGAAGTGGAAGTATCATTGAAAAATTCAAGAAGAGATTCATCAGCAATTGCGAATGTTCAGGCAGATATGAAGACAAAATTTACAAAATCACTTACCATGACAGATTTATTGACTAAACAATCAACTGCATTGCAGCTGCAGGAAGGAAACAAGTCTTTCTTAGATGCAAGCCAATCATCTGGAAGTAAAAATTTGCGTAAATTACAACATTCAAAGAATTATGAAACTGAGTTCCCCAACTTGCAATTGGGTACATCGGTCCTCAGGAGAGTTACTGAGAATTCAAATGGTTCTAGCATTCTTGAGACTAGAAAAAAGGCAGAACACAGAGTATTAGAACCAAATAAAAAGGATTTGGTAAGGAAGGATTTGTCAGTGTCTGAGAAAGAAAGTGTACAAGAGAAATCAAAAGGTTCAAAATTGCACATAGTTACTGATTCACCAAGTACACAATCAAGTAAACTACAACAGAGTCATCGAGATCTTTCAAGGCATGATATATCAAAGGAAATTTCTTCAAATATGCAACATGACCAAGAAATAACACGTGAAGATGTTTCCAAATCAAAGACCAAGGTAAATAATCAGAGTAGAGTATTTCCTGAAACTGACAAGGAAAAGCTAGTGCGTTTTGAGAGCAGAATACATTCAGACCAAGAAGCAAGTAAATCGTTGATGGGAACACACCAGATGTCTGAACTCAGAAACCAGAGTCTCTCATCACAACACTCAAAGAATGATAATGATGCTTCTAAATTCTTTACTGATCAATCATCTCATCAGAATGATGAAGAAAATGTAAATTATTCTAGTGTTTCTGCAACGAGAAAGCAGCGGGAACATGGAGTACTAAAGAATTCTAGAAGAAATTTGTCAGCATCTGAGAAAATGAGTGCACAATTGAAATCAAAAGCTTTAGAATTGTTCATTGTTGCTGATTCACCAAGTAAACAATCATCTAAACAACTGAGTCATGAAGGTCTTTCAATGCATAGTATATCAAAGGAAATGTCTCCAAATGTGCAATATGAGAGAGAAAGAACCCATGAAGATGTCTCCAAATCAGAGTCCAAGGTAAATAATCAGAGTAGAGTATTTCCTGAAACTGACAAGAAAAAGCAAGTACATTTTGAGAGCAATAAACATTCAGACCAAGAAGCAGGTAAATCATTGATGGGAACAGACCAGATCCCTAAACGCAGAAGCCAGCGTCTGTCATCACAACACTCAAAGAATGATAATGATGCTTCTAAATTCTTGACTGATCAATCATCTCTTCAGAAAGATAAAGGAAGTGTCGATGATTCTAGCGTTTCTGCAACCAGAAAGCAGGTGGAACATGAAGTACCAAAGAATTCTAGAAGAGATTTGTCAGCATCTGCGAAAGTGAGTGCACAATTGATATCAAAAGATTTAGGATTGCTCATTGTTGCTGATTCACCGAGTAAACAATCAACCATACAACTGAGACATCGTCTCTCATCACAACAGTCAAAGAATAATACTGCTTCTAAATTGTTTCCCGATCAATCATCTCATTGGAATGATGAAGAAATTGTAAATGATTCTAGCTTTTCTGCCAGCAGAAAGCAGGTGGAACATGGAGTGCCAAAGAATTCTAGAAGAGATTTGTCAGCATCTGAGAAAGTGAATGTACAATTGAAATCAAAAGATTTGGGATTGCTCATTGTTGCTGATTCACCAAGTGAACAATCAATCAAAGAACTGAGTCATCAAGGTCTTTCAAAGCATAGTATATCAAAGGAAATTTCTTCAAATGTGCAACATGAAAGAAAAATAACACACGAAGATATCTCCAAATCAGAGAGCAAGGTAAATAATCAGAGTAGGGGAACTGAGGAACTGAAGGGTTTGTCTGTATCTGAAATGATGAATGCTGAAGAGACAATGAAACATTCTGTTTCGCATGTTATCAGTTCTACAGATAGACATTTATCCACACTCCAGCGGTGTCTTCAAGAACTCTCAAGATCAATTATAACTGAAAAAGCTTCTGCAAATGTGAGCAGTGAGAGAGGAATTACACACGAGGGAAATGTTTCCAAGTTAACTAATCATAGTGTGTGTTCAGAAATTGTTGAGAAAGAGCAAGGTAGTGTTGGGAGCAATATTCATTCTGAGAACAGAGAAAAAAGTACATCAGTGTTGAAAATTGTCAATGAAATGAATGTCATTGAATCTCCACTTATTATACAGGGATTTAAAAGAAGAATAAAGAAACATGGCATTGCAGATCATTCTCAATCGGTCCCAGCGTCATCAATTACACAGCCTGGGATGAAGCTTGTACCATCACAGAAGCGTGATTCAAGAGTGAAGATGAACAACCCTTCGACCATTAATATGTCTCTGTCTTCAACAGGTAGTGTGAAGTCTTCAGAAAATATATCGGATAATAAATCTGAGCCACAGAGATTGCATGGGGGCCCCCAAATGGATTCTGGTTTTAGGACGCACACAAGCACCTCGTGATAGGCACCAAATCTTCTGGTGCTAGGTTAACAACAAAATCACTGAGTAGTTTGCCACAAAGTAAGGTAATAGCACCTGATAGCAAAAGCGTGAATCTATGAAGGATAATGGTAGGGCAATTGAGGCAAAGGTATTTATTGGCAAAAAATATCACACTTTGTTTTTGGAAGAATCAAGGCCAAAGGAAGATGAACGTGATATTTTGTCAACAACAATAGTAGAAAATAATTTGGGTATCATGTCACAAAAACTTTCTGCAGTTAAGTCTCTTCATAGAAGACAGCAAATGAAGTTGACTTTATTACAGTACCGAAAGGCCTGTAAACAAATACAAACACATCCTGCAAATTATGCACAACTCAAGAAACTCCTAGCACACAGGGAAAAAATGGAAGATATTTTTAACATTAGTGATCTACATTCTAGTAAAAATAATAATGTATCAAACATTAGTTCTCAGAAAAAGGATATTGAAGAGAAGAAAGCTAAGAAGAGAACTGAAAAAGTAGCTTCAATATTTGAATATGTAAAATCTACAAAGTCTCCTTTCAGAATCTCATGGCAGAATGCTGTTGATCATCCCAAAGTGACTGCAGCAGTGAACAAGACCAAAACCAGTGTTAATAGAAAACTCAATACCTCTGATCGTGATGTTGTAATTATTAGGAATATGAACAAAGCTCCTGGTATGAAACGTCCAACTTGGTTACATACAGGATTATATAAAAGTCTTAGTAAAACTGTTATCAAGAAGATAAAAGACAAAAATGTGATTAACCCACAAAAGGAATCTCAAGAAATAATCTCAAAATTAGTTTCCTTAATCGACCTAGCATTGCGTTACCGACGTAAAGGCTGTAATCCATTTGTGGATGAAGTTATCAAACATTTATATCGTTCTGCCATTATTAAAACACCTATGAACTTTATTTGTTTTTGTATGCGATACCTGCCTGAAACATTCATTGACAAAGCTCTTCGTGTCAAAGAAAATGATTCTGGCATCTTGGGAAATGTCATTGATAGAGATCTCAATTTGTAATTTAATAATTGTATTTTGTTTTGTAATTAAATAAAGTATAAATAAATGTATAATTTGTTATTCTTTTGTATCAATTTCAATAAAATATTTGTCCAAGTTGTATGTGAGACTTTTTTTCCAATCAGAATTCCTTATGTTTTTATTTATGTTATATCCCTATTATGTTAATCCATTTTTCAAACAACAAATGTATCCAACAACACATTTATCTGAAATTAAATGCATCTTGGAGTATTTTAAATATTTTTCAGCAATTTAAATTTGTTGATTTTCTCTGAAAAGGAAATGTTACTGAAACTACTGTCCTGCTATGACCTCCACTGTTTCTATTATTACTACTTCTACTAATATTCTTAAAAGGTCCTGGTTACGGAGTTTTCCATATGCTAGCGATTTCCTGACAGCCAGAACACAAGAAATCCACGTACGTTTTAAAATACTTGAATATTTTTTATCAATAGTTTACATAAAATTTCCCTATAGAAATTCCATTGTCACAAACCTTTATTAAATATTAAATTTTATGTGGATTCTTTTTTGTTGTTTTTGTTTTTTACTTTTGATATCTTGATAATCCTTTTATGTTATTAATATTAGTGATAATTTAAAACTGTCATTTCTACTTCATGTTACATTTTCCAAATTTTTGCTCCTTAGTTCCTAGTTATTTAGTTCCTGTAGAAGGTTGTGGAAAATAATTGCAATGTTTATAATTCAAGAAAAAATAGATCTACTGAGAGCATCTCGTAGAGCCTAAAATGGCCGTTGATGCCTGTTTTGATATTTTGTGCCTAAAATATGTAATTTTTGAAGAATTATCATATTTTCATTACTCATTTTTTGAATTTTTTCACACCAAAAACGCATATACTTTCCTGAATTTCCCGAAATGCTAATATTTCCTGATCGACGAATACACAGTCGACTAAACACCGAAATCTCTCACCCAACATACTGAACATACGAGCTCTGCATGTCTATGAATAGAGGATGTTTCACGCTCATTTCCTATTAGCACGCACTTATTAGTCATTGCACCCATTCCCTGTGCAGCTGCGCAATTGACAGGATGTCAACGTTATCGCTGCGGCGCGTAGTCTTTGCAATCCAGGCGAGGGAAGGTATAGGTCTAGCAAAAGTCTATTGTCGGAAAGGCGAATCTTACAAAATAAACCCAAGACTTGAATCCCAAGAAAGTAAAAAGTAATTTCGAGTTTTCTTCTATGTGTGTATGAGGGAGGAATGGAATCGTGATTGTATATAGTGCTATTTAATTATGTAAGTGAATGAAATAATATGCCTATAGTCACTCATATATGTAAAAGTACACGACTTTCCTGAATAATAAAAGTACCTAAATTAATCATTTTGCAATCAGTTTTAGATGTCAAAACATAACTTTTCGTATCTAATGCTTTTTAAATGCCTCATTTAATCATTTTGCAAAGTAATTTATGGGCCTAAAACAACTTTTCATGTCTAATTTCATAATTTTGTTGCCTATTTTAGGTGGTTAAATCACCACTTTTGTTGCCTAATATTCCGAGGTCTACTCGTCACACGTGCCACTTTAACAACAAAAGAGTAAAATAGCAAAAATAACAAAATATGATGCGCACGTTTGATGGCCATGGGCATGATTGTTTGTCCCTTGTCTTCGATGTATGTGTGTTGTTGAGGAAGGTCTTGTGAGTTTGCCGACCAGACCGAGGCGTCCGCAGGTGTGTCGGGGATGCACGTTAATATGAGGAGCCCCATGAGGAACGTAGTGGGTACCCGGCGTGGATAAGATGGAGAGCGAGAGAGGAGTAGACAAATTGTTGCTAAATATTGGGGGGAAATCCTCTACCCCGTGGTGTAAGCCAGAATCCAAGTTTTGTGGGTCTTTGATACAGAAAAGAAGTCGATTTACGCCAAAACGTCTGTCTGCCCGTCAGTGATCTACGCTAGCGCCTAAACCGTTCATCGGATTTTCTCCTAAATTGGTATTCCTGATCGATATCAATGAACTCAAGGCTCTGCGCAGCGCCCTCTGGAAGCGCAGCGCCCTCTAGAGGGCGCTGCTCTGCGCCTTATTTTGTGAAATCATGGCTGTCTTGGACACCACACGGCTGCTGACACACGTCAGGAATAAGAGAAATGCTAAATATTCACAGAATCGGCCAACTTTGAGGTCTCTTGTGTAATCTTCAGGCGGAATCGTTACGTCCTTAAATTCCCGTAGTTTTCTGTAGAGGCATGTTATCTCATTTAATGATATTTCTTGTATTGAAATTAAAAAAACATTGGAAATCATTATTTAAAAAAATAGAATGCCAGCACTGCTGATGATTTGGGTTCCGTTGTTTCACCATCTTGGTGCTTAAAGCTTGAAACAATTGCCGGAATGACAATTTGTTAAAATGTAAGAGTCACCCCCCTCCCCTACTGTGGTGGTCTTTTAATATGTTCTTCAATTTTAAGAATAACTCCTGCCAGAGGCGTATCTACGGTATGGCAGACCTGGCACGTGCCGCTCACAAAGGACGCTATTTACAGTATATCCGCTAAAACAAACATCGACCTTTTGAAGTATCCTGATAGGAACGAGAATTCTATGCTTGCCATGGGCGCCTGAATACCTAGATATACCTCCGACTCCGATTTTCCAACCCATATTAGTAAACGGTGCCATCACATCCAACTACGTCCACCTCCTGTAGTGAAAATCCTAGGTAAAAAATAGTTAATGCTGTTAGTCATGTCAGAAGTAGGAGAGGGTGAAACATGATCGATGTAAACAGAAACTGGTCCTTTTAAAATAGTTTTTGTTATTGACGTCGGTAAAAACGCGCTAGCTCCTTAGCAACCATTTACACAACGAATTAAGGGCGCGTTCATAGCAACGGCTGTTAAATTGCTCGAGTTCATTAAAGATATTTTAGCGGACTCTTGGGTTTAGATTTTACTTGTGCTCATAACTCTTTGGATATATGCCCCTTTTGTCTCCCTTGGCTCATTTTGTCCTCCCGCACAGTGCGATTTTTACTTAAAAACTGTACCAAACCCTGTACCAACAACCCTTGCTACAGAACATCGAGAGAACTAATGAAAATGTTAATTTTGAATAACTAGAAATAACAAAATACATTGTAGTGTAACTCATTTTCTAGTAGAGAACTTTAAATAACTATTATTTTAAAATCCCCTCTTCTGTTGTTCTCCAAAACTGCTTTGAGTTAACTTTTTCAATCACATGTGTGTTATCCTTCTTTCCATCAAAATACATTCCTTGAAGTGGTTATGCTTTTCCTCGTTTGGTATTTGGCATACTAAATGGTTCATACTTTTTCCAACCATGTTTATTTTTGTCTACAACACATGATCTTCATCATTTACAATACCAAAATCCAACAACTGACTTGAAGCCACAGCTGCTCTACCTGACAATCCAAAATGATCACTCGTCGCCGCAATATTTTACAGTTTAACGTGCATCTGCCATGATGGCTTAATTTCAGACTTAGGGAATTTAAAGTCTTCATTGCTATCATTTTCAGTCTTCGGAGAAGCCCTTTTGGCTGGTAAGTTTCTGAATTCTAATTTATTTTCGGAGTATATTCGCGCATTTCTGCCAAGAAGATCAGTCTCTACATCTTACAAAGCAGAATTTTTAAGAGAATCTTGAGCCTGTTCATTCAGAAAAGGCAACGATATCCCAAATAAAGGATTTCAGCAGCTAATGAAAATTCTTGCCTCAGTGCTCGACCAAACCCGATTGGTTACAGAAACATGCCCTGCTGGGTGAGGGGGCTGTTTTGCCATAAAATGCAGAGCTTCATGGAGTAGTACCACAGCCAAAGGAGAACTGACCCCAGATGATCCTTTCCCATCATTGGGATCGAGCAATGGGCAGACCACTCATCCTCTAAAGCCCAAACACCAGTGATTTTAAAAGATCTGTAATCGGAGACCCAAGAAGCAGCTGTCAGGCCTTGCCAAGACAAAATAGAATGAGAAAACCATCATCATCATAATTATTAATTAAAATAATATTTATAATAATAATAATAATTATTATTATTAATATTAATCAAAATGCCTGCCCCCGTGCTGCAGACTGTTGCAGCAGCCGTCATTTGTGCTGACGAGGCTGCAGGTTCGAGTCCTGCATAGGCATGATCGTACTTGTGATTGTCCTTCATCCCTCATCATCCCACCCCATAATTCAAGGCATAACAACCTTGTCTTACCAAGGGATACAGATGATCCACATAATGACACACATTACTCTCCGGGATAAATATGACTGGGCTTTGGAAGATAACGTGTAAGATTTATTTCACGTAAGATGTGACCCAGAGAGCTTGGCAATACCAACCTCCCGTAAACCACCCGCCATACATACTACATTGACTTAGGGACTTTTGATTACCATTTAGGTTGGAGAAAGTAGGTGACAACCCCAACGTAAATTCCCCACGTAATGGAAGTATAGCTGCCAGGGACTTTTTTTTGGCTGGAGACTGGCATGCATGCGAGCGAAATGAATTTGTACCAACTTCAACGGTTTCAACCAGCAAGTTGTGTGGAAATTGAGCTTATGCGAGTGAGCCGCATCCCGCACTTGCGTGCTGAAAAAGCCTTTTCTTTTGCGTTTCCAGTGCGCGAATTGTTTCCTAAGGGAAATCTTATTGTGTGCTGGGCTTGACATTTTTAGAAATGTCAAGTAATTCCAGAAATAACTCTCCAGTGAAGCAGAAGGGGAAGTTGATTTTATCGAGTGGTGAAAGGCAGGTCCTTCTTAATGTTTATAAGTACAAGAGCGAGAAAAATTCTCGTAAAGAAGTGAAACTTCCTGAGAGCAGTGTCATTGCAAAGGTAGCTGTAATTGTGGGGGTAAGCCATCAATGTCACAATAATTATTGATTTTTTATTGCATGCCTCAAGAACGTCTTCATAATGAACATGTGTGTGTGAATCATAATTATTATATTGAAATATATTCATATATTACAGAGACCTTATACAACTCTGGCAAACGTTATTACGGATTATAAGGCAGGAAAATCTATTAAAACTCCAACTAAAAAAAGAAAGCGTTCACGACCTGTGAGAGATTCAGCTGATGGATTTGCAAGAGAAGCTATTTGCAGATATATTTACCAGGAAGCTGATAATGGTAAGATATTTTATATTTAGAGGAATGATGAAGTATGTGGCTCACTTTTTGAAGACTTTCTAAAGACCTATTCATTTGCAACAGGCAGGAGACTCTCACTTACAGATGTTTGGCAGTACGTGAAGGAAAATTATGATATTTTTTATTCAGAGGGTCACGCACAACATTGTTCAGAATTATCAAGGAAATGCGTTTAGCATGGAGGAAAGGAGACCCAAATATTCGTATTTGTGAGTCAAATGAAATAATTGTAAAGAGGTTATATTTTGTGGCAGACTATATGAAAAATAAGAGAAGTCAAAACCCAAAAACTGTAGTGTACCTAGATGAAACATGGATCTATATGAATGGTAAAGAGGACCTTTGAAAATGTATATTACTGGGAAAAAAAAATATATATATATATATATATATATATATATATATATATATATATATATATATATATATATATATATATATATAAAATGTATATTACTTATGTGTAAAAATTACGAGACAAAAATATCATTTTCATTAGGTTCAACTACTTATTCATGGCAACTACCAGGCACCAGTAAAGGAGTAATTAAAAGACCACCAGAGGAAGGAGGCTAGTTGTGGTTCATGCAGGACAGAGAAGGTTTTGTACCAGGTACAAATGTTTTCATTTTAATGGCATTAATTATGAACAAACTGAGGCGTGTGTACGAAGCATGACATTTTGTAGGTGCTGGTCTGATATTTGCTGCTGACCTAAAAAGGGGGCAAGATTATCATGGAGCAATGAACAGTTCTACTTTTGAATCCTGGGTTAAGAAACAACTGATTCCTGGCATTCGCAATTTAAGACCTTGCACCATTGTCATGGATAATGCTTCATACCATTCAAGGCAGGTAGAGAGGCATCCAACAACAAAGTGGCGAAAGGATCAACTGATCACAAGTATCAGAAATGAAATGAAACTATTGTGCTTAATGAAATAAGTAATGTAACCAGAGAAAATTATTTTTAGGAATGGCTGAACCAGCGAGAGATCGAGTGCCAGAAGCTGCAAATAAAATCTCACTTGCTGCCCTGGCGAGCCAACATTGTGAAAGGATAAAAAGGTACCATGAGATACATATCAGTGCGTTAAAGAATACATTTCATTAATATTTTGCATCATATTATCTTGTTCTGTTGCATCATTGTAATAAAATATTAAAATATATACTTTAAATATGTACAAATATATACGTCTACACCTGTGATAAATAAATGATATATAAATCTAATAAATAACTGACCTCAGCAATGTATTGGTGAAGGTATGTAGTTGATGACATGCTGGCATGAGAAGGGCTACACGGTTTTGAGGCTGCCACCATATCATTGCAAATTCAATCCTATTGAACATGTGTGGGGCATTTCAAAAGGGTACTACTACAAAACTGTATGTGAAAGGCCAGGGCAAGGAATGGAGAGAACTAAAGCTGTGTGGAATGAGGCAATAAATCAGGTAAAGTTTTCATTACACCATTATAGAAAAATGGTAAATATATGATAACAGTTATGATTATAATTTTTTTCAAAATTAGTAAAACAAGAAACTAGAAAATTATGTTATGGCATTAACAGGTCACACCAGAAATGTGGAAGAATTCAGTGGAACATGCAGAAAAGATTATTGAAGAGTATTATGAAAAGAGGCAGTGGAAGAAGATTATGAAGAAATAGTAGTAAATTTGAGCAGTGCTAGTGGAACTGACACAGCTGAAGAAGGCACAGGAGAGGAAGGAGACACAATTCCATTTGAGCCAATCCCAGGAACATCTTCAATGTGAAATAATTGAAAAAAATTAGAGAATTGGATCGAGTGGGGTTGCAAAAGTGATAACAGTGAGTAAGCATTAAAGCATTTGGAATAAAAGTGATATTCTTGTAAAATATGTAACTCAATATTTCTGATTGCCTCAAATTATAAAACTCCTGCCCCCGTAAAGCAACCACCAAGTCAAGGTTAAGAACAAATTTGGTTACACTGTGCCACAGAAAAGGTATAGCTAGAATGTACTCAATTATGGAATTGTGGTTATTGCAAGTTGTTAATTAATATTATTACATTACAGTCAACTGTTCCTGCCAGTGCTTGAGTTATTCGGTTTGGTTCGAGAACAGTTGCAATGTGAAATTAGTGAGTATTCCCAAATAGTGTAGAGTAATTGTCAAACACTAGTGACAAATGAAATTCAATCTTACAGATGTGCCATGTAATTGTAAATCTGCTGAAATGATAAATGAAATCCTGAAAGCAACCACAAAAGTCTAGTTTGTGTACAAGTTTTGGTCACACTGTGCTACGGAAAAGGTATTGCTTGAATTTACTTGATTATGGGTTTGTGATAATTGCAGGTTGTAAATTAATATTTTTAAATTACAGTCAATTGTTCCTGCCAGTGCTTCAGTCAGTGTGTTTGGTTTGAGAACAGTTGCAATGAGAAAGAAGCGTGTGTGCATTAATAGTTTTAATGAGTGTGAGATCCTGAGTGAACTCCTGCCTTCTCAATTCAAAGACACTAGTTAAGAGCACCATTTCATTAACATTAATTAACCCCAATGAATTAACAGTTAATCAATTTCCTGTACATTATCCTTGTAATACAATTAATCATTACTGCCAATGCCTCTGAGTTTGTGTTCTGTTTAAGTACGGATGCTAAGTGATATAAATTAATACACTTCAAAGATTTGACATGTGTAAGAAACATACATTACATTAATAAATGTTTCAGATATGCAATAATGGAGTTCAGAACATACATCATTTTATTTAGATGTTTTGTTCAAATGGTAATCAGTTTTAAGTGAAATAAGTAAGTACTTATTTCATGATATTATTTGGCATGATATAGAGTAAAATTTAATGTTTACTACTGATGCGCTATATTACTTTTTGGTTATTAACATATCATTTTAAGTTATTTTTCAATGATTTTCTATTTATGTTTGTAAATTTTATTGGTTTTATATTATATTGAATACTGTAATGTGAAGCATAAATTCTTGGGCCAACTTTTCTTCTGGACGTTTTTCATATGTTGCTGGAGTTTGAAGTAATATATAAGTTAAATAGCAATTTTTTTTTATTTAAATGTGATAATCTCCTTTTTTAATTTTTTTGGTTTTTCATTGCAAGAACATAATTTCCTAGGAATAATTTTTGATCTTATAACAATAACATGTCTGTTTATTGAATTTATCATGACTGGACAATAGATACTGCATTGATTGTTCTATGTTGCAGGGTTGCTGTGTTTACCAGATTTTTCATTTTCTAAATATGGAATGCTTTATGTATATTATTTTACGTATTGTAAATGTCTCCATTATTTTGACTTATGTTTCTGTATGCATGCTAGAAATCGGTCCTCAGTCGTCATCCTGATCGGGAGGATGGGTATGCTATCAATATATGTAAAATTTTTAAGTAGTTTTTTAATTTGTAAAGTCAGCCAAATTTCTTAATGTTGATTTTTAATAATAATATTTTTACAATCCAATTGAGGATTAATTCACTTTTTTATTTAATTTTTTTATATATATGGTAGCATACTTACTCCTTTGTTTTCCCCGATCGCTTAAGGTAAATGCCGGGATGTTTTGTAATGTTTGTAAACCCAGGGGCATTAGGCTTTAAAATTGTTGTAAAAATAAATTGCTGTGGACCATCGGTGTTCAAGAAATTTTAATGATGCTCCTTGCAATTTTCATTAAAATTGACCACCCATGGTGCATCAGTTTATTCTTTACTGAACCTTCGCATTATATCAAATCATATATCTGATCAATTCAATTTTCATGAAATTTCAAACATTGTCATTTTCATACAGTAGATTTGTTCATTCCTTAGATATGCTTTGATCGTGGTCATGTGTCGATATTACGTGCATAAAACCATTATTATACAAATATTTCTAGTTCAGTAAAGAATAGTTTTATTTCACTTCATTGTGTACTGTTGGAAAATTAAAATTATTTTGAGTCTTGCATTTCATTTCATCTCTATTATATAAATCCCCTGTTTATACCTTTTTTTCCTGTTGTATAATAAAATAACATTCTACTATTTCATTTAAAGTTTTTTTCAGTTTAAATAAGATTTTATTAATTCTGAGAGTTCAAATATTTTTAAATTAATAAGTAATTTAATTAAAAGTATTATATTTAATATAATTAATTAATAGAAACAAATTATATATAAATTAAATTATTTTACCATATGCCTGTTGCGATTTATAAGTCGTAAAACAATATTAACAAATCATTTGAGCATATCTGGATTTTTGAAGGCCACTACGTACATTTAAGCAAGTCGCGTCGGCGCTTTCGCGTTTTATTTCGATGAGGTTGGCAGTGCCGAAACTCCGCCATCTTGAATTTTCGGGTCTTTTCTTATGTGGAAACACTTATTGCATGGTCATAAATGGCCGATAAGTATATAATAATAATAATAATAATAATAATAATAATAATAATAATAATAATAATAATAATACAAACAAATCAAAATTATACATTTCCAGGTGATTTGCTTCCTTTAAAAAAATCATTACACATTACAGGGTATGACAATCAACCTCTCAGAAGGTAAGACTAGTGCTGAAAAGTTTTTCATGTCTCAAGGTATCAACATTCATCATTAAAATTGTAATAATCAATAAAATATTAGATGGAGATATTTGGTAATTTTATTAAAAATTAAGAATTACAAACAACTATTACATGTTATATAAACATATTAGCATAATAAATATGCCTTATAGAGCATAACCACCATTGAAATAATACAATTCCAATTGGTTATATTGTTTGGTTTTCCAGTATAATCATAAGCCTACCCTTTTTTTTAACTTGCAAAGTTAATTTTCTGTATTTTAATCAATTTATTCCCACAGTAGCTGTACAGGCAGGTTTTAGAAATCACATTTATATCTCACTACCTATTTGAATCATTTGAAATTAAAATAATGCATTTTAACTTTAGAAAATTAAAATACAACAGATCACACCAAATGTGCTTTTGCCCAATCAAAAGAGAATCAACCTTGTTTTTTTATAGCATTTCCTTTCCATGTTATTGTTTAATATACAATTATTGTGATGAACACATTTCATCAATACTATCAACAAAGAATTGAAATGCTATTCACCTTCTTTCCCAATGGAATTGAACATTATCACTTATCTTATGTTATTAGTGGGTATGAAGACGTCTATAATTATTATCATAATAATCTTGTATATACAGTTTAAGTGATCCATAAACTATAGGAAGTACTGCAACGCTTGCAACAACAAATCCAAAAAATGGACGATACCAAATCCAAGCAAAAGCAAATATCAACAGTGCACCAGACAACGATACTGCAACACTCACAGAACCAAAGCCCAGAATTAAGACTTCATGAAGCATAGAATATCTTCCAACTAAAAACAAAATACAAAATTAAAAAATAGCAATAATAATATGATTAATAATTTTCGTATTTTGTAGTCATTACTCACACAAAGCACACAAAATTTGTGTGAAACACGTTGCTCCTTGATACATGATTATCCAACCCAGACCACGAAATATCCATGTTGTCCATAGATTTTGGGCATGCTCCTGCAAAAATATTTCTTCCACAGACATTGCCCCATCACAAAGGATAAGCACCTCTTTTCCTGACGATGTTTTATATGGCCTGAGAGTTGATCCAACTTGCATGCCAACAACTGTTACCTGAGAGTTGATGCAAAAGCATACACATTTAAATACATAAATTAAACAATGTACCATTCTTCTTTGTGCTCGACAGTTGGTCTTGGCTGAAACTACGTTGCTGCGCATATCTTGCCTGCATGATCTTTCGTGGGTAATCTAAACCATATACCAGATTCCAGTCCTATACTTTTGGTATTTACAATTCGATACCTGTACCATCTGGATACTTTTAATGTTGTAACAAGAGGTGTCAAAATGCACGGCAGAAGCACTCTGCTGCTATATATCCCTTTCATTTATTTATTCTGAGTTGGTGGCAACAAGTGTAGATTATGTCAATGGAAAAGCTGCTGCTATTGAATGTCACTAGGAAACCACATCACATGACTCTCAAACATTAAGCACAAAGAAATTTGGTACAACAATTAATGTTACAAATAGACAATAATATTTTTTATTCTGAAATTTGCCTCTAGGGCATATTAATACTCTAATTTCATTTTAGGGACCATAGTCTGAGTCAAAATTGATTTTACTGTAATAACAAATTTCAAAGTTTGTACCAGACGATAAAAGTTGAGTATTGAAGTTCCTAATATAATGACAATTCTCACTCACCACTTCTCCAGCTTTCCCAGCATAAGAAAACTGTACACGGATGTCCCCTACTTCAGGAGTCCACACATCTTGACAATGATAGTACAGCCCTGAATGCATTTTGATATCTCTGCGTTCAGGCCTCTCATCACTTGTGACGAGTATGAAATTATTGAATTTCGCTTTCAGTTCAGGTCCCAGAGCAAAGTATCCCACATTAACTTCTTCACTGACATAGATAGTACTTTTCAATGGAAATTCCCTGCATACAAATTTTATCAAAATTATTAAATCTAATACTCCATAAAATTTAACATTAATCCTGGTAGTTAAGTAATGTCCTTTGGAAAAAGGTTATTTTTTAAAAGAAATTATACTTACGTGGGATTATGATGTCCAGCGCGCTGGTAAAATTTATTACTATCAATTAGCTTGTCTCTGTATTCTGTAGTGTATGTATATCTAGCAAATGGATATTCATTTTGTTCATACTCTCTAAAAACAATTTCACAAAATGAGTTCTCGAAACAATGCACAACACAATTACAACGTCTGGAGTGGAAAATTGAGGGCTAACTCATAGAATAAAGAAAACAAAGTTAATAAATGAAAGCACTAAAGGCAATAGCACAGTGTACATGTAAAAGTTAATATTGTGTTGTGTGTGTGTGTGTGTGGACACGCAAGTGCGCTCATGCGCGTGTACAGTACATGCACAACTGTGAAAATATTCACAATATATACTAAGTGTAACCAAAACATAACGCCAAATTCCCCCGCACAAACCAATGTAAGTGGAAATAAAACAAATAAAAACAACAAAAAATAAATAAATATGGGTAAAAAATACCTGTTAGTATGTATTATTTCCAGCAGCAATGTCACAGTTCCAGATGAATTCTAGTTATGCAACAGAGAATATGGATTTTCTGGAAATGAATTGAATCATAACTCTCATAACCAAGGAATGCTGTACATTTATTTCACCAGTTCACAATTTCTTGGCACCTTCACACAATCACTTCTGGCACATCAAAGTACATGCATATACTACTAAATTTGCAAGTTATATTTACTAAATATTGCATAACTATATACGAAGCATTACCTACAGTACAAAGACACTTTGTGGTAGAAAAAGTAATCATCTGAAGAATTACATATTCATTCTGGTGGTCAATATTTTGCACATCTCTTCAACGGTATTGTTCATCAAAATATAGCAAAATTTTTAGTGTGGCAAATTATATTTTGAATAGTAATGAATATTAAAGAACTAATGTACATTTCAAATTAATTAATTTGCGAGTATAATCAAAATTAATAATTTTGAATGCTTTTTTTTTCTTTCTTCAAATTTGAAGATGTAGATGTAAGAATGAGCATTTGTGTATTTGTATCAATAATGGAAATACATAGGAACAGATAAATAAAAAAGCACATAAATGAATTATTTAAAATACTAACTAATAGAAAAAAGGTGAACAGAAGAAGGGAGTTATGTAAAGAAAGGGAGTTCTTTTATATAGGAATAAAGTATGGAAAAAAAAAAGGGAATGAAGTTTTGTTTAGTCAGACATTTATGTTCAAAAATGCATCTTAGTGTCTAGAAATTTTTAGTGTAGAGAACTTACAACTAGAAATACTTAGTGTAGAGAAAGTTACATAATACAGGAATAAATCAATGTCGAGGTTTGTATGGTTTGTACTACACGTTTTGAGAGCCCCGTACACTGAGAAATGTACACTGTGGATGTTTTTTTTCCCCCCTCGTTTCTTTCCAAAACATCTCTCAGTCTGTTAACAATACTAATGCATTGACTGTACACAAAATGGATTGATGTGGCTGAACTTGAGGCCTTGCAAATTTGAAAAGGAATTTTAAAGTTTCAAGTTTTTTTTATGTGAAGCTGAGGATATTTTCTAAATTTTCATAAAAGTGGAAGTTGAATGGAATGGTCCCAAAAATGTAATTAGCTCCCCTCATGGTTTGGGTAGAGCATGCCTTTGCTTGTGGCTGACATGGGTCATCTGTTGTTACTCCCCCAAGCCCTTCTTATACAGTATCTAACATTCTTATTCGTACACTCAGATTTAGCAACAAAAATGTATCATTTCACATCATAAAATATTTTAAAATAAATGTCTTTGTTGAAATTGTGCACCAGTTGCACTAGTAGCAAATATATAATGTCAATAAAAATTATTATATAAATGTATGTTTAAAATAATATTAATATTGAATAAAACAAATCTCTTTCATTACAACTTTGCTATTCGTACATTCCGAATGAGCAGCAATATGCATTCTTCTGCGACGAGTTTCTCGGCCCTTGTTCATTTTCCATCCATCATTAAGGGCTATTCTTTGTGACAAATAGGTCGAATAGTTAACACAAGCCATTCCACTGTGCAGAAGGCATTGTAAGAAAATTTAGAGACGAAGGTTCTATGAAACATTTGTCACAAAAACAAAAGGAACCTAGATTGAATAAACACAAAAACGACTTCAACTTCAACAAGTTTGTAAAAACCCTCAGGTAAGTGCTCCTCAATTACATCTCTTAGTGGAAAATGTATCTAAAAAAGGTGTCCCATTGGACTGTTTGTCATGTATGGAATACAGGCAACTGCTTCATGAATACAATACCCATGGTGAAGTACGGTGGTGGATCGTTATGTTATGGGGTTGTATGTCTTTAAAGGGGGTTGGTACGATCCAATTCATTGATGGAATTATAGATATCAACATTTATTTCAACATTTTGAAACACAATGTAAAACAAAGAGGTGAGACAATGGGCTTTGGGCTTGCTACCTGTTTACCGTTTTCAGCAGGACAATAACAATAAGCACACAATGATTTTAATTTTTTAAAAAATTAAAAGAACCTATATTTTTTGTTCTGTAATGAGACTGTTTTTGAAAAAATCTTTACTTTGACCTAAATAATTAGGTATTACCTTGGAAAAGCAATGGGTATGAATAAGAATGTTAGATATTGTATGTAACAAAAATTATCAAAAACTCAAAAGTTTTCAAGTGTAAATATTTACTTCCTTTAATTCCTTGTATTATGACGTCTCTTTATCTGTAATGTGCTCAGTGGTTAAGTCTCCTGACAGCAAAAGTCAGCAGTTCAAACCGCAGAGCAGGCACATTTTTCTCTTTGTCAGGATAGAGCACTATACGCTGAATTCAATGACAAAAAAGCCTTTTCATTAAAATTTTGAATTTTCAAAAATTAGGGATATATATTTATTTTGTTTGATGGAAAGAGTTTTTCAAGAGATGGCTAAGATTGCAATATTGCAATATTACACAATAGTTACAAATCATGCAAGAAAGTATTTGCTGTTGTAACACCACTAGCTTATTAATTAAACAAACTTTATAACCAACACAATTTTGACAAGTGATTGGTGACGAATCCAACTCACTAGGAGTGCGATGTGACTTGGCTCTGAGCTGTGTCTGTCAGCTTGCACCTCATACTGTTTTATCCCCAACATTTAATTAAGAAAGAATAGTAGTGTACTGGGGGAAAGCAAACCAAAGTGCATTAACTACCACACTTACTACAACACATCTACACCAGAGATAATAAATTAATTCAAATGACTAGTTTCATCATTAGTATACCTTTATTCACACTCACTACCTCAAGGTATTGTGGCAGTGAATGTATACAATTGCTAGAAATGATGCACTATCTCTATTGAAAATGTATGGTTTCATAAACATATAATGAATAAATCCAATGTAATTGAAGACGGGTCAGTGAAGGTGTTCGATAATCAGGGATGAATTCATTGAAATATTCTTTCACTATGACACACCAATATGCCTTCCAGGTTCCTCGAGTCTTCTCGGCGTTACCTACATTTTAGTATTTGTACTCCTCAATATTTAAATATCATAAAAGTTCTAAGAGTTTTATTACATAATAAACAGATTGCACCTGAACATCAGCCACACCCTGCCTCCTGATGACTGGGCAAGACTGGATAGCATTTCATTTAACAATGCTGAAAGTTGTCGAGACGTCGCCAGAAGCCGTCAGGTGCGAAAATTCACTAACTTGTAGCAGGAGTGTTCTCCGCCGGAGCCCCAGGTCCTCCGCAATACAGTAGTCAACGTGACCAGCGAAACTTTTGACACGGACACCACAACCGTACTTTCTAGGGGACACAATTTCGCCGTCACCCCCAAGCAGATCCCTACTGTGGAGACAGCTCTACGCGGGCTCCCGAAGATCTTGCCGAAGACATAAGACGGATACGACGCAATTTTGACCCGCGCCACCCCCAACTGCAATATCTCCCGTGATGAGAATGGCCTTGAAACACCTTAAGCAGCGGGATGACATCGTCATCCTTCCCGGATAAAGGCAATGCCACTGTGATCATGGACAGCGCCGAATACCATGCGAAGATGACCAGCATACTGAGTGATAACACCTATCAGAAACTGGACCACAACCCTCTGCGAAAGGCGAGACAAGTCATGTTCGGCATAAATGAAGCATCTTCCATCAGCGACGAAGACAAGAAAGCCCTGAAGTTACCAACAACCACGCATACCCCGCATCTCGGCTACCCAAAATCCACAAACCGAAGTTCCCCTCCGCCCAATTGTGAGTGCTATCAACTCACCTACCCAACATTTAGCTCGCTTTTTGGCCAAAAAACTGAAACCTCTCACCGACCAATCCGTCCCGTCCTCAACTCCAAACATTTCACGAACCATCCCTCCACTAGAAAAGGCCGACGATATCTGGCAGCTTCACGTCACCTCCCTCTTCACCATGGTTCCCGTCAGTGACGCGATCAAGATCGTGGAAGACAACCTCCTACTACAGCATCTTCCGAGGGAGTGGGCCAAACTCACAGAGATGTGCCTAACGACAACCTTTTTCCAATACAGGCAGGAGTATTACGCTCAGACAGAAGGCACCACTACGGGCTCGCCATTATCTCCTATTGTAGCGAATCTGTTCATAGGAACCTTTGAAGATCAGGCTTTAGAAAACTCACCCTTAAAACCGTCGCTATGGCTGCGCTACGCCGATGACACATTCGTCATCTGGCCCCATGGCACCGATTCCCTTGGAACCTTCCTCGTGCACCTTAACAACATCCACCCGCGCATCAAGTTCACCATGGAAACAACAGAACGGAAAACTCCCTTTTCTGGATGTCCTAGTAACCAGGTGCCCTGGTCGTACACTCAGCCATTCGGTCTAACGGAAATCTACCCTCACCAACTGTTACCTTCATGCCGCCTCACACCATCACCTTGCCACGAAACGGGGTGTCCTTTCCACCCTCACTCACCGTGCCTCCCAGACATGCGAACTCAACAGCCTTAATTCAGAAATGACACTACTCAGAGAGACCTTCCTGGCTAATGGTTACAGCGGTTCCGCTGTGCATCATGCCCTATCGAGGCTCCTCTCTTCAACATCGAGGGAACGGAACGAGCCTTCCAGTACGCCTCGCAAGACAGCTCGTTTACATCAAAGGAGTCACGGACAAGATTGGTAGACTGCTGCGCAGAGTCGATGTCCCCCCAGTGTTCCATGCTCGCAACGAAATTGGGGGAGCCTGGTTCAGGTAAAGGACCGCCCGGACCCTCTTCAAGATGCAGGCGTGTATGAAATCCCTTGCAGTTGTGGGCTTGTTTACATCGGTCAAACCGGGCGCACGGTAGAAGAGCGGATGCGGGAACATGTGTGACATGACAAGCTTCAAAATATCCACAAGTCGGCCTTCGCCCAACACGCCGCCGAAACGGGTCATCTCCTCAATTACCACGAGACCCGCACAATATTAACAGAAGACCGGTGGTGGTCTCGGTTGACCAAAGAGGCTCTAGAAATATCCAGGAGGCCCGCAAACCTTGACATAGACGATAGGCTCCGCCTCAGCAACACCTGGAGACGGGCCGTTGCTCCCCGCCAATGTGGTCGCGCCCCGCGGAGAACCCCCCCCCCGCGGACGGCCAATGACGTGGCTGCTTACTGGCCCGTTTTCTTTCGGCTTTTCCACCCGTCCCCGGCCATGCAGATTCTTTTTTAAGATGTACATCCTGTTTAGTTCTCTACCTCTTTCCCCCCCCCCCCCACTTATCTGGTCTCCCTTATGCTCCTATCCCTTTCCGCGAATCGGGGCCACCTGCCCTCCTCTATTGGTCGCCGCTGCGGCCAATCGGTTCCGCACCGCCCCATAAACGCGACACGCTAGCCTCTGGCAGCGGATTTTCGGGCGCCGCTGCGCCGTCATTGGTCGCCACTGTAACAGGTGCTGAGCCATTGGCGCGCACTGCCAGCTACTACACGATTGGCCCGCCGGCCCCCCTCTCCTCGGCGTGTCGAGTAATGGGGAGGGAGTTAAAGCTGAGAGCTTTACATCCTAAGAAATCTCGTGGCCCAGATTGTATTTCTGCAGCGCAACTACGCGCTCTGGGCGGGCGCGGAGTCGAGCTTTTACTCGAGCTTCTGAATGCGTGCTTGGCACGTGGATATTTTCCCAAGGCATGGAGATTAGCGACCATCTCGCTATTACCAAACTCTGGCAAAACCAGCAGCTATAGACCTATTCCACCAAACGTTCGAGAGACTGATTCTGTCCGTTTGCAATAGGAAATACGTCGTCTCAACCTTCTCAGAGATGAACAATTTGTCTTCAGAGCTGGTCACAGCTCCGCGCAGCAGCTTACGCGGCTTTGCATGGAGATCGGCCTCGCCCTCGAGAGACGGCAAAATTGGCCAGTGGTCTCTCTGGATATGCGGTCGGCTTTCGACTGTGTGTGGCATGCGGGGTTGCTCGCATGCCTCGCGGAGTTGGGGGGTAAGCGACTGCGATCTAAGATTGATCGCGAGTTTTCTCTCTGACAGGCAGTTCAAAGTGCGAGTTAACAACGTATATTCGTCCCTCAGACGAGCCGAGGCGGTAGTGCCTCAGGGGGGCGTTCTCTCCTACCCTCTTCGGCTTATACGTGAATGACGCGCCGCTTCCTGCTGAAACCAAAACAGGTATTCAACGCTGCTGGCTCCTGATGTTCGCGGATAATTTTGCGTATTACGCGAAATCGGCCAACGGAAGGCAGTCAATTAAATACTTAAGCGATTGACTCGACGCCCTTCCCAAATGACTGAGTCGGAAACGACTCGCTCTTAATCTAGGGAAATGTGTGGCCGTCAACTTCACTCGTAAGAGGACAGACCCCAATGAAACGGTGAGCTTGGCGTGCGCTCCCATGGCAGAGTGAAGCGAGATATTTGGGCGTGCTACTTGACAGTGGTCTTCGCTGGCATGCATACGCTCGATATCTCGCGGCCAAGGTCAAAA
This sequence comes from Teleogryllus oceanicus, assembly GCA_964035755.1. Taxonomy (NCBI): domain Eukaryota; kingdom Metazoa; phylum Arthropoda; class Insecta; order Orthoptera; family Gryllidae; genus Teleogryllus; species Teleogryllus oceanicus. The sequence goes on along the minus strand of CAXIVR010000001.1, from coordinate 256,453,649 downwards.
ACCGCACTCTTCTCTTGAAACCTTTTCTCCGTTCTCCCGATCTTTCCATTCCCTTAAAGCGGCGCTTATTCACCGCGTGCGTGCGCCCCTTCTGGGCGTATTAATGCGAGGTTTTCGCAGCCGCTCCTTCTTCCACTCTGCGCCCCATTCGGGTCGCAAAGAACAGAGCGGCGCGCCCTCACCTTTCAAATACCCGACCCGACCGCACTCCCCGTAACGCTGACGTGTTCAGTTTTGGGCGTGCGCAATCAGTTCTCGGGGGAGCTACAGAAGCGGACGGACACGGCGCTTGCAAGGGCGCTGAGGCCATCCGCTCCGCGCATCCTGCGCGAGACCGGCGTAGCGGCGAATAGCGGCGTGCACAGGGCCTTCCACAGAAGAAAGGGCCCACAGCACGTCGCCTTCACCTTCCGCGCACTTCCCCCGCACAAGTTCTCTGAGCTGTGCGATTAGGGGGAGCAGCTAGTGCGTGGAAGGCGGTCGCAGCTCCCAGATGCTGGAAATCGCGCCGGAGGAGCGGAAACGCGCTCCGTCTGCCTAATCCGCCTGGAAGCGACGAAGACGTCGCGGCGCCACGGACGCTTGAGTAAAGTCGGCGCCATGGCGAAAAAATCAGTGTAAATAGTGCAGTGAGCATAAAGTGGTATGAATGAGTGAGTGAATGTGTTTGTATATATAGATTAAAAATGAAAGTGAGAGTGAATGAAAGAAAGAAGAAAACCAGAAGAAATCGGATTATGAAGAACTAATGAGCCCAAAGTGGCACTCTCTGTTTTGTTATAAGTTAATTATAAGCTAGTTTTAAGTAGTATTTTTAAGATATCCGTCCTCCCGAAGCTGCAGAAGCCAAAAATGCTGCAGCAAATGTATACCCTAATCTGAATAAATTCCCGCCTCTCCAGGGTAACTGGAGAGGAGAAAACGAAATAATAATAATAATAATAATAATAATAATAATAATAATAATAATAAAATTAAAATATCTCGGCAGCAGTATAGCTCTGAAGAAGGCCACAACAAGATGGCCGAAACATCAGCTCCATCGACCACAACACGGCTAATCCCGGACAGCCAAGAATTCAATGAGGCATGTAGACAGTGAAATATCACATTTAAAAAGAAGGGTTGTAAAAAAAATAAATATTGAAAATTATTCACATTTTTATTCTAACGAATATTTACAAAGCACTAATGTGTAAGGAAAAATATTTTGTTTGTAATTTTGATTGCACATGACCACAGACTTGGGGATTATGAATCTGTATTACTTGTGATGATGTCTCTATGAAATACTACTATGGGTAGTCATTTGAATCTTGAAATGGCATCAGTTAAAACGGAATTATATTTCATGTTCTACACACTTGTGAATCACCAGCATTGAGAAGGGTATATCTTATACAGAGAGCTCAGTCCTCAGAAAGGATTAAAGGTCATACTCAAAGTAATATGAGATTCTTTGTGAGTGAACAAAGTCAGTTGGCATCAATGAAAAAATCTTCAGACATCTTCATTGCTCATTTAGATTTTTGACACTATCTGGCCCTAGAGCCTCATCTTTCACAGAAAGATAAAATACAATTAAGCCTTTGTGTTGTCTAAGTTTTTGCAGGAATGTTTCCAGCTTGATCGACTTTCGTGCTAGAAGAAAGGAAAAATGGGGCCAAAAAGGAATAAAAAGTAAAAAATAAGACAAAATACCAAAAGTAGAAGAAAAATAAATAAAAATGGCATAGTGAAAACGTATTAAAACAACTCCAGAAGTACAACATAGTGGTTTCTATTTTTCAAAGTCATTAAATTGTAACAACAATAAAAAGGCCAAACTTCTGGGCTCTATTATACATAAACATGCATGCTGCCTAACAAACAATTCTTAGAATATTACTACAGTGCCATTCAAACTAATTTGAAAATGAAAATAAGATCTTAACTTCAGAAGTTACATTTTAAATAGTATTTGAAAGTTAAATTTAAATACAGCATATTGCAAAATTGTCAACACGGAATGAATTTATATTTTGAAGTGTCAATGCTGTTGCTTTTTTGAAATTCACATGATGATGATGATGATGATGATGATTACTTGCAATTTCTCATGTTATCTGATAGTAGCATAAAACAATAAAAAGTTCTAGCACCTTTAATTTTCTAACAAGTATCTTGCCTTTAAAATATTAGAATTTACCATTTCTACCAACACTTATAATACAATTACTATAATATTTTTCCTTACAGAATTTAAACATGTCATGTGGTGTCAAGACCTGATTGCTGTACTAGTCTTTGACTGCTTGGTACCACACCCTATGTCATTGAAGCCATTTTTGCTATGTCAATAAACAAAAAACTGATGATAAATAACTAGTCCAAAACTTACTTTATGGAAGAACATCTAGATAAAACACTTTTTGTTTTTGTATTTGCTTGGTGCACCATCAGAGAAATGTATTGATTTTTTATGGCCAGATTAAGCAGACTAAAATGTTAATTTGTGTGGAAAATTGTCAGTACATACTTTTTCAAAATGTTTTCAACAATTTGCACCAGCCATTAGATTGTCAGCTCCATAAAAACTAATAACTTTTGCTATTGTTTCATTTATCAGCTTTAATAATCTGTTTATTTTGATATTCTGGTAAGATATCGTCATGGTAACTGCAATGGATGTTAAGTCAAATCTAGCAAAGTTTTTCAGGAGGAACGAAAAACGTTTTTTACCTCTCACTGTCTTGACAGTTGCTTTTACAAATGTAGAATCATGATATTTGTTTCTCATTACTCCATCTTATAACCTATTGCAGTTCTCTTGATAGAACACAATGGTGTAATAAACAAAAAAGTGAATTTTTTAGACACAAGACCTATTGTTGTTACCACAACGATATCCTATTTTTTACCATGGCTCGCTGTTTACTTTCTCATACGTTCTGACATTTTAAATTCACCATTTACTTTTTTGAGTTCAAAGAACAGGGAAGTAATCTGATAAGATTAAATTTATTTCCTTTCTTTGAGAGCACGTTTACTTTTTTAGTTTTTCTATCAGGTACATTTTAGTATTGAAATAAACCATTTCTATACAAGATGGTTTAGGTCCTGACATCAAGATGACCTTATTTTCATTTACAGATTAAGTTTGTTTCAGATTTGAGTAATATAAAAAATTATATCTGTGGATTGGTGCAAGCCAACAGCAATATTCAAAGTTTTACAGAATAGGTGGTTTACTTACACTATCAAAATAAAACTATTGTAGCCCAATATAAATCAATGTGAAATTAGGAGATAGGATTTTGACTTCTGACTTTGGCCTTTCTTGCAGTGAAAGAAGGGGCTTTAAAGCACACATTAGCAATATAAACTGAAAAATCACTAAAAACTGACATTGGCTTTTCTCGGATCTTTCTTTTCAGACAGTCTTGATGTTTTATAATAAAGTATTATAAATTATTTTAAAGCAAGGTAGAAAAATTGATAGTTTGGGTTGCAAATATTGCATGGATTGCACTTCTCCCCACAGTACATTACACACAGTTTTTAACTGTTTGACTTTAAATAAATGATTGATTTAATGCTTTTGATCTCAAATATCATTGAACATGAATTTTAGGCTACAAGAAATCTGCCTAACTCAGTGTCCAAACAATTCTCAAAGAATACTCATTAGCAAGCTCATACAACATGGCTCCAAAGTACATTACTTTATGCAATGTTGTCATCTTGCCAGAATTTATTTAATAATGAAAATTATCTCTGATTTAGAACCCACTTCAACACACCTCAAACAATCTCAATGAAATTCTTAACTAAAATCTTTAATCTAAATTTTTAAAAAATGAAGATTATTAGCAAGTAAATATTTTTTTATTATCTTATAACTACTGTCAAAAATAGCATAATGTTAAATTTACTGCCCTAGGCAGAGACAGTAAATCCCCCAGGTTCCAGACTCCACAAATAATTTTACTACATCGAAAGATACTATACTCTTTGGTAAAAGTGAGTAACAAAGTATATATTCATTATCTACACTTGTGAACAAAGTACCCAAGCTTCTTATTTATTAAGAATTAAATAAAATAAATTACAGAATACAAAAATTTCAACACAAAAATATATTATATCAAATATTCCACTGACCTGGTTTGTATTTCTTCCTCTACCCATTGATACATTTGTACTCGTCTTTTCAATCTCACTGCAGAAACAACAATACCATACTCCACTTCCGTAAGAGGTTCAGCAACAGATAATGGACCAGTTAAGTGAACAAGATGACCGTTATTTTCTTCTTTGGGAGGAAGGCCGAAAGGTAGAGATATAACTGTATTCATAGCTTCTTCTAAAGATCTTGTACTATGAATTGCTCTGCCCTATATATTTTAAAAAAGTCAATTAATTAGTTATGTTCTACTGTCAAAAATTGGTTATAAATTACTGATTGTTAAATTCTAAAATTACAAAAACCTACCTCATTCCAAAATAACAAGGACATTCCCAAAACAAACATAAAACAACCTATCAGTAGTGAACACCAATTTGCTTTTATTTGGGCACGTATGTTAAAAGGGTGTCGAGAATGTTGGATTCCAGCATACGGCAACCCTGACATCTGAAAAATACACTTGATAAGGAAAAGCTATACATACACATTTAAAGAAAATCATTTTCCTATATATATTTCCTACATTTGAAAGGTGTAACTTTTAATCATACACCCATGCATATCTTATAGTAATTTAAGCCAAAAAATACTGATAAACAAATAACCCATTACCATACAAAAACAACATTTTCAACAAAAGAAAAGAATTGAGACTACTACACTGCGCATTGTATTAGAAAATAATTTTTACTTTAAAACTTACGTTCCTCTGATACAGCATGATAACGTGCGTAGACAAAAGAATTCCTAAAATACGTATTTTTTCATAATTGAGATAGAGCAAATTTCATAACCGTGATTCTATTTACTTTCATTATACCAGGATTCTATTCTGTTCTACACTGTAAATCATAATCGCGGCTCAGGCCTCACCCAACTCTTTGGCCTCACCCCCCACTCACATATAGTATACTCTCTGGCCTCACCAACACACATAATGCAAAGTAACCAAATCACCAAAAGGTTTACACAAACTTCCACCACTTGCACGTTCAAATCATTTCTGATGGGTCGTTCGTTACAGAACGAATCTTTTAAAAGAAATATTTAATCGGTCAGGAATTCTAGTAGGCGGCAACCGCCTGTTGCCTGCAACAGGCTACACCGAGAGATGCGTTGCGAGAAATGTGGGACGAGTAATGAGGAAAGAGGCCGGTGAGGCTGTGTCCACACACTAGAAATAGGTTCTTCGATGTCTCGAAATGCCATTACAATAATGTCAAAAGGGCACGCAATAGCGCATTATTCTTGTGTTTTTTTTGTGGCATCTGTGAGTAGTATCTGCAAGATGGAATTCGGCACGACTTTTTGCGTCTTTCTTGGTCCTGTCACAAGATGTTGCATCATTGCGACCGTATCAAGCAGTGCTGCAGATCAAGCGATTCTAGCGGCAGGACTAAGAATGACGCAAAAATGTCTGCCGAATTCCATCTTGGAGATATTACCCACAGATGCTACGTTAGAAAAACCCAAGAGTAGTTGTTCAACGCGCAACGTTTTCTTGAGCCCCGACATAACTACCCCGACTCCTTTGCTAACATTAGTTGAATTAAGAAAAAATGATTGCAACAAGCTTTGTTAGCAACTTCTAATGACCACAAATATTTGCTCCCAGGCAATAGAAAGTATTTTGCATCGGAAACGAGCTACAATTTCATATAATAGACCAGTCAACAAAATAATCAAAACCCCCATTTCAATAACCCCCATTTCAATAACCCCCAAAATTTAGATAAAACCCCCATTATAATAACTCCTTTCGCATCTAGTGAAATGAGGGTTCAAAAAAACGTGCGGGTATAATAGTTGAATGTAAGTTGTGGGAATTCTTATTTGGTGTTGTTGACGTTCTTATAAGAAGAAATAAAAGAGGTCATCTTCGTCAACATATCAGCTATGGATACATACATCGTATTTATTTCGTATTGTATTAATTAATACCGTATCGGTATTAATTTCTCCCCCCCCCGTCGCAATTCATTTTTGCAATTTTATCTGCTATATGTAACTAAATACTTTAGATGTATCCATTAATTGTAATTTAATTTTCTATCTTATTGTGTATTTATTTATAATTTCGTTGTATCTTTCTGTGTCTTGTAGACTGTCGATGACGGCAAAGCCGTCGAAAGCCGGCTATCTTAATAAAGCTGATATGTTTACGAAAATGACCTCTTTTATTTCTTCTTCTGAATGTAAGTTACTTAGCATTTATTTGGCCTCGTTTCACACGCTTATTCTCACTCATTTCTGTCAAAGTTTTGTCTAATTTCCCTCATAATGCTATATGGACATGTACTTTCACAAAGTTCGCAAACGCATTCACTGTTTGCTTCGTGGAAGTATTCCCTCATGCACAGCTGGTGTTGGTAAAATAGCCATGTACCCAATGTAGGCATGGCGCATTTCTTGATTGAGTTCCATCCAGCTTTGAGTATCATGGGATCCGAGGAGTAGAAATCTTCGTCTATTAGGTCCCTCTTATGTATCCTCTCCGACACCAGAGCTATGAATACCTCGGTGTCTGGCAGAAAGAAAAGTAACCTTATGTTTCCTCAACATTTTCTCAAAAACGGCTCTGAATATTTTTTAAATATTATTGTAAGAATAGAGTAAAATACACGTAGAAAGGTGGCATAGGTCCAATTTTCACGGGTAGCTCTGAATTTTAAAATTACAAAAGTTTGAATTTTGTTCGGCGTCTTTCTACAACTTGATGAAACAGATTTTTCCTTAAAATGGCATTTGTTGCCCACAAATAGTTCTTTCATTAAGGTCATGTAGAGGTTTTTGAAAATTTTAGTAGATTTTATGCAATAGAGCGTGAAATATTTGCAATTTCAAAAAATTACAAAATCTAGATTTTCCCAAAAACTGCTCCAAATTTTTTCTTTACATTTTTGATAGGGGTAGTACCAAATGCACCCTATCCGATGACATATACTCCATATTGCTCTATTCTTTTGTTCTTGCAAAAAACACAAAAATGTAATATTTTTGACTTGTCTCTCACGTTAGCAATATTTACATTAGATGCTATTTCCTCGCATTATTAGATTTACGAGTACATGATTTAAATGACGTCAAATAAATTTTCTCGAAAACTCAACAATTTTCTGTAAAAATGTGCTCAAAATTCCGCATTTTCAGAAGCGCTCAAACGCCATTTCTCAAAAATATCTCCAAATTTTTCCTTCAAGATCTTTCAAAGGATAGTGGTAAATGCACTGTTTAATTTGACGTTAAGTTCATGTTGATATATTTATATGTTTTTTAAAAAATTACACAAATGTAATTTTTTTAATTACACGCAGTTTTTTTTAAATCTCTCGCAGTTAATATGCACATTTCCATCGATTTGTATACATGATCATTTTATGAGTGAAAGTGCTTTAAATGACTTCAAATGAAATTTTTTGAAAATCCAATAGATTCCTGTGAAAAAGAGCTTCAAATCTCTCATTTACAGTAATGCTTAATCGTCATTTTCTTAAAAACTGCTTCAAAAATGTCAGTGAAAATTTATATTTAGGAGGTTTTACTCTTTATTAATATTCTCTGAAGTCATATTTCATTGCTACTATTAAGAAACCGAAAAGTTGAAAAAAAATCAAGAAAATGTACTCTCGGTGACGATAGATGGCAGATGTACAGAGAATAGAACAAAGCCTTAAACCAGTCCAAACCAAGGAAATTAGGAAAAATTTCTACGAGAAAGTCTGTGCCATTCTGTAGCACCTCTAGTTATTTATATAGATTTGACTACATTTAACCGTTTTATTTATTGTGTCATTTAACTTTAAATGTAAATTTTTTGAAATCATTTTGGTATAAATCTTACTTTCGCGGTCTATAATATGTACATTTTTTAAACCAAATCTGTGATCATGTGGGGTCTGATAACTATCAGGACGACCTGTGCTTTTACGCACCACATTCTGCTGATCTCGATTTACAAACTCTTGTATTTATGACATTTCTCTGCCGCCTTGGTTAAGACGTTTTGATCGTACGTCACAGCCACATCCACAAGTGGACACGTTTTTTCTCCAAATTCCGGATAACAATTTCCGATTTATGTGACACTATTGTATGATCAGTTTGAATTTGTTGGTCGTACAATATTGTACACACTCACCGGTTTTAGTGAGTGTTCGTACCACTTGGAGCATGTGTTTGCAACTTCCAAGGGTGGTACAGATCTACCAATGGAGGTAACTTCACACCCCGTCGTGTATTTTCAAGTATTTGATCTTAATAATAATAATAATAATAATAATAATAATAATAATAGTAATAATTATATTTATTTAGTTACATATACAATTTGAATCGTGTATGACGGTCTTTACTAGAATTGGAAAATCTGAGACGATATGGTCAATGGCTTCTACTTGTCCCTGGCAAATGCGCCCTTTGTCTTCTTGAGAAGCGCTTTATGATTATGTCGTGTTCCCAATGCCTGATCTTGGGCAGCTATTACAATTTCTTCCGATTCTGACTCCATTCTTCCCTTTTAAAGCCACATAAATGATTGATCTTTATTAATCTGCATCTTGTCCATTCCTTTTAGAGATTGTCGATGAAGTGGTTTGTCACTCCACGATATCTTTAACATTTTTGTGTCTTAGATTTCAAGTTAAGTAGTATCAGAAGATCAGTTTCTGTGTTATTCTGCGTGTCATGTATAGTCTTTTTCGCAATGCTTCTTTCTACACTTACAATGCCTCTGTTTCCTATTCTTCCGTCAGATGTAATGACTTGCCTCATTAGTGGACTTTATGACTGACTAATACTTTCCCACACCGAATATTGCATTGTATCAGAAAGCTTCAACTTGTCTGAGGCCTCTTCTTTCTACCTTACGTGACACACAGTATATGTACATCCGCTCGATGGTGGGCGACATGATGCATTAAAATGCAGGTGCTTAAAAGCAGTTTCCTGTTTTTTCGATCCATGATTCGAATTTCCTGCTCAGTCCAGTCCATTAGTCCAAAATTTTACTCGGCTACAGGCACCGCCAAACTATCAATTGCAGATATCTTATTCCTAGAGTTCAGAGCGAACTGAAGGATAAATCTCACTCTTCTGTAATTATCTCTGCGAATTTTCTCTTTCATTGTGTCGTTCGAGATGTTCCCACAAAATGTGGAAACATTCCAACACACATATATTTGTAAATTTTACCTGGCTCAAGAACTTGAATCACAATTGTTTCCTGCTATCTGTTACTGCGACCCACAGTGGCCTCAAGACATCCTCCCGCAGGGCCCGGCAAGGGTCCCTTCGATCGCCAGTCGGCCCTATGGGATTTTCACTGACTGCTGAAAGCAACCTCATTCACTGGCAAACGCATGGCTCGGGCCTCCACTCCAATCGGTGGCCTGATGCAGGGCCTTTTTAACAGCTTTGAGAGCCCTTGGCCCTACGATAATTTGGAGCACCCAATTCTTACTTTCACCGATCCCCCCTCCCCAATTTAAAGACAAGTTTTGGTTAAAAAAAACTAAACATCTCATCACTGAGTGACATTCTTGCGTTAACCAGCAATATTCCATATTATACATATTATCCAACGATGCGCGACACATCATTCCGTTATGCCAATTTTTTTGCGTATAGTTTAATCATACAGTACTTTTGTACCCGATTTTTTATTTTAATTTTTGAAAAATATTGTATTAACCCATTTCGATCAAGTTTTTTTCTAATACGCTAAAATAGTTTTTTTATTGCAATGTTATAAAAATAGGCTGTTTTATTAAAATTCATAAATTTTTAAACACATTTACTTTAAAATTTCTATCCTTTTGCATTTTCTAATGATCTATCATTTCGAGACCAAAACCCTCAGATGCAACTTTACAAAATGATACTGTAACGATACCGAATATTGTGCCCCGGATAATCGCAAACAAAATGTTGCGTAATCACGAGCTGGCGCCTTTTGCGTCTTTTCTGAACCGTCGGGTGGCTAATTCGTTCCGCACAGTGCTCGCCGCGACACCTCGGCGCCGAGCAAACGAGGGGGACTGTGTTTGTTTTCGCCAACGCCGACGCAGGTCTATCCCTGGGGATCTAGCTGGGAAGGGGGGCTGCGCAGTTTGGAAACTCCGGGAGAGACCACCCACGTTTATTTACCAAAAGTGTGCGAATGAGAGCGCATCACGGAAAATTCCGCTCGACACACCGGCGAAACGCAAGAGATTATTGGACCAAATTTAAGTAAGAACCTTTCGCCAATAGAAGCACGTTTTAGTAAAATTTCTGGAAACTTCTAGAACATTTGAAAAACTGGGGGGGGGGGAGAGAAACTGTGCGCTGGCCCAATTATCCGGTAGGAGGGGAGCGCTGAGTGCGCTCAGCTCGCAGAGCGTAGAGCCAGGGGTGTCCTTTGCTTTAAATTGAGGACGATTAGTTCATCCGGTCACTCATTTGTCGAGTATATCTCTCTTTTGATCTCTGCCGATCACGCCCGCGTCGCCCGTCACAATTCACGCGACGATTATCATCGCGTTGCTGGACACCTGAATCTTGAGCTGTCGTCGCTTTCATCGTCATCATCACTGCACCATCGCCGTCGCCGCTGCCGCCATCGCCGTGGTCACATTGCGCCACCGCAACCGCCGCCGCCGACACGGGAGTCAAGGGTTTTCCTCGGCACCCACGGGACACGCTGCCTGGTGTGAGGTTCGGCGACCTGTGGAGGTTGCCCACCCCAGCGGACCTGCCTGCAAACGGTGACTGTGTTTTGATTGTCGAGCTGCGGCAAAATCTTCAGTACGCCCTTCAGGCGCAACGCTTGTTTATGAAAGAAACTCTTACCCAGGAAGTGCTCGCCGCGCATTGGCGACTTCCTTACAATATTAAGTTCCCTGTAATGTGTTAGTTTTATAGCATAAAAATAGAAGAAGTAATTACTCAGACCTTGATTTTTTGTATGCTAAAAATTTAAATCTTCCATTAAAATTCATTTGTGTTCTAAATATTTTTTTAAATTCATCACGTAGCTAAATCCGTTCACCATCCATTCTTCTAAAATCTACATGCTTCCTGAGCTAGCCGGCCACACGAGCCCAGGTAAGCACAGGTAGGTTCTGGGAGACCGGGTTCGGTGCAATACAAAGAATAAATTTGTGTATCTTACAAGGGCCGACAGAAAACATTTTACAAGTCAAAATTAAAATAAAGAATTATGCGCGGAAATTTGTGAAATTGAACATAATCGCCGGTAGAAAAAAAACGGCATCAAATTCGGTCAACGCATTCGGGATATATAAATTGAAATAGAATTGGAATTTTTAATGTAACGAACAGAATATGGCCATTGTTGAGCTAGTAAAGAAAGATTGTAAACATGGTTTTTTAAGAATTGTAATAAAACGCACAAACCAATTTGGCTGAAACATTGGGAAACAATAGATTAAAACACGGGGAAGACGACAAAATTAGTGTCAACCTTGTCGCATGTTCGGAAACAAAATTATAATATAATATTTGGAAGTTTGCAATGAACTAAGTATAAACAAATGACGCCATGTTACGAAGAGAAGAAAGTCATCGGAATTAACTACAGATTAAAAGGAAGCGAGTGGCAACTATTTTGTTCCAGAAGCCTTTTGTAACAATGAAAGTTGCTGAAAAAATTCCGATGTGAGGACAGATGTGTCGTGGGTACCGGGATGAACGTTTCGTGTGCGCGAAATTGGCGCGTAGTTAAGTTTCTTTCGAAAGTGTAGTAATTCAAATAGAGAGTGAAGTTGTGATGTTTGTTGGAACTTTGAAGTGTTAGCAAAAAGGAAAAAAATTCGGGAGTAATTTTTTTTTTTCAAATAGAATTTTTTTATGATTACGGACAATGAGATGTTATTATTTATTGTAAGAAAATTCAACGCTACGGACATCTCGTTATAAGATATAAAAGAATAGATGCTGAGATCAGAACAATTGGACGTTCATTTTGAATGTAAATGTATGTAAACGATAGTAATTTCGAGAAGTGACGTGTTTGAGGAAACGCGAAAAATTGTTGGTTTTGTTTTGTTTTGTTTTGCCGAACAGTACCCAACGAGTACATGCAATTTTGTCAAACGGTGACGGACTAGCAACTGAATAATATCATTTATGCGGACAATAGCGGTTCGCGATAATTGGTTTCCGAATGCGACCGCGAGCAGGAGTGGACGGCGACCGCGCATCGAAAGGCACCGGACGGCGGCCACCGGACATCATTGCCACGAGAGCTGAGCCACAAAACAGGGAAGTGACACGTGTGTGTGTGTGTGTGTGTGTGTTATTTTCTTTGCAGACATTTCATCTGAAGACGCATTCCGTAGCTGAAAAGAATTTGTTGAAGACCAAGTTTTGTTTAACAAAATTAAATTAGGAAATGGTCAAAAGAAAATCAGGGAATGCGCATTCGATGTGTGAGTGAGGTTTCATATTGTTTTGTTAGTATTATGCGTGAATGAGTTTCTCTGTTGTGTTTTGTTTCTTTCTATGTATATGTCATAGGATTACTGTGTATCAGTGTGGAGGGAAAGACGGTGAGTTGTTACCGTATATGGTGAAAAGAGGAAAAAGCCCGAAAGCAGTAATAAACGAACGAACAAAAATATTGTTCGTTTTTATCAATTTAGAGCATGCGTCGTCATTTACTGTAATACCCTAGCACGCACAATCCAGTCACCTCGCTTGGATTCCTGTATAGGACCACCACCTTATCCACGGCTGCATGTTATGAGAAATTTTATAAAACTAGCTAGCTAAAAAGGGGCAAACAATAGGTTCAATCAAGTACGAGTACAAAATATGGTACCCAACAGTCTGTAATATCATGATATAAGAGGAGATTAGCCAGGCAATAGTAGCAGAGAAGAGAGACAGAAAAGGGAAGTTATTACATAGCCGAGAATACAGGGGAAACATTACATTTAGGCTGCCCAACGCGAGTTCCAGGATAGCCGGGAACTATTACATTTGGCGGCCCAACGCGAGGCCAGGGTACCGGGAGGAAGGATAGCCGGGAACCATTACATTCGGCGGCCCTACGCGGGGCAAGGGTAGCCGAGGGGAGGAACTATTACAATTTCTATAAATAGGACAGTAGTGAAAAAATATATTAGGCACGTCAAGATTTCATATGAAAAAAAAAGTTTTACATAAAAATTACTTTCATGTGTTCATTTATTTATTTTCTTGAGACGAGGTACGATCTTAATTATTTTGGAGGGTACAAATAAAAATTCTGGTGGAACGTTCTGATACAAGCTAGAAGTCACAAACAACTCAGAATGGCTTTAGTGTTTTGGTGATGGTGCCGGAGCTAGTGCTAGGGTAAGTGTGAGACTACCACTTTCATTTTAAAATGGCTACATCTTAATTATTAATATGAAACAAGCAAATTCTGGTGCAACCATCTGGTACAAACGATTCAGATTTGTTCCATTTTTTACGATGGTGACGGTGCAAGCGTGAAGTTTGTATCATCATAATCTGAAGTGCTCTGTCTTGTAAGGTGTTTTGGTACAAACGAATGTTGTTGTGGAACAAAGGGTACAAACGAATGGTAATGGTTTTAGTGGTTTTCGCTTTGGTGGCAATGCCAATTTCATGCGCATAAGGTTGTTCTGGCACTCGTCTGAGATCACATCGTTTATCGCGCTGGCTTTCTGCAAATTAACTCGAAACTTGCTTATAGGAATAGATACATATCTCTGGTCTCAAAACGTCTGGCGAAGACAATAATAGCTCGTGTTTGTATTTCTCAATCGAAATAACAAGCAAGAAATGCGCCAGAAATGTTTTCAAGTACAACGCTGCCATTGATATTCATTTTTACCGTGCCATATTTATAGTACACCTACGTGTTTTCCCAAATTTTTCCTAGATGAAGTAAAATATTGCGAATTAATCGTAGTAACCTACTCGAAAAACTCTAGTAATTGATTTATGCCACTTTAATAATACAGTGCGTTGGTTTTCTATTTTATTGAATTCTATGAAAGCTTGGGTAAGAAAAAACGGGATATTCGGAAGTAATTATTTGTTAAGTATGCTAAAAATATTCAATCAATTATAATTTAGACAGCAGATAAAGTTGTTAAAAACAATATAAGTTACATTAACAATCGATGAAAAATGAACAAAATTAAGAGTCGCAAAAAAATGCAACGTGCACTCTCATAAATAGAACAGTGGTAAAAAAGTGTTAAAATTTTTTTAAGAACTATCGGGGGCTCTTGAATATTGGGGGCCCTGGGTCCGGGCCCTTCGGGCCCGTGCGTTAACACGGGCCTGGCTTGATGTGTCAACCCCTTTTTCCTCCTGTACGGGCCGATAACACAAAGTCGAAAGGTGCATGACCTTTCTCTCTCTTCTTTCTTTCCTCTCTTCTCTGGAATACTTTTTTGCTTCACCCCTCACTTTCAGCCTATTCAGTATTGGAGGTAGGCTACTGCCGACATAGCTCTCAGGCTCATGAGGGTGCTCAAGCTCCACCACCAACTACAAGGTCATGTACTCCTCAGGTGGAGTTGTTGTTGTTATGGTTATTATTGTTATTCTTCTTATTATTATTACATGTGTTAATTATTGCGATCATGATAGCGCGACAATTGAAACATCGCGCGTCCTGAGAATCCTTCTATTCTCGAAAAACGACGTTGAGCCATTATGTAAATTTGAACTCATTCATTTTTACACTTTAAATGTCAATCATTTATTTCACGTTTCTGCCCACGACGCTTAGCTTGATTTATATTTCTGGAGTAAATTCATTCCGTGATCCAATTTAATTAACAGTAATCTCTTTGACTCTCGAGAATATCTGATTGCCGGCGAGGTTGGTAGGACGTCGATCTTGCCAATGGCGTATGATTTTTGGTTGTGGAGTTTCATGTTGCGCTGGGTATTTGCAAGATATATTTTTTTAAGAATACCGTCATTATCGTTTAGCGTATTTGTTGCGCTTTGAAGCTTCACAGTTTTATCAGTGTATTATTTTTCCCGGATTCTAAAAATCGTATGGATATAGTGGGAGAATCTTGTGTCAAGTGACATTTGGTGCTTTTATTAGCTTTAAATGTCTTGGTGTCGGTGAATGAAAAGAATATCAAAATGATTCCTTTCCTTTGCTGCGAAATGTTGAAAGACAGTAGTTGAAGTGATGTTCTTCATCAGCCATCAGTGGTAGTAAGGTAAATACGTTAGTGTTTTAGATATTTATAATTTTGAATAGGTTGACATTCATGTCAGAGGTAGGGAAAGCTCCCTGAAAAATCGTCAACTGTGTACAACAGTGTAAGTAGTATTAGGAGGTAAACAATTTTATTAAGAATATAAATGATGATCATTATACTGAGCCACCTTGCTTAATTTTAGCATGGATGATAAGTAGTTGAAAAAATATCCATACAACAAATAATTTCTGGGGCATTGTTGTATGGCAAGACTTTAATAGGAAAAGCAACACAACAATTGTAATATTTGCTTATAAAATTATTGTATAAATCTTTTATGATATTAAGTTGGCGAGAAGCAATTAACAGGTGGTAAATCTTTCATTTTGATTGAGTTACTTAGTGAAATGAAATTTGATTTCTGAAATTTATTGAGATTTATGTATCTTCATAAAATGATTAAAATAACTGTAAAATTTTTAATAGTAGTTGTGTTGATCTAAACACATCTGTCAAAATCTACATAACATGCTTGTTTCTTGTCAGTTGTTTCATTTTAGTGAGAAATGAATTATTTTGTTTCATACCTTCTGTAAGATGTTAAGAGTATGTTGAGGAAATGACTAACATTATCTTTGAAAAATATTTATCCAAATACTTTTGATGTTGAAAAAATGTTTTCTGATATTTCTTTTCAGTTTGTGTGTTAAATAACAAAATCATAATTAATACATTTTGTGGCTTTTGAAATTCAGGATCAAATTTCACATTTTTAACTTTCATAACTAAATATATTAATCATGTTCAACTATTCAATGTCAACTTTCCAATGAATAACTGGTCAGTCCAACTATTCAATGAATAACTGGTGTTTGTGAAGTCGAAGTAGAAATATACTATTGCTCTTATAAAATACAATAATACTTTGTACAATAATATAGTAATCTTTGGCTAGTAACAGTGTACTTTTTACACTGGTTATTTGTGAGTATATAGTTTATGGATAACATATTGTTTTGGAGAAGAGGGGGAAGATCGTTCTGAATGCTAATGCCTCTGTTGTCACAGAATTGTACAATTAAAACATTATGCTTTATGAAAGGTTTGCAAACATTTTAACAGTTATAACATGATGAAATTTTCCTCTGTGTCCTTCTCTAACTTGACATGCCATGCACAAAGTAGAAATCAATGAGGTACTGCCAAGAATTCTTCTGTGTCAACTATTATTTGGATTGATGCGAGCAATATTATTTATTGTTATTTCGAATAGTGTATTTAATAAATAATTTGATAAACTATTTTAAAGTTTCAGCATTGTATTTTTAATTTTGTGAAAAAATATGAAATGTTAAAAAATATAACTAGGCGTATCATATATTGCTATTTATTCTGTTTAATTGGTCTTTTTTGGGGGGGTTCACTTCTTTTTGGTTTTGCCATGTGTGGTCATATAACAAAAGGGTCCAAAATTACAACTGGTTATTTGTGAGTATATTCATGGTGGAAATAACAAGGTGTAGCTGTGCGCATGCCGCCGACTGTGGACCAATAATATTATGCCCCACCAAATGTGCGCCAAATTCAAATTATCTACGCAGGCGCGTACATTTTAAAATTATTTAAAAGAACGATATTTGTTTTTAAAATAACTCATTGATCATGTCATTGGTCATTGACATGACCTGATCTAACGTACAGTATTTGGCCATTATTATAATTATTTTCAATTTCATTTCTTTTGAATTTATGTTTTCTATTATTGTGGGGAATGTGTTCCATATGTTTGTCACTTCTATTAATGTTGTTTTTTTGAAAATATTTGCCTCTGAATATGTACTGAGCAAATAATGTGTTTGTGGTTTTCGAGTTAGAGAATATGAGGCCAGGTACTGTAAACACCCAATTCCACTTTTATTAGTATTTTTATTATTTCTGTTCATAGTTTCATATTCTCTTCGAATGCAAAAAGATCTGAAGAATGAAAACTGTTGAATTTTAATGCATAGGAATTACTCTATAAAAAATATTAATAGAAAAACAAGCCCATTATAACGTTAAAATTAATTCTATATTTATTAATTTAGAATATAGTTGAAATATATCAAGTGTGTCCATAAGGAACATACAGGGGAAGAAAAAATATAATGGAATTTAAATTAAAAAAGCTTTTATATATGTCATGAAATGAACAGAAATCATGCTTTACAGCCTGTTTCCATTTGCTTAATTAATCAACTTAGTATTTGTAATAAAATATAATTTTAATGACAATAAAAATTAGCAATCACTTACAAGAAGTCAATAACGGTATTCTATTGATATTTATGAATTTCACAAAGTTAATTATTTTTTTTTTTAAAAATTAAATTTTTAGAGAAAATGTATACAAATTGAAAAATTTAATCCATTGGGTAATTATGTATGATTAACTACACATAAAATTTCACTTCCTTTTGACTTGCCTATTTAAAGCATTAGGACCAAGAATGAAAGAGAACCTTAGTGGGTTAAAAGGAATGAATCAAATAGAAATAATTTTATAACAATAAAAAAATTGTTTATTTTAAAAATGTAAGTTACATTTACAAAATACAAGTCATATTTAAATATTTCATTGGGTGCACATAATGTATACATGAAATATCAAATACAAAAGATTCCTTTTACTGCAATAATTGTGTTCTTTTCTGGAATCTTTTTTTCTAATAATTCATTAGCCCTTTCTACCTCCATTATTTTATTATGGAGGCAATTCACGCTATCTCTACATATTTTGCTTTCATAGATCTTGTCTTCTTCCCTAAAATAAAATGTCATTTATCATGTCTTAGATTGTACATTAAGTCATGTTTGTTATTAAGGCTGTCATATTGGTCAATGTCTCAAAAAGAAAAAACACAATAAGTGTTAATAATAATAGTAAAAAGAAAAAAAAATTACACTTACTTGCTGACTGATGAAATATCGGAAATTACTGCTTAAGAGTAGCTCTTATACATAAAGAGGTATCCTCTAAAATTAAGTTATCTATTATCGTAACTTCTCTATTACATAAGCTCTTTAATATTTAAATTATTATGTATAATAATCACAAGAGTTTCAACATAAATACTCTTCACTTACCCAGGTTTTTCAATGGATTTTCTCTTCAACATTAACCATTTCGTAGATATAGATCCAGGAACAAGATTCAATATTTTCTTGCCAGATGTGTTTGGTGAATCCTTTGATTGAAAGCACACATTCTCAAAGCCTGTTGGCACACACTACCTGCAAAGTTTACATCACATATTTTTGAGTTGATTAATTACATACATACATAATTACATTATATACACATAACATCCTACATTATTACATACATACTATAATATTATAATGTACTTGATACATTTCAGTTCATTAAAATATGAAATTTAAAATGTTTTTATAAATGAAATTCTTTTCTTTTTTACTCGTAAATTGCTTTATGGATTTCTTTGGTGTTTTTAAGAGACAATCAAATATCAAATTATTGAATGGCTAAGATTTAGCAAAATAAAAAGGTTTATGTAAAATAATTTAAAACAATAAACATGTCCAGCAGTTTTGCTAATTGAAACTATGTAAGTTATGTAAAATAGTTTGGAAGCTTCTTTACAAGTTACAAAAATTTATTTCTGTTAATAATCTTCATTCCTTAAGGCCATTTACAATTAAATATTTCACATATTTATTTTCTTCATAAACCATACAAATTTATCTCCAACACACAAAGTATAAAAGAATATACTGTCCCTGCCCAGATTATATTCACAAGTATATTCAATAAAGCTATTACATATTTAACAGCTGAAGCCACTAGATTTTTATTATTCAGAAATTTCAATATTATCTACAGCTGTTAGGCATCTTGAACTACACACGAAAATAATTTTAATTTTCTTTGTTTAACAAAAAATGTTTGGTAGTAAATGTTACCAAATATAACGCATCGTATGAACTGATTGATGTATGCTTCCGTAATAATTAAAGGCAAATCACATAAAATACATAATTTTAATAGCTTATAGTAAAAATCCACAACATACCTTTCCCACGCCAGCAAAATCACAAAAAAGCCTCCACCGCTGTCGCACTGCCTCAAAGAGTATATCACGGCCTTACAAAACAGGTCTTCGCTCCTTCGCAAACGGGAAGCAAATGAACACGTGCGCCAGCCGTTTTCGCTTCATCCCTGGGTTCAAACGTGATTGGCTGCTACTGCGCATCCTCCGGAGTGCTACACCTTGTTATTTCCACCATGTTTATGGATAATTTGTTTTTTTGGAGAAGAGGGGGAAGATAGTTCTGAATGCTAATACGGTACTCTTTTGTTTTTGGTGTGTTATGTCACTTTAACACACCAAAAAGGCAAAGAGGTTGTAAGTTACCCCTTCAAGTGATATAGATGTAAATTAACTTCCAGCCCGTGATGGGAAGTTTTTCTTTTTTTCCTTCCGAGAATTCATTTATAATTGTAAAATTCTGATTGAAGATTCTTGAAAATGTAAACCTCTTGGAACATTCACAAAACATTTTGTTGGTTGTGAATAGTAGTTCGATTTCAAATCTGCATTTTGAATTTATATCAGAAGTTGTTACACACTATTTCTTTTCTTTGCAATTTTGATTGTTGAATTTCATTTTGAGACACAACTAATTTTGTATTCCTGTTCTTAATTTTCATTTGTGTGCATTGTATGTATAATTTCTTAATTTTGTTATTTATTTCTACCATACGATGAAGATGAGTAGTAATTTTCTATTAACACATAAAAATATAGAAAACCAAATATTATCATAGCAAGTACTATATAAATGCCTTTCCAGTCATAAACTTTCTAAGATATACTTTGTGAAGCCTTTGCTCAGTGAAACAGTTATTGCAATTCAGAATTAAGATGTTGAAAAATTCTCTTTTTTCAGTTAAAATTATTTTGTCATTTGAAAGTATCCTGTGAAGTACTGCCTGCAATATTAATGTTGCATGTATTTCCTTGGCAGTGTTGGTGCCTTACTTGACTACACCACATTCTTGCAAGATAAATCTTCTAAAGAATGGGTTACAACTGTGAGTAATGATTTACCAGTGGTTTGTTTGTAAATCAGAAGATACAAATTGTCACTCTTTTTAAAAATTCTCAACAATTGTAGGTGAGTGTTCCTGAAATTATTGATGAGTTTAAAGAGAGTCTTGAAGCAAGCATCTGAATTTTGACATTTTTGCACATTTAACATTTTCTAAATTTTTAGTTTTTTCCGATTTAATTGATTTATGCCTCATTGTGAAATAAACTCTTTTAGCATATTTTTTGTTATTTTCTTCCTTAATCTGCGTTTGTGAAAATGCCAGTAATTTTATTTACAAGTCTCTCATTTACTTTATATCTTTTGAATGAATTCATCTAGATAGGTGTGGTTTTAACTAAATGCTAGAGTTCATACTTTGATATTGTGAAAAGCTTGCTGTGCAAAGCTTATCTTCTATGACTATTTACATGTCAAATGTGTTTTGTTTACTTGTTACTATGGCAAGGTGACTGGTTTCATAGGAGAATTAACTTCTATGATAATTTTTGAAAATTGTAGTTTTTGAACACATTTGCCCCACTATCTCTGAAACTGCTCAAGTGATAATTTTCAGTAGTTTATTTTTTCAGGAGCTTAATGAAGTAAAAATGAATATATGGTAGTAAAATGAGTACAGTAAATTTCATACTTCAAGATTTCTGAATAAAATTACAGAAAAAATGTAAAAAGTTTTACTTTTAGTTCAAATATGCCTCACAAAATTACAAAAACTATACAAAAAATGTAAATCTGTTTGCATTTTCTTAAAACATTCTCACCAAGCCATTTCCAAAATTTTATAGCCCTAGGTTGAAGGTTTGTGAGATAATGGGTCAGATGTACAGCCAAATTAACATGGGAGAGATGTTGTTTTCCCTTAAATGAAAATGTTGTTTTGGTTATTTTATAGAAATTAGTTTTGTATTACAGAAATATTATTTAACATAGTTTTATCGACTATTATAATGCTACCTAATAATTTTTTGGTTTTAGTAATACTGTTATAATTATACCAAAATAGTCCTTAAGTAATCACTAGAGGGCGGATTTTGATGACGTAAAATATCATCAAAAATTATCAATAAAATGCCCTTAAAATTTTTTAAAAATGGCCTGAAATCAAAGAATAATGACATAAAAAAAAGTGATCAAAACCAATTCGGATGGACATATCAAGCTGTTGGATTTTATACTGATGTAATCGATGCTTCTTTCGTTTGTTCAAGTGAACTCAGCTCGCAATCTTTCGTTGAGGACTGTTCTTTGCCAGGAAATCTGTCTTTAGTTATCCCAAAATAGCCTCAAACTGACAACAGTGGTGATTGATAGGTGTCCACAGGTACCTTAGATTACATAATCACAATGGCTGACATTACACTTTCTGAGCAAAGAAGTCGAAAAAACTACTCAGGAATTCTGTGGAGAACATTTCTTGCATCTCAAAAATGTTATTTCAAGGAAGTGCCTATAAAATGACATTAAATCAATAACATTGATGAAAAATGCATTAAAAATGATGGCAAAGAGTAAAAAATGACTTTTTATTCTAAATCGATGAAAAATGAAAGAAAAAAAAGGAGACCTATAACGATGGCTCATTTCCTTTTGTCATAATTTCTACTCTAAACAGCATTGTTCTAAAGTGAAATAAAAAAAAAGACATTTCTTTAAAATCTGCCCCCTAGTAATCACACTTAATTTCTTTTATATCTTGTCTTCTCTGAAATTTATTCGTATTGTTGAAGTGGATATTTCTAGATGAACTATTTGGGAAATTGGTTTGTAGTCACAGTAACTTTGATTTAGAAGAAGTTCTACTGTGTCCAATGTATTGAATGGAACTCGGAAATTTATTTCAATAATGCCAAAAAATATGTCTTTCCAAAGTTTGCAACTTTGTAGTTATTTCAATAAAGGTTAAATTACAAATTTCTCAAGGGAATAAATTAAAAATTTCTCTAGCCCATGAAGTTATATGGTATTTTACTCAGCATAAAACAGAGTACGTCGAACGTGGAAATGGAACGGTTTTTCATGTCCTGTAGGGTAAAAAACTTTATAAAACAGGATTCCTGTGAATTTAATGTAATTAGCAAAGACACTAGATATTTTTAATGTAATGAAGTCTGTTTTAAATTATTTATCCCTTGCAATTTAGTCGTGGCAACCGCACTGTGACGGAGAAGGGCTTCAGTTGACTGTGTAGATTTCGACCTTGAGGTAACTTGTCTCTCAAGGCGTAGGACGTAGTGGAATTCCCCACCCTCCCAATCTCTCTGAGCGTGGGAAAGTGTATGGGCATAGCTTCCATTTGTGCCTCTCCATGACACACATTGAAAATCATGAGCCTGCAGCCAGAGATGCATTGTTCAAGGCCATGCGAGGGTATCTGAAAATCTTAGCACTCTGGGGGGAGGGGGTGACTCATTGAAAGAATAAGAAAGCAGTCTGATTGTAACCATTCGGCAATAAGAAGGTGTGTATTTCTCTAAGTTTCACAACCAGTTTAACAATGCAAAAACCATAAAACCATTAGATGAAAACGTCAAAATTATAGAAGCGAGAGAAACTCAGAAACTGACAATGAAGAATACTTGATATTCATTTATTGGTGATATCTTCTGTAAATACATTATATGAAAACCTATTTTAATAATTGTAATAAAATCATGCAATTTTACTTTACTTTAATTACTTTTTAACTTACATTAATTTACTAGTTTGAGGATGGAAACATCAATATCTTAAGTGTCAAAAAATGGACAACCCTGCATAAAACAGAAACCTCCCTAAATTGGAATTTATTTTTGTCCAGATCGATTCTTGCTTATACAGATTTTACTGTACTTCTTTCACATGAATTAAGTGGGTAGATACTGATTTTTAAGCTAGAGAATCATTGAATTGACCATATTGACAAATAAATCTGATTTAAAGGGGTGACTTATGCAATAGCCCACAGTATATGCAATAGTATGTACAATGCATTTTTGAAAAGAAAGTTGGGTACTGTAGTTTGGCATGTAACAGTTGAGTTGCTTTAAATATTTAGATTTTGGTACTCCTTGAATTGTGGAATGATTTGGTCTGAAAAATGTATTGAATTATTGGTTCCACGTCGGTAAAATATTCAACAATTTATCCTTCCACGGCATGGGACTTCTATAGACCAGTATGTCAGGATGTTTGAGTGGTCATTCATTCAGAGATAACTGCAGTCTAGTACTGTTCATCTTTATTGATTGGTAGGAAAGTGGTTTAAGATGTCCTGTCCCTAGGTGTTTTCTTTAGAACGCTCCGAATACCACTGAAATAACCCAAGTTTTTATGAGATTTTTTCTATAGTTGTCATATCAATTAAAGTAAATAGTCCAATAAGTCTGGAAGTACGCGCTCTTTAGAGAATGTTGTTATGTGTAATTTTTAAATTATTGTATTGCCAAATTAACCTTTAGACTTGTTCTTACTGCAATTCATTGTCACCCTACCGGCCTTGCATTGAAATACTGATTTCAGCATTTTTTCCCTTCTGGACTACTGAGGAGTTAGTTACAACTCTTAATTATGTAATGTATAATTTATTTCCATGAATTTTGAAACTATTTCTGATTTATGAAAGACAAGTATTCATAGTTTACTTATATATTACATGAGGTACACATTTGGAATAGAGTTAGGAATTAAAAATTAAATAAATGTATATTTCTTCATGTATATTTTTTAAGAAAATGAATTAGATTCAAAATGAGTATCAAGATACACTTCTTTGTCACTCATAATTGTAAAGTTCGATATGTTAAGGTCACTACAAAGTAAGTAACAACAACAAATCAAAAGCAAACAAACAAACCAACATTTGAGTTTCTGTAACAGTAACTAATTATAAAGATGGACTGCTCTAGTGACTACAACCAACACAATGAATTGGCACAGGAGCTTTTCGTGCCTAACATTTCGAGAAATTCAATGGACCAATGGCTTCTGTTCAACCTCTTGTTCTGTGTATTATCCTGTATTCTAATGTTATTTATTTGAATTTTCATGTACATGGAAGTCTAATAAAGAACATAAGCCAAGAAACAGAAACACTACGTAACCCAAGTTAAGCAGTTCTTCCATCCAGCTCCTAAATTGTATTAGGAAACTTAATTAGCTTAATATTTGTGCATTGCTTTGCAGGGTGAAGACTAAAAGCATAATGCATCTAAATGGAAGTGAGGATTCTTACAGTGCTAATTTGAAAAGGGCCAAGTATGATGTTAATGAGGAAGTTAATGATGAAATTGATAGATCATGTAATAACATGGAACAAGACAGTTCCCAGATGTTGCCACCATTATTAAGATTATCTGATGATGTGTTGTTAATTTTGATGGGTCAACTTGATCAGCGAGATTTGATGAACCTTGGCCGGTAAGTGAAATTTGTTATTTCCTTATTTTATCTGAAAGAAAAACTATGAAATGGAAGATGGGTTGCTGCCTATAACAAAATTGCTTTACCAGACTCCATATCAATACGTTCTTTGAAGCTATCAGAAATATCTGTTGTTAAACATAAAAGCAGATGATATTGTTATTGAATATCTAGTGTATTTAACTTGTTTGAAGACAATGTGATGTTGGTTATTTTGTTCAGAGTTTTTAAAAAAAATGCCCTGAATAAAAACGCAGGTGATTCTGTGCATATACAGAAGGTAGTTGTCAATAAGGATCTGGAAAGCCTAAGCTGTGTCAAAAATGCATCTACCCCCTCTATGAGGGTGGCTTACCAACATGTCTTACGGGTGGTTACGTTTTGAGTTGAAGAGGGATAGAACAGAACTTGGCCATAATCATTGCAGTTGGAATCACAGAATTATCACGTTTTAGAAGAAAGGCACAAAGTACAAGAAAATGAATTATGATTTCACCACTTGTCATTATTATTTATTTTAATTCCACATGACTTGAAAAATGACTTGTTTTGATGCCTGAAGCTTGTGCCACACAATGCCAAATAAGAGTTGTCGTTTAGTGCTTCAAAAAAGACCCGCCACTCTATCTTTGTACATATTTCTATTTCTTTTCTTTATTATTGTATCTGCCCAGGTTTTTCTAAACATGTTTTTGGTTGCTTTCCTCTTTCGCGAAAATTATTCAAACCATCAATTCCTCACAGTAATTTACTTATTTAAATATACTGTATGTTAAGTATTTCACTAGATATTAAAGATTAAATTTTATATACTAGTTAATAAATAAAAAAAAGTGAACGAAATGGTGCTCTATTTATTTATCTATGTTATTATGCTATTTATATTATTATATTTATTTATTATTATGCTATATTTTTTATAATATATAAATATAAGTGTGTGTGGGGGGGTGAGTGTGTGTGTGTGTGTGTGTGTGTGTTTGTGCGTGTGTGTGCGCGTGTGTGTGTGTGTGCGCGTTTTCGTTTTTGATCGCGCGTGTGTGTGTGTGTGCGCGTTTTCGTTTTTGATCAGCTTGCTGCCGGGATCCAAAGGAGTGACTACTGGATTGCAGTTACTCATACCAAAACGTTGAAGTTCTTCCACGTACCCTCGCTGGTGCATAGCGAATAGGCCCTCATCTTGAATAAGCTCAATTCCCAGAAAGTATTTCGCTGGTCCAAGATCCTTGACTTCAAAATTTCTGCTCAAGACGTTTCCAAGCTCGGAGATTGTCCTCTGATTGCGGGATGCGACCAAGATATCGACATAGACAGCTATCAAAGTTACGTCTTTCCCTGAACCCATCCGGAACAAACAAGGATCCGATGCAGTTGGCTCAGCACCGAAGTCCTTCAGGGTCTCACTCAGCTTCATGTACCAGCTTCTCCCTGCCTGCTTCAAGCCGTATAAAGACTTCTTAAGCAAACATACTTTTTCACCAGATTCAAGTTCACTGAGCATGCCTTTTGCCTTCTTCAAGATGTTGTCATCGCCAGATGTCACAATGCTGTGAAGTATCTTCCTGAAGTCATTAGGCGTCCTCATGTATATTTCTTCCTCGAGCTCACCATTCAAATATGCAGTAGTGACATCGAACTGTCTAACTTTCATCCCAAATTTTGCTGCAAGACACACCATCAGTCTAATCGAACCCATCCGAGCAACAGGTGCGAAAGTGAGTAATGAATACCGTACACTTGGGAAAAACCTTGAGCAACTGGTCTGGCCTTTCTCCTTTCCAGGGTTCCATCAGGGTTTTAATTTATCGCGCAACACCATGCGACATCCGATGACCTTGGCATCACCAGGTGGATCCACCAAAACCCAAGTGTCGTTCCTCAAGATGGATTTTATCTCGGTTACAATCGCTTCATGCCACTCACTTGAGTTGGGTCCTTTCACCGCCTTCTCGAAAAGGATCTCGGAGAGAAAAGTTTGCTGCTCACCTTGTTCTCCTTCTGGAATAGCCGCAATCTTCGTCTGGAACAACTTCCGAGGTCTTCCCCTGCGACCCGTCCTCAGGATTTTCGGTCGACCAACTTGATGTGTGGCTTGGTGTGGTGCTTCGAGTACTCCAGGGGTCACAATGATTGGCGCTACATCAAAACCGTAAAAAGGCTCATCTGGAGAGTTCAGCCGAAGCTCATCCAATTCATGAGGTATAGGTTGTTCAGTGTTGACAGTTTCTGGTTCTTCGTGCACAGGATCTGGCTGGACATCAGTGCTCGGAGAAATCCAGTGAAGCTCAACAAATGTCTCTCCTGGATCGACAACCTCGCTCACAGATTGCCAACAATTTTTTCTTGAATCTTCAGAGAATCCCTCGTTTTCTAGGAACTTCACATCACGGCTGACTAAAACCTTGTTCTTGTCTGGTGAGTACACTCTGAAGCCTTTAGATACTTCATCGTAGCTCAAAAAAATTCCCTCTCTGCCTCGTTGGTCGAACTTGCCTCTGCCGGGTTCCCGGTCCAAGAAGTAGACCTTACTTCCAAAGATCTTCATCTGCGATATGTCTGGTGCTGATCCAGTTAGCAGCTCATGAGGAGTTTTTCCATTTAGACTCTTTGATGGAAGACGATTACGCAGGTAATTTGCAGTGTTGACTGCTTCCGCCCAAAACTTATGTGGCAAGTTTGCCTGAAACAGAAGACATCTAGCTGTGTCCAACAATGTCCTGTTCATCCGTTCGGCCTTCCCGTTTTGCTCAGGATTGTACGGCACAGTGAGTCGACGAGTAATTCAGCGTTTCTTCAGAAAGTTGTCAAAATCGCCACTCAAATATTCTCGGCCGTTGTCAGATTGGAGTGTTTTCACACGCTTACCTTTCTGATTTTCCATTCGGATGATGTATTCCATTGTTGCCTCGTAGACCTCTGCCTTGGACTTGAGAAACTTTATCTCACACCAGTGAGAGTAGTCTATGAACTCTACGTAGTACCTTGCACCGGACAGTGACGGGAGTTGGCATCGGCCCACACACATCCGTGTGAATGAGCTCTAAGAGTCCCTTCTCACGTTCTGATTTCTTTGGAAATTGCGACCTGGACATCTTCCCCTTCAAGCATACATCACAGTTTATTTTCTTTGCAGGTTTCTTGACTTCAACACCTATGATTCTCTGATTCTTCACAGCCTCCAGGATATCAGGGATGTTTGCGTGACCGAGTCTCCGATGCAGAAGGTCCAAATCAATGGACTGGGACGATGAGGCCATACCAGCCTCCTCTTCGTGCTCACGTATGAAGTACAAATCGCCTATCCTGTCAGCATACAATACGATCTGGCCGTCCGTGTCCAGTACCGCTGCGCCTTTCTTGGTGAAGGTTACCTCGAGGTCACGATCTGTCATTTTTGCCACAGACAGTAAATTCGTCCTGAGATCCGGAACATGTGACACGTTCGAGAGCGATACCTTCTTCTCGTCACCAAATACTTTAGTTGAGAATTGCACGGAGCCCTTTCCTACGATTTTCGTAGACGTGCTGTTTGCCAAGTTCAAAGATCCCGTCCTCGACTCATCAATGTCGACAAAATTATCTGAATCTCCGCACAAGTGCGCGGTGGCGCCACTGTCCAGACACCACTTACGGGATATCGAGCTGGACGACTCGTGGTCGACTGCCTCCACTGATTGTAAACACAGATCTTGTGTGAATTGCGCAGATTAATGATTGTCCTGCTTCTGCGCTTCCTTCTTCATAAATCTGCACTGCGACTTGCGATGTCCTAGTTGGTGGCACTTAAAGCAGCGAAACTCCGAGGCACCATCTCGAGAGTCTTCGCCCTTGCCTGACTTTGCATCCGGTTTGTTCTTCTTTTTGTTTCTTCCGCCACCTCTGTTTACAAACAAGGCATCCGCCGTCTCAGCTTGGCGGTAGGTTTTTCGGGCATCACTCTTCGATTATTTTTGTTCGAAGAGCGTCTGGACTGGGCAACGTGTCCCTTGTTTCTATTGCGCACCTGAAATTTTCGAATCGGGATGGCAAACTATATAGCAACATTACAGTCAGCAACTCTCGATTGATCTGGATATCCATATCCTCTAGTTTGTCCACGGTATCGAAAAAATCGTTTAAGTGGTCGCGCACGTCGCCACTGTCCGACATCCTGTGAAGAGTCAACCTTTTCAACAATGTGGCCTTGCGTGCCGGGCCTTTAGACTGGTAAATGTCTTTCAATTTATTCCAAGTGTCACGTGCCGTAACACACGACTTGATCTGCTTAATTTCGTTCGACGACATGGACAAAATTATCTGTGAACGAGCCTTCTGGTCATTCCTGTCCCACTCTCTTATCGCCGCCGCGTTCGCATCATTATTTTCCACTCGGTCGGTTTCATTAAATTCCCGCCGGCATATTCCCACAGATCATTCGTGACCAGTATTGCCTGCATTTGCACGGCCCACGTGTCGTTGTTAGCCTTATTGAGTAACTCAACCCTCGACGCAGCTGCCACGTTCATCTTGAGAGGTTAACTTGTACACACGTTGTCACAGTTCAATACGACCTGATTAATATGTTGCCGGGTTCGCGATCAGTCACAGCCATTCATATAATACACCCCCAACCTTTAATATAATAACCAGTGAATCACACACGTGTGTTACACGATGCATACAGTACTGAATAACCGTTAAGACTAAGACTATATAAAGCAAAGAGCTTCCTGCTCATACAAATTGGCAGTACTGAGCAACTACTGCTTGAACCAAAAGACTCGTACACAGTTCACAAATATGAAATTCCTAACAATATATATATATATATATATATATATATATATATATATATATATATATATATATATATATATATATACACGGACTTTATTGCACTAGTTATTTTCCTATCCTCTTGAGTTGGGGTTCATTTTTCAGTAAGGCCCAGCCCTCTTTCCAGCTGCAATCTATGGTTCCTAAGAGACCTATCAGGGCCTCTCATGCTACATGTCATGTCTCTGAGGACATTCCCAGTGATGAGCACCTTCGAACTCCCTGAACATCGTATAGGCTTTTCTTGGCCTTGTACCTTTGCTGAGATTTGCATATTTCACAAATTTTATTTGAAAGAAAAAATCTATATCTTCAATAATGTAGATGTACAATGGGATCCAAAAATTGGAAAATTTTGCAATTTTCAAAAATGAAGGATAAACAGTGAAAATCGGACTTACGCCATCCGTATAAGTGAATTTTACTCTACTCTAGTAAGAAATTTTAAGAAAAAATTTGAAGCCATTTTTGAGAAATTTTTAAAAGGGACTAGGGGAACTTGGCCTGAAATCTAACCACCCAGCTTCTATGAAATTCATACAATATTACCCGTATTTAAAACAAATTCACTCAATATTTAGAAACTCCTAATTAAAATTGGGGGAATTTATATTCTGTTAGATACTTCAACTACATTTATGTTATTTTCAGCTTGGGCAAAAATACAGTGGGGTTTGAAATCGGTATATGGTGACGCATACCACAGATATATCTTAAAATATGATGTACTGAATGAGAACAAAATTTTCATATAAACTTTGGGTGAGGTGGGGACTGTGCTTTCCCATTACAAAATAGTAATTTTGAAAGAAAAAATGGTCAGAGCAAGCGTTGCTGCCTGTGCAGAGACTTTGATTGGGAGTTCCTAGATTCGAGTCCTGGCGGTGGCAGGATTTTCGATACTAGCTTGTCAGCTAGGTTGAATTCAGTTGCTGTCTGGAGGAGAATTCTAGTGACTGGCTGCTCTGATTGGTAGTTCTCCGTGGTTTCTCCAATCAACATCAGGCGAATGACAGAGCAGTTCTCTAAGAAACGAACCATGGGCCGTGCGCAATCTTCCCTTCCTCTTCCTTGTCCTGTCCTTACCCCTTACTTACACACACTTACACTAAAATGCACTACACTATCCCACATGCCAGGAGACTGGTCAGGAACTTAGAGCTTGTCCTGGGTGGGGTGGTGTCCCACTGGTGGGAGATACCTGGTTGGGGAAAACCTCACTAGCAAACGGAGGGTTGGCACAGGATCTCGCCATCCAGAGAGTGAAGACCACTGCCATGTATCAAGGGAAACATGCACTACACTTACGGGACCAATTACTTTAGCCGTTGATGCATCCAGAATCACTAACAATCAATCAAACAATCAGTCAATGAATTGAAAAATAAATAATCTTGGTAATGAAGACTTGGAATAATCCTTAATTGCGCAGTTACTGTGAGTTTTGATATTATGTTATATTTGTTTATGGAGAAATAGTTTTCATCACTATGTATGTAAAGTAAATTTGAATATTTAATATTTTCATATGCTTATTGGAGAATTTTTCCCTGTTTTAATGTGTTTTTTTGCCTTCCTGTTTTCTGCTTTTTTGGTTCATTCATATCTGAGCTCTAATTATCACGTGTTGTGAGGTAGTAAACCATCCTATATTATTTTGATTTGTGTTTGAGAAGGTCTAGAAATTTCATGCTTTCTTGTTTTACAGACAACTAATCATTTGATATGTTTTCAGTACATGTCAGCGTTTAGATGCAGTGTCCAGAGATCATACATTGTGGTCTAAAGTTTTTACAACATAATGTTGTGTCAGTTACGAGATTTCATTGAGTACTTACATCCAACTACAAAGTTGATTGCTTCAAGAGGATGCTTACATTTAATGAATCCTCCATCAAGATGGACACAAGCATGTTCTCCACGTCGAGCATTGCGTGATTTAAGTAAAGCTTGTCCTCGGTTGGAGACTTTCATTGCTGTTGAACACTTTTTTGATGCCCGATGGGTTAGTAATATACATTTTAATTAAAGATTTTTTGCAAGTATGGTTGTTTATTGTCAAGTTTGATCATTTGATCTTTAATTGGATTGTTAGAGTTTGTGGACATTGATTTTCTAAGCTGATCATATGTATACTGATTCAAAGAATGAAACAAAACATTTGTATCCTAGTAGCTTAAGAACCCCAGCATTACCTGCTCATTTATATAGTGCTAACATCTACTAGATAAGTAGTATACCAGACATTTTGTGTAAATAAAATTTAAAATGAATAATATACCCACCCTGACAAATGAGCACACTAAGAAATAAGTAAAATACATACACATCAACTGTGCAATTTCCCTCTTTAAACATGTGAAATAATTTTCATGTCTTTTTCTGAATTCATTTAAGCATTCAGTACTTTTTGAATATTCAGTGTAGTGCACCGATGCATTTTCCTGTTCTTGTTTGACCTCTTTTATTTGCAATTTCGTCTCTCATTTGCCATTAGGTAACAAAATTTAACTTTTAAAAAGTATGATATAGGGAAATTCATTTGGAAATATTAACCTCTACACAAAAAGTAAGTGACTGTGTTCTTTTAGAGCTCTGGAAAGACAGGTATTCTCATATGCCATTTCATGCTGTGCTTTGCAAGTGTATGGCAACATGTGTTAAAATTCAGTATTTTGAAAAAGTTTTTTCAATATTCAAGATTCAGTATTGAAGTTTTTTGTGTAAAGAATAGCTATCATTGACATTCTAGGATATAAACTTTTAATTTCTCGTATACTATTTACATAGTGCTGTAGGACGATACAGCGATTTCTCGACTGAAAAACTTATTGTGTGGGTCCCAGATATCGGAAAAGCGGATAATTCTTGCTCAAGTATGTAGTACATGACTTCCTTCAATGTACTGCATAGTTTAGAAAAAAATTAAGACCCCAGAACGCTTCAATTATAAATCCACGTGTCCTTTGAATAATAATGCTTTGAAAATACATCATTAAGTTTTCCTCTCGTGTTTTGATGAGAAGATAGTGACTAAAGAAGATAGTGATGAGTTAATTGTGACTAAAACCAACAGAAATGCTAAAGTATGTATGTCTTGATGATAATGCAAATCTTAGTGCATTAATGAACTGAATGAATTTCTGAAGAAATTCACAAATTGCGGCTTGTAATGTACCCATGAATTGAGAAGAAAGGTCCTGTTCAAGAATAACATTAAAACGAAATCATGTGCAAAAAAATCACATTGTCACTCCTACATTTCATTCACAGGCAATAAAGCTGCTAAAGAATGTGATAGCTCATGATCACAAAGGACACCCCCCATTAAGATGGCAAAATGTTCCCCTAAACCAAATGATGTATGGTTACATTATAATTCTAATGTAAAAATAATTTTTTTGAAAGGTTTCTTAGCCCCCGTCCCACCACCCTCACCTCTCTATGGCCAAAAACATGTTTTTTAATTTCATTTTTTCTCGGCAACTTAACACTTTTATTTGACTGAAAAAATATGATAAATAAGAAAAAAAATTATATATCAGAACAAGTTTGTTATTTTCTCAAACCAAAGAATTTTTGAAGAATTTTTATTTTGTTCAACAACTGGGCTTCAGTTAAAGAAACATAATTTTCCTGCCTTTAAATCACCTTTTCTTTAAATAGACTTCGAAAATAACTGCATCAGTTCTGTGAATTTATTTTCTTGTATTTCTGAGTATATAACATATTTGTATACATTGTTGTAGCACCCAGTAATATTTTGAATTTGGAATGTAGTTACAATTTATCCTTTTTTAAAAATTTCATAATCTTTCATAAGTATATCATACACTAAGGAAAGGTGATAGTTTTTGGCAGTTTATGAGGAAATAATTCAGTCACAGGTGAAGGATAAGTGAGAGACATGTGGGGAAATGAAAGGGAACAAGTTGGACCCAGATTTAGGACGGTTTTACTGTGTCTTAAAACACTGACCTAAGCATGAAAAAAATCTTAGAGCTTCATCTCAGAAAATTTGTAAATTTTTTTCATAGTTTTTAATTGCTGGGCCATAGTTTAAAAAAACAAAGGCATTTGTGGTCAAGTACTTGGCTGTTTGGTAGATGCTGCGTCTTAGGTACCTGTGACCTTCCTCAATGAGGAAGGTTACAGAATGGCAACTGGGGCTAAGACACATTGTCTCCTGGACAGCTAAATAGAGATCAGCTGTGGAAGCCTACGCTCTCACATCTGTAGATGTTTCAGAAAAAAGTTGTCTTTTCCCTTACCTCAGTATTTATTCTTGTATATATTCTTATATTATACGTATTCATTTTCTTTTGTAATACTGAATATTGAGAATGATCCCTGATATGATTGGCAGTAATGAAATATTATCAAGATACTGTATTATAATTGATTATCTGACTTCAGTGAACTTTCACAAGTGCTTAAGAATTCGGAATGTTTATTATTAGCAGAAAAACGCTTTTCACTTTCTTTAAGTGCAAGAGAACCAATGGTACATTGTCAAACAACTCATTGTAAATGCTAACAGTTGCCACTCACTTGGAAAGTTCATTGTTGGCAGAAAACCCACCGCATTTTAGTGCAACGATAGCCTTCATAAACATTATGTTCGGTTACCTGAATTACCAAATATCCAATCTATACCTGTTCCCAATTAGATCGGATAATCGATGTCCCACTGTTTTCCTGCTATGATCTGTTCAGTCATGTGAACAGTGTTTTATAAACACTCATTGACATGAAGCCAAATGAAGGGTAGCGTTTTCAGTCAGGTACACGTAGAAGCAATTCATATTTATTTCACAACCTTTGGTTAATTTGTTCTGAAGCTGTTGAATTCGTTAGTCTTTCATTCCACCAACTGGAGAATGTTTGCATGAAGTAATGAAAGAATGTTCATGTTATGTGGCTAGAATGCAAAAAAAGTACACTTAAAAAAATCCTTTTTAAGAAACCTTATTTACATGCATAATTTTTTGATTAAAATTTAAACTTATAACCAGTTTAATTAAAAATAATGAAAGTAAATATGGGCTCTTTTGAATTAAGTTTATTTGGCCTGCCCAGTTGTATTATGACTTAATTCACATACATAGATATATTCATCTGCTTTGTGACATAATTTGTATCAATTTTTACAAAATTCTTTTTAGTAATGATATTGTAATCATTTAAATCACTCATGAAAAGTATCCTCAACCTCTAACTGGATGTACTGAACTGACCCTCGATGTACTTTGAGGCATAGATGGGCTGATCTGGCTTGTGGGAAAATACATTTTGCAGGGTGATGCGGTCTTTGGCAATGCTCAATGGTTTTAAAACCTGCAAAAAAAATCATCTACTAACCTAAAGAAAGCATATAAAAATATATTCCAATTATATTCCCGGCTTTATAAAGGATGAGAAATGCCTTGAACAATACATTTTTAATAATTATTAAAAAAGTTTTGTTAACAACCTTGAGTGCATAATTGGGTAACCAATTGTCTATTGTTTTTTTCTGCTGATATTTGTGTTTGTGGATTTTGTGTGTACTAGAGGATGTTCTTCTAGTTGTTTGAAAGTACATCGGACCTCTTCTCCAGATTCTTTTATAAAACAGAGAATTGTTTCAGGAGGGAAATGGAAAACTTATTTTAAATTGTAAAGTATGTAACTTAAGAGGGCTTAAGATTTTCCTTCTAGTTTTCTACTTCATTTAAGGTTAATTTTCTCACTTAAGGGAGTAAATTTTGATTTGTTGTGTTGTGACTAAGATTTTAATTGATGTTTAAAGTAGGTTTTTTAAACTTAAACCTATAATCCAGGGGTGTCCATTTTGCAAGGCCTCAAAGCACAACTAAAACCTTTAATTAATATTAAAGGTTATGCGGGCCATATTTTCATTACTCGGGCGATCAACACGTGAAACCTGTATTGTTGATCTTGGCAGTTTGCCCGGCTGCTCTGAAACCGTGGGAGGATGGAAGTATGCATGATATCAGGCTCTACCATACACAATGCAGTGAAACACATTGGGATGATTTTGAATTTCTGAATTTACTTGAAAAAAATTCCAAAACAAAACTTAAATTATTTTTACATGAAGAGGGTGTTCACCACAACAAGGTGCGTGCGCTAGGTGCAATATTCTCACCCAACATTGATGCAAGGGACTTTCATGTTTGGCTAATAACAGTTTGCAGGGCACAGTAAATGGCACCGCAGGCTGCATGTGGCCCGCGGGCTGCCAGTTGGGCAGCCCTGCTATAATCAAATAGTGAAACCTATCAAACAGATTTATCTACCTCACTTTGAATCCCACAATAAAGAATTTTATAATCCCATGAACTCACCTTGAAACCATTTAGAATCACTTGAATGACAAAATTCATATTTAAGGTTAATTTTAATTAATATTCTTGAGATATTTTTTTCTAATAATGCATTCGTTTTATTGATTTTATCGATCTTTTGCAGGTTTCTGTTACAGACTTCCCTCCTTCATTGAAAAATTTGACTTTGAAAGCATGCGAGATATATTTTCTACCTAAAGAAAAATCATATTTTCATGGAATATACAAGCATATGCCAAATTTGGAGGTATGTGTATTATATTTTATATTTGTAGCTGTTGATTTGTCTTCAAGGTGACCACTTTCTGAAAAACAAATATCAGGGAATTTTTGGAAGAATCAACAATCGTTAGGGAAAGAATCTGGTAATAAAAGTAAAACATTTTGAAGAAAAATTGTTTTCAACTGGTTTCCAACTTTCTAACCCTGCTCACTCCTCTTACACAATGAAAAAAGTGTTTTAAGTTTTAATTTTTAAAATAAATTTGTACTTGGAAGTTTTCCAAATTAATTTTGTCCCATATTTACAAATCAATTTCCTTAATAATACATTTTTGTTTCCAAATCAGAATTAAAAGATATGCATATAAAAGTTATTACTAGGCTGTTGGATCTTTGCAAACTTTTTTTATCAGTTCAAATTTGGTTTACGTATTGTTGAATTTCTTCAGATTTTTCTAAGTAGTGAGACAAGTTGGGAAAAAACATAAAAATGGTTACCTCCTTAATATATTATTATTAAATCGTAAAATAATATTAAAAAGTAAAAATGATATATTTAAAATATCATTTGGATTTCTGGCAACAGATTGGAAGTAAATGTGTCAAAATTGAAAATGGTGAATGCAAGAAAATTGAAACCTTTTAGGAAAATGATTAAACAACATTATTATTTAAATTATATTCTTTGCATACATGAAATCATTAGAACATCAGTAATTCTGAATCGACACTCCAGGTGATGTAGTTTATTGGGAATGGAGGGACATCCCCTATCGAGGAGTCAGTACATCCCCTATCGAGGTGGGTTGGTGCTGCTGCTGTGCTCTTTGCTGCTGCTGCTGCTGCTGCTTCTGCTGCTGCTGCTGCTGCTGCTGCTGCTCTGCTTCTGTCTGCTGCTGCTTCTGCTGCTTCTGCTGCTGCTTCTGCTGCTGCTTCTGCTGCTGCTTCTGCTGCTGCTTCTGCTGCTGCTTCTTCTTCTTCTCTTCTTCTTCTTCTTCTTCTTCTGCTGCTGCTGCTGCTGCTGCTTCTTCGCTGCTGCTTTTCCGCTGCCGCTGCTCTCTGCGCTGCTGCTGCTTCTTCTCTGCGCGCGCGCTGCTCTTCGCTGCTGCGCCGCTGCTCTTCTCTGCGCGCGCGCCGCGCTGCCGCGCTTCTTCGCTTCTTCGCTGCCGCTGCGCGCTGCTTCGCGCGCGCTGCGCCGCTTCTTCTTCCGCGCGCTGCTGCTCGCCGCTGCGCTGCTTTCTTCTGCACGCCGCTGCGCTGCTTCCGCTGCCGCTGCCTGCTTCTTCCGCGCTGCGCTGCCTGCGCTTCTTCTCGCTGCCGCTTCGCGCGCGCGCCGCTGGTGCTGCCACGCGCTTCTTCGCTGCCGCTGGTGCTGCTACTGCGCTCTTCGCCGCGCTGCTGCGCGCTGCCGCGCTGCTGCTGCTGCTGCTGCTGCTGCTGCTGCTGCTGCCGCCGCCGCTGCCGCTGCTGCTGCTGCTGCTGCTGCTGCTGCCGCTGCCGCTGCCGCTGCCGCTGCCGCTGCCGCTGCCGCTGCTGCTGCTGCTGCCGCTGCCGCTGCTGCTGCTGCTGCTGCTGCTGCTGCTGCTCTGCTGCGCGTGCGTGCGCGCGCGTGTGTGCGTGCGTGTGCTCGGGTGTGTGTGTGTGTGCGCGTGCGTGCGCGCGTGCGCGCGTGCGCGCGCGTGTGCAGGTGTACCTCCCATCCCTCACACTCACTGTATGTTTCATTTACATCCCTCCAGGACTGAGTGTATCAGCTGATGAACTTATGGGTTTGATACCAACTGCCATTTCCATTCGTGATAGTCAGGGGTGTAAATGCCCACAGTCCTCTCTGGGGATCTTGCTGCACTTGTCCGAGATGCAGTGTATTAGAATCGGCAATAGACACCGCAAGCTTGCTTATTCTGAATTCCATTTTGCGGTCGCCACAAACTCGAGCACATGTATTGTTCTGGCTCTCTGCAACCCTTCTCTTGCAAGCATCCTGCAATGGTCCATCCTGACGACCTGTATGGAAGCCTCTAACCTGTCGGAGGACAAGTTTGTCAGTGTGGAGGAAATGGTAGCACATTTTAACAGTGCTATATTACAAGCTGCAGACATTGCAATTCCTAAGTCAACCGGTAAATCACAACACCCCTTTGTCTTAGTGGAACTTGGATTGCTCAAGGGCTGTTGGTGCTCGTAAGAAAGTGTTGGCGCGTCTTAAACACTATCCAACCACGGATAAC
The DNA here is from genome assembly GCA_964035755.1 of Teleogryllus oceanicus. NCBI lineage: Eukaryota > Metazoa > Arthropoda > Insecta > Orthoptera > Gryllidae > Teleogryllus > Teleogryllus oceanicus. The sequence continues at coordinate 256,415,170 of CAXIVR010000001.1, read as the reverse complement.
CTAATTGACTTCAAGAGGTGCAGAGCGAAGGCGAGGAGAAACCATTTTAGAAAGTAAAAATGCATCATGGGGAGCATACGTCTCCTCTCTGAATTACCATGCACCACCACGTCTGGTATGGAGGACGTTACGTCAAATTAAAGGATATCCTTCCCCAAACTCAGTGCCAGGTCTTAAAAATGGTGAGATGATTACAGCTTGAGATGCCATTGCAAAGGAACTTGCCACTTACTATGAAAATATGTCTAGTTCGGCAAACTATGTTCCAAACTTCCTTTTGCTTAAAGAAAGAATGGAAAACCGTGCTTTAGATTTTTTGAGCAGAGTACATGAGGATTATAATATCCCTTTCTCCATGTATGAAATCCGTTCTGCTCTGATGCTTGTAAAGAGAACCACGCCAGGTCCAGATGAAATCCACATTTAATGCTGCTACATCTTCCCAAAATGGCCATGCAATTTCTTCTCCGGCTCTGTAACCATATCTAGGAAGACCACACTATCCTTTCTTTTTGGTGAGAAGCCATCATCGCCCCAGTTCCCAATGAAGGGAAAGATCGATTACTGCCATCAAGTTATCGACCTATTTCTCTCTCAAGCTGTGTATGCAAAGTGCTGGAATGCATTGTGAATCAGCGTTTGGTCAGGACCTTGGTGTACAAAAATCTGTTGACGCCAATCCAAAGTGGATTTAGAAGAAACTGGTCAACCTTGGACCACCTCGTTGCATTGGCAACAGCTGCTTCTATATCATTTGTCTTGAGACAACACCGTGTGGCCATATTATTCGATATAGAAAATGCCTACACCACCAATTGGGAGTACGACATTCTGCAAACTTTGCACTCTGGGGGATTTAGGGGTAAGCTTCCTCTATTCCTCCAAAACTTCCTTTCGAACAGATCCTTCTATGTTCGTGTGAGTGGTAGGCTTTCTCATAGTCACCCTCTTGAAAACGCAGTCCTGAGTGTCACTCTGTTTTTCATCACCATAAATGGTATAGCATCGACTGTGCGAGAACCTATCAAGGTTCTGATTTTGCCATCTTCTTTTCATACAACAACATCAGTGTGATTCAGAGGCAAGTTCAACAAGCTCCATAAATGGAGCACGTCAACAGGCTTTAACTTTTCTGCTACTAAATGTATCAGTTTGCATTTCTGCAGGATACACCATTTGCATAACGATCCAGTCCTTTACTTGGGAGGAAATCAGCTTCCGTTCGCTGAATTTGCCAGGTTCTCCTGGGGCTCACATTTGATTACTCCCTCATGTGGCGTGCTCATATCCATGGACTACAAACCAGATGTGTCTTCCCCCTTAATCTTCTTCGAACAGTGAATGGTACATCATGGGGAGCCAACCGCACTATCCTATTGCGTTTATATAGATAACTCATCTGCTCAGTTTTGAATTACGGTACTGAAGTGTATGACTCAGCAGCACCCTCCACTCTCCAACCCTACACACAGCGTCTTATGGTGCTAAAGTATCAGGATTCTCCCATCATCCTTGTTTGCCAAATAATTATCCTTCCTGAATATGAAACATCATATATTCTTCGAACATCGCTGCCTCAGCTTCCAGATATTCGATTGCGAAATCTTTTGCGGGACCTTAATGTTGGTCTTTCCACCCCTGTGAAACTCCCAAGTCACCCATTGCCCCTTGAAAACTTCTCTGTCCGAATATTGACCTCAGACTATCCAATCTTCCCAAACAAACGACTAGTCCTCTTATGTACCAGATGCATTTATAGGAAATAAGGGTAGCCTATCCAGATCATGTATTCTTAAACACAGATGGTTCATCACGCAATGACACAGTGGCATGCAGTTTTTATTGTATCAAGAGTCACCAAATCACATCGGCTACATTCTCAGTGCAGTATCTTCACTGCTGAAATGTATGCAATTTTTGAAGCCCTAAAATACATTGAGTCAACGACTTTGCACCGAGCAGTTCTCTTTTCTGATTCTCTCAGCTCACTACAAGCTATCTCCCTTTTTTCCTCAAACTACCTGATGGAATCAATTCAAAACCTGATTCATTGCCTTGTGTCTCGCCACTAAGATGTAGTACTGAGTTGGGTCCCAGGCCATGTGGGAATCATAGGGAACGAGCTGGATGACCAAATGACGAAAATGGTGGTGGAGAACTCATGTTGACATTCCTTTTGTACCATGGACTGTGAAGACTTTTTTAAAACGATCCATCTTTAGAGCGTGGGAAACGGAGTGGCACAATACCACTTGTTTGTATAGCTAGCTAACTAGCTATTACACCTAGCTAAGTGTAATAAAGGATTCTGTTAATTCCTGGTGTTCCTCATCCCGATCTTCTAGGCGTGAGGAAGTCATTTTAACCCGTCTGCGTGTTGAACACTGGCACTTTTCTCATAGTTTCCTCATTCAAGGTGAATCTCCTCCTATATGTGATTCATCCAGGGCAGTTCTTTCTGTGGGACATATCCTCCTGCACTATATTGAATTTTTTGGCAACCGACAAAGACATGGTCTGGGTAACTGTCTATGAGAGGTGCTCAGAGATGACAATTCCGCGATCTCAATTTTTTTTTGTTTTTTGAGAGATTGCAGAGTACATAATTTTATCTGACAGATAAGGGCAATAATGTTTCTGTTTTCCAGGCCCCAGATTTATGTTTTGAACTCTTTGTCTTATCTACTTGTATATTTTATGCGTAATTGAAGCTTCCTTTCTTTAGGGTATGTATGCGCTTTTAAATTAGCGGGTAAGTTGCATCTGCAATTACTAGAGTATTAATTTATTTATTTTAGAAATACTTTGACACGGGTGCCAATGTCCTTAGTAGTTGAAGCACTCTTTAAACCTAATCAGTTAATCAATGCATCTTATGTGCATGTTGACTTTTTTGACTTGCAACGGTTCTTGCGCACAGCATGAGCATTAGATCCATCATTTTCAATTTTGACATTTTAATTTCCAATCTGTTTGAAATCCAGTTGATGTTGAAAATAATATTTTTTCTTAATACCTCTTTATCTTTGTTAACATAAAGATTTGCAAAGAATTACAGTAAACTCACATTAATGTAACTTCCAAGGTATCAAAATAATCATATTGTAAAAATAAGTTCATATTGAAAACAATTGTGTTATCCGCTTATTTTAAAGGGCCATGTTACTGTAATCCCTTGCTGGGACACAAGTTTTTGTTAATGTTACAGTGAAATGAGTTTTAAGCGTGTTCATGCTAACAAGTGTTTACTGTAATATTAAAAGGTTATTATTTTTCATTTTGTTGCATGGTTTTGTAAAATTTGAAAAATTCAATAATAAGTAAAACTTATTTCTACTTATGATGATTTTTTCATAAATCCAATAGTTCCAAAAAGTTTGAAAATATTTTTTAATTTAAATTTTTTAATAAACTCAAAATAAAAGAAATGTATTGTTAAGGAAATCTCTTTGTAAACATAGGGTAATATTTATTTATATGAAAATGTTGGAAACGTGTCTTTGTTGTGTAGGAGGGATTTGGGGGACATCAGAGATAATGGTACAGTTATTTGGGATGAGGTTAATTTTACAAAATGACCCTCTGTAAATTAAGGTTCACCTTTCAAAAAGCCTATTTCTGCTTGTGTACCTCTGTCATCAACATTCTTTGTGTTTTTGTGTTATGTAATGTTATGTACCATGTGTTTCTTTGAACTTGATAGACCGAAGACACAATTTTTTTCTGTTAATTCACATTATTTTTAGTGTTTGTGAATTATTTGGTTGTCATTTTATTTTTTTGGTTATTATTTGCAATTAATTAGTTTATCCTGTGTGTACTTTTGAGTGGTTTGTAATTTGTTTAGTAATGTAATTTAATTAATTAGTGTTTAGTAATATATTTTAATGTAATGTGATTTAGTTTTTATTCTTTATTACAATGTTCTAAAGAAGAAAATATGGAAATGACAAATGGAGCATATTTTAATAACACATTTTCCTACAAAGTTCAAAATTTTCAAATTGAAAAATGTGCTAATAAGATTTCACTGAATGAGGACAAATGTTAAAAATATAAAGAGGCCATGTGATGTTATGGCAATTTTATTCAGTACCCAAATTGCATCAGTAACCAAATCAATATGGAAATATACCATGTGTATATTTGAGTGATAGTGATGTACCTAGATTTTTTTGGATAAAGTAATTAATTGAAGCAATGATTTACTTGCATTTAAATAACCATGACAACATGAATAGTCAACCAATGGACGGAAATACAATGATTTTTGGCCTTGTGCAAACAGTACTGCCATGTGTAGGATAAATGTTGGACTTTTTGTCTCTATGGGCTCCATTAAACACTACATTTTATTACATAGGACAAGATGATTGGATTTTTTGAAAGTTAGGACTTTTCTCTCTGGGCTTAATGAAGACAATGTTTTCAGACTTTCAAATAGATATTTTTTGTGCAAGGAATATTTCTAATGGACGAAATCTCTGGAGAGTGAGAGTTGGAAACCAGTTTAAAAAAGTGTCAGAATCGTTGCCTGTTTTCATTTTTCTTGGGAACAGTGAAACTAGAGATTGTTCCTTAAATACTATTAAGATTTTTTGGGCACAATTTTTTTATTTATTAAGCAAGTATTGTTAATTAGGTTTTTTTTCACAGCAGAATAAGAGCTGACAAATTAGTAACAGATAACCAAGTCTTGCTGTTATTTAATATTTTATTTAAATATTACTTAACAAAATTACTTATCAAAATTTATCAGAGAGAAAGAAAATAATGTATTGTTGGGAAGCAGTGAAGACAGGAAAATTCTTTCCAGGAAAAAGTGGTCACCCTGATCATCAAATCACATAACTTGCTACTTTAAAAGATTCATGCAAGATTGATATATGTATTATGATTCAGTGATATAAATAATGCAATTAATCATTAGTTTACAGAAAAACAATGCCAGTTTCAAGAGTTTCAGAAAATATCAAAAAGGAGAATTGAAAATACATAAGGTGTCAAATATAATGGTGTTGAGCACAAGGTATTACGGACAAACAAAAAATTAAGTTTGACGTTTCAGTGTGTATGTTGATGAAAAGACTTAATGAATTATTGTTAATTTTACATAATCTTTTAAGTTTTCACTGTAAAACTCGTCATAATGGGTTTACAATGATAAGAATATTATTGTACATGACACTGCTTTGTTAAAAACGAAGGTATGGCAAAAAAAGCATGGGGATTTTTTATGAAGAAAGATGCAAAAAAGAGTAATTTTTGAGGAAAAATTAATTTATAGTTGTCCAATTTTTAAAAATTTAATTAATAAACTAGCTAGAAGAAAAAAGTTATGCAGGATGGCTCTTCATTTCAGCCAATAAGTGTGTGATGTCTCTTAAATTTACGATATTAGTAATTTCATTGGCTAGTACAATGGATTTCATTGATGGAAATGATCATTTCATTATGAATGAATGAATGAATGATGAATGCCTTATTTTACGTGGCGAGACTCAAGCAATGAGGTGTGCTCTTCTGTCTGACCACGCAAATTTTGTTACACTTCTTTCACCTACGAGGGGAGAAAGAAGGTATTACTTGGGCGATGAAACAAGCAATTTGAATTTAGCTCAGAGGCTTCATTTAGGCTTGAGGATCTTTTACATGCAGTAAATCTTCTAACATGGGACCGCCGGCTTTACTTCCCCTCCGAAGGACGGCGTATGAACGATTTTTTCTCCCTTAAAAATACACGGCTTTGATTGGGTTTGATCCTGCGAACTTGGATATAATAGCCCGATACGCTAACCATTACACCATCGCTGCTGCCAAACATTATCTACATTTGAATGATTTAGTTTATATGCTGACTGCAGTGTGTTATGTATGAAGATCGAGAAGGCCAGGAAAATAAGTCATAAAATAAATGAATAAGTAAGTAAATTAATAAAATAAATAAGTCATAAAATAAATGCATTCATTTGTGAATATTTCTAGTCATTTCTGCTTGTTAGATGATGAGTACCTTTAATGCCACAGGGTCTAAGCTTACCTTTGGAGATCGATAGTTCAAACAATTAAACAATTACTGTTAGGAGTTCCTTCTTCCTTTTATTGCAAATTTTGTTAAATGAAATTTATTTTTCCTTTTGTTTCCTTTGGTGGTTGATGTAAACTGACTCGCATTAATATTTGGACACAGGGATTTCAAAAGAAAAAATTAAAATAAATGAATGAAAATGAATTTATTTTGTTCAAGATGGAAATTAATGATATCTGTGACATTTGCCAAAGCAATACAGCTATGAAAATATTGCATAACAAAAAAGTAGCTCATTGAGGATCAGTATTATTTCTGTCTCCGTTCATTCGTAGCACCATTTTAATATTCTAACTGTGCAAACTTAACCCAGATAACCCCCAACGTCCTTCTGGAAGGACGACAGTAGTTCCTGGGAACTTTCTTTGTTTGTGTAGTTCTAAAAATGACCCAGCACCAAGAAGGTGCAGTGTTTAATATTCCACTAAAGGTTTATAGAAGTCATGTGTTTATTGAAATAAAAAAAAGGATCACGTTTTGTGATGGATGAATTGACAGACTTGATTTGTGATGGGTGAGTAAATTTGCCCAATTTTTGTTGTAATATTCGTCAAGTTTGGTGTATATCATCTTGAATGTTAGATTAACAACATGTAGATGTTACATTTACGAAAGTGTGTTCGTGTTGGCTGTAATAGTGTTTGACATCCTTCTGGAAGGATGTTGGGAGTATGTGACATAAGTTTACTTTTGCAGAAAGTGCTTGCTTCTCCATGAGTTAATAGACATAATTGAAACTCGTGAAAATGAATTATTTGAAAGTGGTGGTGTTATAACACTACTGTCTCCACTGAATGCAAATGATATCACCGATGAAGATTCGAAATATCCACATCTCAATAACCTACCTACTACCCAAGTGTGATCCTGTAGTTGCAGCGTTGTGTAGAAATATTTTGTCAGCAACTTGTGTTGACAAAGCAGCAACTTAGCGAAATTCAAATTCAGTGAACACATTGACCACAGATAATTCTCCTACATTTTTCCCATGGAAGAAACATAAAGTTCCTGCTTCCCATAAGAAAACTAAGAAGAATGTTAATAGATGGAAAAAGGAAGACTTGGCTGCTTCTGAGATTGAATGGCACTTGATGCATTTAGCAGTCGAAGAAACAAAAACTCCTCTCACTTGTTTCAGGTACTTTTTGAATGATGATATTAAACTTCTGTGCACTGGCAATTAGATACAGTTTGTCATAATGAAATATTATCAAAGGCCCTGTCAGGAATGTCAAGGAATCGATTTGATTTTATAATGTCAAATTTTCATGTGTGCAACAACGATCTTCTAGATCCACAGGACAAGTTTGCCAAAATATGCCCATTGCTTATCATGCTGAACACACTTTTCAAAGATTTTGCTCCTCATGAACAGTATCGTTCCATTAATGAATCAATGGTACACTAATTTGGACATGGGTGCAAACATTTCATATAATTCAACTAATATGTTATGGTTTTAAATTCTAGTGAGGTGCTACCACTGATGGTTACCTTCTATGGTTGGAACCTTACCAGAGATCTGATGGTTGCAGTGAATTGTACCAAAACAATGGCATGCGACAGTGTTACATACTCTGATCATTTACTAACAGAAGTACCATTTTGTTTATTCTTCGATAATCTATTCACAAGTGTTCAGCTATTGCATGACTTGAAGCTGAGAGGAGATCAAGCTACTGCAACAATTAGAGAAAATAGAATAGAAGATTGGCCTTTGACTTCAACTAATCGTTTCAAGAAAGGAAAGAGAGGAACATATGAACATTTTTCTGATGGATAATGTGGAATATCTATTGTGAGATAGAACGACAACAGCGTAGTGACTGTTGTCACAAATTATGATTTAGTTCACCCCTTGCAGCAGAATGAGTGCTTTTCTAGATAAAAGAAGAGCAAAGTACATGTCCCACAACCACGTGCAATACATGCCTGCAACAGTCATTTGGGAGGAATAGATTGTGCTGATCTGAACATCTCATTGAATCACACATTAATAAGCGGAGAAAATGGTACTTCTCCTTTATTGTCCATTTGTTTGATGTTTATGAGCAGTATGCCTGGAATTTGTACAGGCATAAAGGAGAACTACTAGAACACCTGATTCACAATTTCATCACAATATTGTAACTTCGATTCTTGAAACATAAAAGCAAATAAGTTTCTCTATAGGAAGATCATCCCAAATTAGACAAAATAATTCTGGATATGACAGAAAAAGTCATTACATTGCAGACATGAAAGTGTATGAAAGAAATGGGAAAAAGAAGCCATTACATTGCAAATGCTGCCACAAGAAATCAACTACTATGCGTTTGAAATGTGATCATCCCATTCATGTGTCATGTTTCTTAAAATATCACACACGTTAAGTGTATTTTTATATAAGAATAATAATTTTTTCATCAATTCCAGCTGACGTTTGTTTTTATATCATATGTTCCCAACGTCCTTTTCGAAGGATAGCCCATTTCTAGAAATCTAGGAGTATGACAATGGTGAAAGATATTTTATTCAATCATCTTTACAGGCAATACATATAATTGCCTGCATATCTTGAAATTTACAAAACAGTAAAAAATTTGTTGGGGTTATCTGGGTTAAATAGGATTCCATGTAGCTTTAAGTATTTGTTGAGGCAGGTTTTCTTAATTTCACTAAAAAACAAGCAAGAAATCATGTGTTGTGGTAAGTGTTAACTGGGTAAGTGGAAAGAGTGAAGTGGTGGATCTTGAGGGAAAAAAGTTGTTCGAGTGAAGTTTGGAAGCAACGACAGAGAAATGGCTCATAATTTGACATTTGAACATTGCACAGTTTTAAAATTGATTAACATGAGCAAAAGTACTATTTTGAAATTGTACAGAGGTTTGAATAAGAGAACCAAAAACAATTCAGTGCCACAAAATGGTCAACCAAGAAAGTTAACTGGATGAGAAAAGCACAGATTTGAAAAATGAAGGTGAATTCGCAAATAAGTGCTCCAAAATTGACAGCACAGCTGCTTCAAGTGACAGGCAAGAAAATAAGCCTTGAAAATGTCAGTTGAGCATTAAGATGTGAAGGGTGTAATGGTTAAAGATCCTGGAGAAAATCCTTGATTTTCCACAACTAAAAACCAGGGACTGTTTACAGATGAATGTAAGTTTAACTCATGTGAACTTAATGGAAGCAAAATAAGGCAGGAGGGCCAATATGGAGCTCAATATCAAGAATCTGCAATCCAAGAGTCAAACATAGAGGTGGAAGATTGATGGTATGAGGATGCATGTCAACCACAGGAGTTGGAGACTATGTCATTGATTCATTGATGGGATCTTCATCAAGGAAGCATGCCTGAATATTCTGAGTACTCACTCTTCACAATCACTCATAATTAGGGACACTTTAAAAATGTATCAGGACAATGATCCAAAACAGTCAAAACATGTGCAGAAAGTTATTTTGCATTGCCCTGAACAAACTGGGCCATGGTATTAAAGACATAAGCACAATACATTCATTTGAAAGTAAATTGAAAGCTTTTCTGCTTAACAACATGTTCTACTGTGTGAAGGAATATACAAATCACAACACTACTTCCCTTAAAAAAATATAAATAAATAAAAATTCTTACCCTATTTGACTTTCTATTTGATGTTGACTGTTTTGAGATGAAGCAAAGAAAAAAGAACTGGCAAATCCTATCCTATCCTGCCTGTGTTAAATTGCAGTTGGACTGATGTAGATGGAGAATGCCTCACCAAAATTCTATTTCCTTCACCCTGGATTTGCTAGATGCACGAGGCATTGTTAACACTAACATTGTTTAATCATTTCTCAATTAATACTATTGTTATTACTATTATTAGTATTAACATTAGTATTATTATTACTATCAGTAACAAGTATTGTATTCATTGTATGATCAATGACATCAACCCGATCAGGGTTTTTGTCCAGTGTCCCTTGATCCTTTCAGCAAATATTGAGATGGCCCCCCTTGCTTTGATTTTTGGACAGTAAACGTAACCTCGCTCTGCTCAAGTTTTCTTGAGCTAGCTTTTGCTTGACATGAGAGGAGTGGAGGGTTAATTATTTGTTATAAGTGTAATCAAAAACAAAATTGACTGCTGCTTGCAGTTTTTTCACATAGAGGTGAACATTTGTTTTATTAAAATGCTGCTTTCTATCTTCGCTCATAATAATATCTGACTTGTCTGGTATCTGCCATCTAGAACCACGTGGAAATACACCTACACTTACCAAGGCTGTTACATTTATCTCCTGACAAGTGTATGTGACTCCTTTTTGGGGGGATCAGCATTATGCTGAATCCAATTTTTATCCCCCTGGGTTGCTAATCCTGGGAGGATGGAATAAGGAATGATAATGATGACGACAATGAAGACGACGACAACGACGATGATACTTAAGGATGAATGGACGACACACACACACACACACATACATACATATAACACAGACAGACAGACAGACACAGACACACAGACAGACAGACAAGACAGACACAGACAGACAGACACAGACAGACAGACAGACAGACAGACACACACAGACAGACAGACAGACACACACAGACAGACAGACAGACACACACAGACAACACAGACACACACACACAGACACACACAGACACACACACAGGCACACACACAGACAGACAGACCACACAGACAGACACACACAGACAGACAACACAGACAGACAACACACACAGACAGACAGACACACACACACAGACAGACACACACACACAGGAGGGAGGAGGCCTTTCAGAAAATCAGTATGGTTTTCGCAGACCCCGCTCGACTGTTGACGCAGTCCAGCTTGTCATTAACACCGCCCGACAAGCAATTGGAGGAAGTAGATGGAAGAGAGGCCCAAAACAGTACTGTGCTGGCGTTACGTTAGATATTAAAAATGCATTCAACTCGGCCAGGTGGAGTAATATTCACCAAGCTCTCCGCAGATTTAATGTGCCAACGTACCTGAGGAAGATTGTGGCCGAGTATCTGAGTAATAGAGCCCTGATTTACAATACAAATAATGGGCCGAAGGTACATAATATCACGGCTGGTGTCCCGCAAGGGTCGGTATTGGGTCCACCATTATGGAATGTGATGTATGACGAGGTTCTTCGGCTTCCCCTCCCAGAAGGAACCAGTATTATTGGTTTCGCGGACGACATTGCTATCGTCTCCGTTGCAAAGTTCATTGAGGAAATTGTGTATATTTGCAACGAAGCGATCGCTATTGTTAGTCAGTGGTTGAAGTCCTCAGGGCTGCAGTTAGCTGAGCACAAGACTGAGGTTATCCTAGTCACTAGCAGGAAAAAGAGAGAAACCATCACTCTCAAAGTCGGAGACCACCATATTGCATCGCAGCCGTCGATCAAATATCTTGGTCTCATGATTGACGCCGTCTGACATTTGCTGACCACCTGAAGTACGCCAGCAATAAAGCTGCGGTAATTAATGCAGCATTGTCGAGACTAATGCCCAACATAGGGCCCTGTCAGGAGAAACGGAAGCTTCTGGCCTTGGTTGTGAGGTCCGTCTTGCTCTATGGAGCCCCAGTATGGGCCAACTCCACGTCGATAAATAGTTACATCCGAGGGATGACGTCAGTGTACAGGTTATCAGCATTGCGGGTAGCTTGTGCATTCCGCACTGTGTCAAACGATGCAGTGTGCGTCATCGCGGGGATGCCTCCTGTAGATATCTTGGCGCAGGAAAGACGGAGGCGATATCACAAAGAAGAGGAGAACCCAGACTGCTCGACAACACTGCTCGAATGGCAGGATCGATGGGACAAGTCCATTAAAGGAAGATGGACATACCGCATGATTCCCTCCATTGCACCGTGGATCAACCGTAAACACGGCGAAGTAAATTTCTTCTTGACACAGCTGTTGTCTGGACACGGATGCTTTCTGGCATATCTCCACAGGTTCAAGCTGGAGGATACCCCATTCTGTCCATTATGTGAACCTGCTGTCGAAGACGCCGAGCATGTGTTCTTCCAGTGCCCGCATACCATCTGCAGGACGGCACGTTAGAGTAAGGGGCATGCTCGCCTCAGAAACCAACTGGGATGCGGTGAGCTCGTATGCGCAGACCATAATAGCTGAGCTCAGGAGAATAGAAAGGGAAAGAAGGGAAGTCGATTGATCCTCGTTTGACCCTTCCTACGTTTTGACGAAGAGAAGTGGCTTGTGACTAAGCCACTCTAATCCACTCCCCGTGATGTAATGCCTAACGGCGGTTCCGCGGGGAGGATGGAGGAGAAGGGAGGTTGGTTTTAGTGGGTAAAAATCTCACACTATCATGTGGTACGGGCCGCATGGTGTCTTTTGAAGATTTCCACCTACCCTCGTTAAAAAAAAAGACACACACAGACACACACACCAGCACACCCATGCCTGAGGCGGGATGTACCCGCAATCCTTCCATTTGAGATTGCCATGGCACTACTGCCTTAGCGATCTCGGCTATCCAGATCATTATCATTATCATTATTATTATTATTATTATTATTATTATTATTATTATTTATTGTGATCCTCCTAAAAATTATTTTAAAAACATGTTGCATTCACTTCTGGGCTATCCTAATATTAAAGTAAAGCTATGAATGAATGATGACATAAACAATTTAAATTTTCTATGTGCTATTTTTGTGGCTTACATTATTTTCATTGCAGTGTTATTTTAGAAAAGTCAGATGTTACTGATTTCCATTTTGTACAAAAAGAATATTTTTCATTTATTTCTTTTGTTGTTTTTTTTTCTTTTGAAACCCCAGTATCCAAATAATAATGTGAGTTACTGTAGATTTAATATTGTAGCAAATTCAAAAATGTCCTAAAATTCAACAATTGTAAATAAAAATGCAGATAGTAAATTAATTTCTTATTGAATAGGTAGGGTTTTTTAGAAATTTTAAGGATATTTTTATTGATATTGATATTTTTTTAAGAAATAGTGACTAAAAGTCGTTTACAGAATTTGAAGTACAGTTAAAGTTGAAGAAAATTGGCTACTAAACTATCCATTTTAGAAGATAATTCATTTTATAAATTAATGTTATTGGGTCTATGCTTTTTTGGACATACATTCATGCAGGTTTGCTGAAGAAGAAACCCCTTTAATACTTTTAAGATTATTAGTGATTCAATTGAAGATGAAATAACTATGATTCAATGTGATGTATAATGATGAAGCAGAAAACACACTATGACATTGAAAAGATCCTTGAAAGGTGAGCAGTTTCAATTTGAAATTGCAAGTGTTTGAGGTGATGAAATGATTGTATGCAAACTGTGACTTCAACTGCAACAAGCAAATGGTCTGAAGCAGGTTCAAATGTTGCTTTGCATTCTTACTAAAATGCTACCATGCTTCCTTGGATATAACAATGGGTTGTGTATTGTATCTGCGTAATGTATTTGATCATTAACATGATGCACTAATCAGTTATGAAAAATTTGCCAAACTGTTAAATATAGCAGCAATTTGATTTACTGTTTGGCATTTTTGCATCATTAAAATACAATGGAATCTCGTTAGTACGTTTTTGAAACGACCGAAATTTTGTTTCAACTTGTACTTAGTATTCACATTTCTGTCTGCAAACCATTATAATAGGGAAAACTAATGGATACATAAATAACACGCAAATATCCACAGATGAATTAATTTATTCATAAATGACATTGAATTAAACTAAATGACACAAACAAATCATTAAAAGTAATGCATATTAAGACCTGTTGACATGAGCGTTGCGCTCATGCGCGTCACCTAACGTCGTCGTCTGCGTTGACAGATAACGTAGATTAATGCTGTTTCTTATGCGAACGGCACACGAGCGCTTTTGGCGACGTGCGTTGTAGCCAACGCGCGTCGCCTAACGAACGTCGCACGTCGAAAGCTAGAAAACGCGTGTCATCTGGACTTACGTTGTAACTTGAGCGTCTTACTTGAGTTGTGGACACAACGCACGTCACCAAGTGCGTTCGTGTGCCGTTTCGCACAAGATACAGTGGTAATCTACGACGCGCGCTAAGCGACTTGTGTGCGCAGGCATTGACGCGCGTCGACGTCATCAGCGTTACGTGACGCGTGTCAGCGCAACGCACGTGTGACACGGCCTAACAAAAATATGGTCGCGGAGGGTACAGCGATATAGGTTTCTCTGGCTTTGGATTCAGACTGAAAGTAAAAATATTACCCAAAAGTACCATGAAAGCAACACACATTAAAGATGGCGCTGGTGCACCGGAAAACGCGTCTCTCTCGCGAAGTGAGTTACTACAAAAAACTTGGAACGTGCTAAGCGGGATTGTTAAATCTTGTAAACGAATAATTTGATGGAATTGGGTCCGGAACTTCAAAATACGAACATACGTACTAACCGGGAAAGCATGATAAATGGGAACATGCTAACGAGATTCCACTGTACATGGTTAGGTTGTAGGCTGATTTTTTTGGGGCCATTTGATTGTATACATGGTCCCAAATCAGTCATTTGAATAATTATTTCAGCTTGCACATCATAAATTCCAAGTTTTATTTAGGCAAAAACCAGTAAACCCGTAAACCAAGTAAATAGTAACAACATTTTAAAATTCCTCGTGACTACACAAGATGACTAAAATATTCTTAATAAAAAGCATATGTAAAATGCAATCACAAATATCTCTGAAAATTCTACCTTTTCTATTGTCTCAGAAAAAAAAAGATGATACAACTTAAGAAAATTTAAGAGTTCTTCCTTACACTGACCATAACTGCTCTAAAAGCAAAGTAAATAATGGTGCTGAGTGATTGTTAATTTTCTTGTTGCGTGACTCGCAGAGAGCAGTAAGAAAGGTCATTTATGTATTGGGGATGTTATTAAGAAAATAACAACAGAAGTTTGTGGATGATTTCTTCAGATAAAGAATTACAGTAGGTTGATCACCATTACCTAGATGCATATACTATTATGCATTACTATTAGGTATGTTGAGAAAAAGCATACCTAAATGATCTGTAACAATGTAGCTGAGGCATCAAGTTTTAAGTAAACTGACATTCATTGTGATTTCTGTGTGTGCATTTTCAGGTTTTTGTTTGGTTGGGTTCATCGAAACAAAAGAAAGATTTTTCTTCATTTGAAATTGTGAGAGTAAAAAATTTTTAGTATTTAATTATAGGTAATATGTTTTATGTTTACAAGTAAATTCACAATTGATAAAAAATGCACTAGTGAATTCATCTGCAAAATTCAGAACTTCGAATGCTATTTACAAAGACTTGTATCCAGTAAAGTGAACTCTCCTCCTCCATATCTTCATCCTCCTCTTACCCCATTCTTCACCCTCCTTCTCCATCCTCCTCTCTCTCTTCCTCCCACATTCCTCCTCTTCCTCCCTCCCTCCTTCCTCCTCTTTCCCCTCCCCCTTCCCTTCTCCTCCCCTTTCTCCTCTCCTTCCTCTTGCTCCCCCTCCCTTCCCTCACACCTCTCCCCCCCCTCCCCCTTCTCCTCCTCCCCCTCCCCTTTCTCCCCCCCGCCCCTCTTCCTTACCTATATTATCATTTTTCTTTTCTGTGTCTCCTCCTCTCATTTCTTCTTTTCCTTTTGCTTCTTCCAAACCCGTTTATGGCCAGACATTGGATTTTTAGGCAAATGTTTATTTCATTGTTTTGATGTAGACACTCAAAATTAATTGTATACACATTGCATTACTTTTTGATATTAAAGAAACCACATTTATAGAGCCTACAATGTCTTAAGAGCCTAAAAATACATATGCAGCTGTTAATCACCTCGTTTTTGAATTTTGTAAAATTATATTAGCTGTTGCAAGCTTGTAAGTAATCTAGTCATCTAAGGTGATAGAATTCTGTTCTTAGATTATCATTAAAAGTAGTTCAGCACTTATCACTAACAATTGTCTTGTACTACAATCAAGTGTAATAACCTAGTGGTTATTTGGTAGAAATACTCTTGAATTTGAAATTTATGTTAACGTTGGCCTGAAGTGCCACAAAATCTAATTAACCATTCCACCGATATATACCTTACAGAATTATTGTGACTCTGCTCTGCATTGAAAACTGGTAAAGCCTCAGAGAAGTACACATTTTGTACACTTTCAATGATCTCCAAAATTAAACTACACACCAAACAAAACTTTCGATGTAGAAAATTCATTTTCTGCTAATAAAATATTTTTCAGTGTTAAAAGACAGATTCCAAACTCATAATTTAGAAGAAGTTTTCATCGTATATTGGGAGGCAAAGTATGGAAAAGAATTTTGTTTCAGAAATTTTAGAGAATAGTGTATTTCATTGTTTTATACAATTTTATACTGTCTTCTTATAGTAGTATTTTTTTAAGAACAGGCCCTGGAACACAAACTTACTGTTTTCTTCATATAACATAGTTTTAAGGTGAAACAGAAAATATCTCATTATATATAGTGATCAGCCGGGGACCGGCCTGAATTTCATACACCTTTGTATATTTTCATTTGCTATAATAATGTTTTATCATTACGTCATAGTTTTTTACAAACGTTTCTTTCCAATATATCATATTAGAAGGGAAATGAATTTATTCTAAAAATACTTTTCATCTCAATAATACTCCCTGTTAACGATTTTTTAGCCCAAAAATTCAAAGACTATTTATAATATAAGAGTATGATGCAAGTGCTTCTGCTCTTTAGCAACAAGGTGGTGATAAAACAAAAGCAATAATTTTTCAGGATTATAACTGTGTTTGGCTCATAGAATACTCAGGAGTGTCTTTGATCAAAATCACACAAGTGAAATTGTCATCTCAGGTTAAGGAAAACAGAACTACAGCATTATGAAAAGCTTGTGTTCTATTCATCTCACTTTGACTGGTTTAAGATTGACAAGAATGGAAGCTCAAGTTTCAGGGGACCCTCTTATAAACTCTGATTAATGATTTGAGCTCATGTTCGAAGTATCTGATAGTGATCTGATAAGTCTTATCACTGAGTCTTGCTTCTTTTTTTATTTTTTATTTATTTGTTTTATTTTTTTTTATCTTTATCCTCATTACAATGATGTAATTTCTGCATTAATTGAAATGTCATTGTATATATAGAGGTGCCCTACATAAATTTAAAATTATTTAGTTTCTTAACTGCAAACTCCTCTACAGAAATTAATTGGTATGTGCCATGCACATTATGGTTTTTACTTGTCTTTCATTATTGAAGAAAAGAAGAAGGCAGTTAATTTTTTTCAATCAGAATATTAAAGTTTTCTTTAAAACTAATATATAAAAAAATCAGTGTAGGCCTATCGGTCTTTTTAAGTACAAGAAAATAATTCCTATGTAAGTATTCATAGTAATAATTCATAGTAAAGAATTGATAGAGCAGGTTGGCTAGTTGATAGGTCTGTTAAGTTCTACCCTTCACACAATGGGTTGAAATTAAATTTTCTTTAAAAATTTTTTTATCCGTAACTTACATCATGGGACATCACAGCAGACAGTCTCAGCATATACCAGAGGGTCCAGAGATATGCTTAAACTTAACCAAAGAAGGAACCGAAGAATTCATACATAGATTTTGACCTGTTTTCCTGAGGAAATAGGAGAAACTAAATAAACTCAGCTTGGAGCAGAGAACAGAATTGTTTTCTCAATGGTGGGATATTGGAACTAATGCTTTAGCTAGTTCCTGTAATTCACTCCTGTCAAGTCTCATATTTCAAACTATGTAAAAATTACATGAGCAACTCTTGTTGGTCATTTATTATCATTTGCATTTTTATTATCCCCATAATCGCCATACTTTATCTGGCTTTTAGTTATAGTTTCTGTAAATGTTTATTACCTGGTGTGGATGTATCATTGTGAATGGGAAAGCATACCAACAGATTTCTAAAATAACTTCTTCAAAAAGAACTTTCATGTACCTCATTTTGTGAAGAATTTATTGTTTTTGCTATGCTATGCTTATGCTATGCCCTGCCTCAGCAATTCCCTCTGAATTTACATTTCTAAATTTAGTTAATTGCTGATTAATGTGCTTATTAATTTTCTTAGGAATGGACAAATTATCATACTAGTTTATGAAATTTGACACATTTATGAAGAAGTAATGAAGAGGAGAATTTGTTGAGACTGCATAAACCATACACTTTCAAAACACTACCACTTCTTCCTCAGTCCTTCATTTAGTTATTGGATATAAAAAACATTTTGTAAAATGTATATTTCTGGAATCTTATGTTTGATGTATATTGATATTAATGTTTCTTATTATTTTTATTGTATGTAGATTTTTTTCATGTCATTTTTATGTCATTTTCATGTCGTTTTAGTATTTAGTAGTCATTTTTTTTATTAATGTTACTTATAGAACATTTTATCTTTGTTACTAGGTTCTCATTCTTGATGATTGCCAGTGGTTGACAGCACATTCTCTAATGGCAATTAGCAAATGTCCTAATTTGCATGAGTTAAGTCTTAAATCATGTCGAAATCTGGGAGAATGTTTGGTATACACAAGTCTTGCTGCTCGTTTTGGATTCAAATCTTTGAAGGTTGGTCTCTATTTTGGTCAAGTTGCATAATGAATATATTGTTTTACACTTACTGAAGTCAATGTAGATTTATTTGTGTGTTCAATAAGTTTTTGTTCTTGTACAACAGTTGTGTACTGTTAGTCTAAAGTAGGGGTTCCCAACTGTTTTTTTTCATTAACCTCTTGTAAAAGAATGCTTTGCGTCATTGGCACCCTTCAATTTTTTCTTTTATATACAGCTTACAAAATTATCGTAAAACAAACAATTGCTCATAACTGACTTAATGATAACAATTAGGCAAATAAAATGAACAAGGATTGGGAAAAAATGATTATACATTTTTTAAACTATTCTGTGCTACCACTATTTTTAAACCTAAAAATATAAAAAAAGTTTTCTAAATCACAGGTTAAATATAAAAATGATGGAGCATTTTAATTTTTATTTCATTAATATGAGTGATGTGAAATTCCAAAAGATGAGTAGACCCTCCCTTCGACTCCCCTTTAAAATGTCATCAACCCCCAGGGGGTCGATACCAACCCTGTTGGGAACCCCTGGTCTAAAGAAAGACTCATGTGATGAGTAGACATTGGGTGTTTAGGAAAATGCCTATTCTTTTTACTAATGAAAATATATAAAGGCAATAAATATATGTATATGAATTATAGAAAACTAAACATTCTGACTCATTTTTATTTTGGTCTTTTGTGACATAAATGCCTTTTTGACTTATTTTTTTCTTTTAAATACTTTTTTCATGTGTATATATATTTCTTTTTATTCTTGGTTACAAATACAAGTTTAAATCATTTAAAGTTCTACTAATCACATTAACTCTGCACTGGTCACGAATCTCCATTGTTTGTCTTGGCTGGTGGCATGGTGATAATCCCCACTTCCGACATTGATATCTTTATATGCCAGATGTTCTTCTGGAAAGTGCTCAGTGTAAGCCCATCTCTGCCGGGCATGAGGTGCATCTTCAATGTGCCCACAGTTGTCTTAGTTGCACACCACACCAAGTACTCCAGTGCCTCTAAGTGTAGTAACTGAGCTCAATCATATAAAGATGCCAAAGCCTCTCACTCACTAATGATTCATTAATTGTCTATTCTCTCGTGTTATACTGTTTTTCGGTATTGGCTAATTTTAGATGTAAGTGCAATAAAATATATTCCCGTTTTTTTTTCTTCAATTTTAAGTTTTTAATGCCATTTTCGGTGTCGGTATAAAAAAAATTTAGTGCCTTTTTTGGTGCCTAAAATGTATGTTTTTATTGCCTTAACATTTGATGACTAGTGATGAGTTAACTATGTAGGTACCGAATTAAAGGCTCAGGCTTAGTAGATCCCAGCCTGCTACAAATAATTAACCTATGCTATAGCTACATATCAGAAATCTCTATTTATAAAAGTTGAATTTTCATAATAATTATTCTATCAAAATATTATTACACTATAATTTATTTATATTTCCAGTAGTATTAGAAATTTATCAATAATTTGAACTTTTCATATTTCTTAATTTTCTTCACTTAAACTACCAGTTCGAACTTGTGCATTCATGCCTTGCGTCTTGTCAATCATTTCTATAATTATTAACCCTTGTGTGAGTGAACATTTTTCACAAATGCAACTGGGTGTCTGCTGAGTTCTGGTCACCATTATGATATTTTAAATGTTTCGTTTATAAATATAATGAATTATGTTAAACTTGATTTTGATTTATTCATTTGTAAACAGTTTTCTTCTATGTTTTAGAATCAACAAAAACATGTGTCACTTATTTACAAAATATAAGAA
Organism: Teleogryllus oceanicus; assembly: GCA_964035755.1. NCBI lineage: Eukaryota > Metazoa > Arthropoda > Insecta > Orthoptera > Gryllidae > Teleogryllus > Teleogryllus oceanicus. Next base: position 256,394,719 of record CAXIVR010000001.1, on the reverse strand, counting down.
ACAAAAGTATTAATTACAATAATTAATCATGAAATGTGTCAAAAAATTAAATAATTCTGAGAAATCACTTACAGTCTTTTTCTGAATGGATTGCTTCTTCATTTCCTCATGCACACTTTTTATTACCTTATGTTCATGTTGTCTACATATAAAATCAGAACATATATTAGACTTAAGCCCTTGAGTTCCTTTTCCTCATCATGCATGAAAAGCATTCTTTCTGCAGTCAATTTTCTTCCCTCTTCGTATTTATGCAACTTGAAACCAAAAATATTTTTAAAAAAGCTTGAGTAGAGTCTCAACATTAACAACTGGTGGTACCACAACAACACACTTTCTCTCATTTTTGTAATGACTACACAAAATTACAATACAATATAAATATGCAAAAGTGTCTCCAACCAGCAAACATTTTTTCTCTATGCTGGAATTCAAGGTTTTCTCTCAGGTCCTGAGAGAAAACATGCTGTCACGCAACCCCTTCAACACCACCCAGTTAAATTCTACCTTCTTGATGTAGGTACCCAACTGTTGAACATTTGCCTTTGCAATTTTCAAAAGCTCAGAGATTTTCTTTTACATTATTTCAAACTATACATTTAAAGAAGAGATTTCATTAAGGGGGGGAAAAACCTATTATCAATATTGTAATATTGCAATGATAATTTTTAGTTCCTATTTTCTAAAATCCAGATAGTTTGGGGCAAAAACGCGTCCTGCACCATTTTTAAATGTTTAATACTCAATCGAGGGAAACATTTTTTTTTTGAGCCGTTTGAAAAAAATGTGTCAACTTCCAGCACATATTACGCGTGATTTTAAAAAAATGGCCTTGATCTTTCAAGATCTGGAATTTGTTTTCCCGTCATTACAGCGATTTTTTTTCAGTCCCTTCAATTCCCCAATGTTCTCAACGTTCATTTACTTTCTTCCTTATTACATGAACGCAGAGAAAGATGCAGTGGCGGCTCGTGCTTAGACCCATAGATAATCGAAAAAGATATATCTTAGGAGTATACATTTTCCTTTAAATGACATTCAATATTCAAGATTTTGCACCAATATCGATGTATATTAAATCATTTTGAAACCAAAGAGTGTCCAACTGGCGCTTTCTCCGGTGTCTGGTGCCTTGCCAGGTATTGCACTACGCTCTTGGCTATATTACTGGGTTTATTGTTTGTAATCTTCGGCCCTTCGATTTAGCACGGGTAACATGTGGCCTTTTGGTGGCGCAATCAGGTGGATGACTTTGTCGGGCGCTGCACGGCGGCCGAGGAAGTTTCAGTGGAATACCTTACATTCTGTCTTCGTCTGACTCCCTGCAACGTAATTTTATGAATTTCACTTGTTATTGAAAGTACATACGTTCAGCCAATTTTTGGCGGAATTTAATGCATTTATGTTTAGAGAATTTGTTTTATTTGATATTAGACGTATTGATTCAAAATGTACACTTGATGCATTCTTAATGGATGGAAGTCCCTTTCTGCCTCTCACGGTGGATGCATACTGTATATTGCCCTGCAGGCCAATTACAGTCGGAGAGCGCTAGTGTGTTTGGAAGGATCTTTATTACAAATTATACCATGGTAGTGAAATTTTCGAAAGAAAAAAAAATTGTCTGAAATATGTTGAAGCAATAGTGCTTGTTGCAATGCGCTGGAGCCAAACTTAAGTACCCAGGTGAAATCAAAGCCAGAATCACGTGCGTGGGAGGTGTGTGTGCGTGTGCGCGCGCGCGTGCACACACACACACACACACACACACCTAACACGGACACTACGCATAAAATTACGTAAATAATGTTTCAATACAGACTTTTATTTAACTCAGTTTTAATTAATTTGAATTGCTTACATTTTTATTATATATTCGTATTTTGAATTTTGGAAATTACATTTCCGTCATTCAATGGAGATGTAACTTCCAGTTCGTTGGGGTACCATCCGCCACAGGAAGGATGGCTGGTTTGCCTGTAGATATTGCTGTGGTTGAAATATTTTATTCTCAGAACTCAAAATACCTCAACGTGTATGGTTAAATCAGAATTATTCTGTATCAATAAATAATATTCTTACGAGGGAAATTTGAAATTCTAATGAACATTCAAAGGGGACCGCCTATTAAACCACGAACCCTTTTCGTCAGAGGAATCCATTTCGGACCCCCCCCCCTTTCCATTACTTCGGAATGGCACCTTATCTTTTGTTCTCAGAGATCTTCTATCATTCTATTATTGCTTCATTTTCTCTCTGCCGTTACCAATGAGTGTGTGCCTTATTAGCGCGGAATACTTTTTTAATGTAGTCGTTAGTGGGTATCTCGCAATTTTCGTCATAGATGAGCATCGTCTGAACAATGGTCAGGAGCACTAGCGCTTGCTCTAACAACACGCTGTCGCTTACCCGAGCTAGGCCGAGTCCGTGCTCTTCGATCACTCGCAGAGGAAGAGAGTGAGTTTCGTGTCGCCGGCTTGTGCTTGGCAGTGCACACAATCCTCACTATCTTTTTTCTCCAACCGGTTAAGACATTTACGGAAATGTCCCTGCCCAGTGGAGAGCCGTGACACAAGTACGAGTCTACGCCGTGCTTACGTCCAGCTGCCCAAGTTGGCATCTGCGGGTTGAGCCTGGCTGTCCATCTTCCGCGGCTTTTGTTCTCACTTGCGCTCTCTCTCTCTGTCTCTTTGTGTCTGGCGGCTCAAAGTGAGGGCCCGGCAGCTTCCCGGTTCTGTCTTCGTCTCGTAGATGAGTTTACATTCCTGTGCAAGAAGATGGATAAGTATGACTCCGTATGGCTCCAGAGTAAACAATTCTCAGGTGTTCTTTCCTTTGTACCGCACTCACGCGCCGTCTGGAATATTCCCTTGCGAGTTCCCCTGCTCCGTCTTAGAAATTCCCTTGCGGATGCATGTATTTCTGATCCGAACGTGATAGTGAGTCCCTGAGATAAGTCGCCGTTTACTCGGTCCTCCATCTGTCATGAGCTTTCTCAGTGCTCCGGTCACCTTCGAAGCTTTATCTGCCGCCCGTGTTGTATGCTCACCAAAAGCGAGTTTGGTGTATAATGTGACGACTAGGTGTTTCACGGAAAAGCATCGTCCCGATAACGTCTGCGCCGACAGTCTTGGGAATCAGCTTTGATATTGCTTTCTTGTCAAGAGGGCGAGGTCTGTCTTCTCTGCAGCCGTCCGTGCTCTTAACACGTCTCATAATTTGGTTCAGTCATCTGAAGACGTGGTTTCAATAACTTCTCGAATAGCTTCCCAGTCATGTCAAGCAGACAACAAAGGAGCCAATAGAACGATTGTGGAAGCGGTCCGCCTTTACTCTTATCAATGAGATCCAATTGCTTTCAATCGCTTTAGGAAGGTTCCTTCTTTTAGGCTGACGTAAATGCCCAACATGTTTCGCGCCGCTGTTTTAGAACTTGTGTTGGGGTTGCATCGGGTCTTGGGGTTTTCCTGTTTTGTAAGCATGGGCTGCTTCCAAGTTATCGTACTCAAACAGCGGGATATCGGCAATATCTTCGACGTGCTTGGTGCTCATATCGGGGGTCTGGGGCAATGTGTCCACAATAAGGCACACAATCGGCATTGAGGTTTCCCTCCGATGTCCGCTTCCTTAGTTGTGGGCTTACACTGTTTCCTTTCACTATCGTAAAGCCTTGTCGTCGTGGATCTGGCTTCTCAGCGCCTTCCAGCTCTGAGATTTACTCTGGTCGATCGCTTTTCTCAACATCGTCGCCTCCTTGTGTTGGACGGACAGCAGCGTGGCTTCAAGGTTCAGACTTGCTCGCTGGGCCTTTCGTTGATGCCTGAGTTAGTTTCTCCTCAGCTCCACTACCTCTTCCATCAATATGCCGTTCGCTTGCCATTCCGGGACGTACCTTTTGGGGAATTGATGCGACTGAAGCCTCGTGTAGGAGAGAGACAGTTTCGCATACGATTCCCTCGGCACTGGTACTCGGATAGCGTTGAGTAATTCTCGCTACTCCGTGCTGCAGTTACTGTACAAGATTGCGGTAGTCTAGATTGTTGGCGTTCCAATCTAGTTTCCTCAATACTGTTTTCTACAGGCTGAGGCGTTCCCTCGTTCATAGGCAAAATGTGGTGTATTGGTGATCGCTACATGTGCATTTCGCACTCCAGTCAGTCCGTCTGTCTAGAGAATTCTTCAAATGCTAGCGTGATATGTGGAATTGTTTCCGTGTATCCAGGCCGTCTGAATGTGGACGCAGAATCAACGTTCAGAAATGTCACGTCACGTCCCGCCTGGCCGCAATCTTTGAAAAATACCTTTCCGTGTTGTTCGACAAAGTTACTAGGGTGTTTCCATCCGTCTCTCATATCCAGGGCTCGGAATCTCATGACATGTCATCTTTTCATTGGTGCATCATAGAGTTTGTATCTAAGTTAAAATGTTTATCACACCATATAGGTGATAGCAATGTATAGTTATTACGTCATATTTTGCCATTTTGAAATTTTTAGGTTAATGTTTTACACATTTGCGTCATTTTTACGCATTTTGTTTCCTTTTAGGGTTTTTATTAGTGACTGTTTCATGAATTTACAATGACATAAATCAAAGTTTTTTATTGTCAGTTCATGACAAAATTCACTACTACAGCTAAGGATGGACTGGAGCTTAGGATTACATTTCCTTCTTAATTAAAACTATATTAATTTAATTTTATACAAATAAGTTTTATTTAGAATTGGAAAATTCATTGAATAAATAAATATTTTCATACACTTTTTTTAGAATATTTTAAAATGTTAAGTCATTTTCTTCATATTTTAAAGTCATTTTATAGGTCATTTTAAAAGAATTTTTAGGTCATCAGAAACCGAGCCCTGCTCATGTATCTTCGACGACGTCGTGAATTTTCCTGCGGAAATGATCTATCCTTTCATTGGATGTCAGATAGCAGCTCACAAAAGTTATTGGCCCCCCACTTTTTATCCATACGAAGTCAATTCCATTCTTTTCTGCCAAGATCTTAGCAATGTCAGCGTACCATCCTAAGCTGTTCCGATTTCTATGTAACACTGATGATTAGGTCTACCATATCTTATTCAGTTAATAGCTGTTTGGTTCCTGTGTACGTTTGCCTGCAGACATTTTCTCATCTGGTTATCTTGAATGTCCCTTGGCATGCTTCAGAGCCGTGAATGTGCTCCAGTCTCACTCGTGCGAGTCCTTCTTCCTCATTTATACTGCGGTTTTTTCAGAGCTCTCTCTCAATTCCGCTCAAGGCCCGTCACCACAGTTGCATTTTGGCACGTTTTTTCGCGTCTTTCTTGGCTGTGCCGCTAGAGTCGCTTCATCTGCCGCACCGCTTTATACGGTCGCGAGCATGCGACACCTAGCGGCACGGCTGATAGCCGCGAAAAACCGTGCCTAAATGCCACCGTGGTGACGGCCCTTGACTAGAATTGAGAGACTGTAAAAGTAACAGTATAGACTTCTCCGCGGAGCATATAAAGGCCTTGTGTAATTTCTCGCCGTATCTGTAGCAAGTATGATTGCTAGCTGGGCCTATGCAGTCGCGTGAGAAGTGCGTGTATTCTAAGTAGCTGTAACATCGTTCAGCGTTAACCTCTTGCAATTTACACACCTCACTGTGAGTTTCGATTCGTGGAGAATGTTCGCCTCCTTTTCCTCCAGTTCACACAGTGACAATCTTGTGCACCAGTTGCTAGGGCCAAGCATCGTTATCTTCATATTTGGCGCGAGTTGTAGCTGACTAGACAGAGTCGAACCTCAGCGCTCTCACTGTGGGCGTCCAGGTCCGGATCTCGCCGTTTCAGTTGCCGGACGACGCCTGCTTCGTGATTTGGTATCACCGCTCCAGGCATTTTTCCAACGCGATTTTGAGGGCACTTCCGAGCAGAGTTTTTCCATCTCACGTCCTGCTCCAGAATATTGGTATCAACTCCCGCATGGCGCACGACGCTGCCAAAGCTCCCCACCACCGATCCCAACCGGTGGGAACGCTCTACGACGAATAATCTTTGCAGAAAAAATTATGACGCTCTACTTTTGAGACAAGCCTTATATACACATTTTCGAATAACCAAGATTCCGTTCGCTTCAAAATCCTTCACTATTACGTAGGTTATTCAATAATTAAAGAGACAAAAACAGGTAGGACAAGTTTCGTAGCTTTAGGACTTTAAGTTGGCATCACTGGGATGAGCCCTGACCACCTGGAGGATCATCATAGTTTTGTTAATTACCTCAAAATTAAGTTGAACGATGGCGGGTCCACTTGGAAATTCCACATTGGTTGAACAACGTTCTGTGATTCTTTTTTAACTAGCTGCACGTGAAAAAACAACTAATACGACTCTAAAATGACTAAAGTGTATGATGAAAGTTGTATGAACCGCATTAATTTTTACAAGTGGGTATAACAGTTTAAAAGTGGTCAAGACTCAGTGATTGGCGGACATGGTTCTGGCCGCATCAGCAGGAAAGATCCTGTTAACGGCATTTTGTGACGCTGTCGGTGCGTTTTTTGTAATTATCTCTAACAACAGCGTGCAATAAATAGCCATTACTACTCCGCAATGCTTTTAAACAAGATGAAGCCAGCTATGAGAGAGAGACCTCGTGGATCTCAGAGGCGAGGTTTTCTCCAGCAAGACAACCCACGTCCACACTGCTCGACAAACACGTGAAACCATCGACAAGAGGGGTTGAGAGATACTGCCTCCCCCTTACAGTCCGGATAGTACCATCTGATTTCCATTTGTTGTCCACTGAAGAAAGCATTTTGTGGGAAGATGTTCGAGGATGTCAAAAAATTTGTGGGAAATTAGTTCAAACGCCAAGATTAAAATTTCTTTGCTGTGGGTATAAAAAAAGCTAGTAACCCGCTGGGACAAGTGCATAAATATTGATGAGAATTATATTGAAAGGTAGGAAAATACCTGTTTTGCAAAAATAACCCTTTATTTCTACAAACCAATTTGTCTCTTTAATTATTGAATGCCCCTCGTAGATCTGTTATTCTTGAATGAAGCGATTCTTATTTTAACTTTGAAAATTTTATCTCCTGTGCAACCACAACGACCACACAAACCTAATATTTGGCTTACAATTTACAACTGGAAAATGTGGTCATGAAAACAATGCTTGAAAAACTATTAAAATCTCAAAACTGAAAGTTACGATGTAATTAACAATTATTAGAAGTAAATAAAGTTCTATCTATGCACAAAATGCTGTAGGGAAGTTTCAAAGAATTATACAATGAAAAGTCTTGTTTTTGTTATTGCTATTTTGTCTCGTCATGGTGGTAATCTAATGAAGAAAATGGAATGTGTACAACACATTTTCTTTGCTCATAGAGCATATAAAGGTATTATATAAAAGCCAAGGTGTAATCATGTTTTTTAATTATGTCTAAACGATTAAAAATATGTACTTTAAAATCGTCATGAAAAGTTAACGATTTTATTTTCATGCATAAACTTTTATCAGATAAAATTTACATCCCTGAATTGAAAATATCTTTGAGGAAAGAGAAAATACATTTAATGTAATAGCATTGGGACAAGTAAAAAAAATTGGATGTACAAGTCTGTCTAGATATCTTTGCCTAGATTTGCAAGATTAACGAATATATAACCAATAAAGACTCATCTTTAAATGTATACATTCTAACACGCCCACCTACTACCTTCCTGCATGTGGGGAGAGCGTGATAGTAGCGTGCTCGTGAAGCGAGCTTAAAATTCTCAGGAAGCAGGATCTTTTGGGTATGAGAAAGGTCTGAATCCTTGACACAATGAATCAGATAAAATAGGAATAAAATGAGCTTATATTCAATGACAAATTACAGTGGCACAATTATATAATAGGATTATGCACTTTAAATAGTTGGTCACTGAAAAAAAAAACAAAAAAAAAAAACAGAAAAGGCAAAACAAAAAATTGGCGTCACCTCGACTGCCTGAACACACTTTCACCAATTACAATTCACAATTTGCTCATTCCTCTTTCTGAATTTTTATCTACCACATTATTTTACTCTTTCTACTCTCTGTTTTTTTTTCGTGCACGGCTTTTAAAATGAATTTTACACTTGTTCTAAGGTATCCCGTTCGCAGGTTCGCCTTGGGCTTCGCACTCACTATAACATTGTGTACTTTAAAGAGAAAAAAATGTAACATACAAGTTACTTAAACGTGACCCCTTTACATATCAGAGAAAGCAATTACTTTTAACACAATACAATAAACTATGACTTTTCCAGATAACATCACTGCACAACATATGAAAATCATGAATTATTTAAGTAAAACTGTACAAGGTATGGCCTCTTTGAATGAATAAGACGTGCACAGTAAATGAACGTGCACAGTAAATGAACTTGAAACTGCCACTCACTTCGTTCGGAATACTTCTCCCACCTATTCTGGACTTTTCACCCACTTTTAACACGAATTGTCGTGTATTTACTGCTATTCTCTTTCCCAACTGATCGCCGCATAAAAGTGCCAGTTCTTTTACCTCAACAGCTCCGCATCGCTCGCCTGTGGTACCTTGTGGATTTTCTGCCGCTCGCAGCCTCGCGTTGCAACCCGTCTTCGCTCCTGTCCCACGATGTTACCAGTTTCTTCCCTCGAGCTCTGGACTCCGCCACGCCTCCAATTTCCACACCCTTCTCCCGTTCTCCGGACTCGTACCATTCTCCTTCCTGTCCAAATCTTTCTCACCTACGCTTCTCTCTTCCTGGGGTCGTCCTTCTTCTTCTGTCGCTCCCCGTACAAGTTTGTTCGCGCTTCCAGCCTCGAATAATTTAATGTTGCTGAAGTTATGCTTTAAATGCTCAGCCTACCTACCACACTTGGGCGTGTGTGGTCTCAGCGTGCAATATGAGATGCTGGATTTAGTTAATGTCCTTCTGCGCGAATTTTACAAATTTGAAATTATTTCGAAGTCAAACAATCACTTCACTTGCTCTCTCAAATATTGTGAATGTTAATGCGAAGAATGTTCGTGCACTCCACTTCTCAATTACATCACTTTCGTTGTTACGCTTCTCAAGCTAACTTTTAACTACCAAGTTAAAATAAACTATGAACTCCTTCAGAACTCAGTCTAGTCGCCGTCGCTGCTGCAATCACAGAGAGCTCCTCCGAGGCGCGCCGCGATACTTATGGTACTCGCGCCTGGGGAAATTTTTGGAGGGGTGAATATTCTCCTCTTTTCGTGATCTCCCGGAAAAACATTATTCGCTAGTTTGGGCGTCAGAGTTCGAAAAGCTGTGGGTAGATGGTGCGTTTACAAGCCATCGTTTCTCCGCGTACTCGACTTCTTTCTGTTCGCGGGCTTCTTCTCGTAGCCGATGGTAACGTTATGGGGTTGTCTAATCCCATGACATCACAATATAGTTTTACAAAAATTATTAAATACTAGTTAAATGAGTACAATTAAATTGTGCATTCTGTGTTATATTGTATTCTAATAATGCAGGAGCTTTGTGAAAGTCCTTTATTTATTTTTATGTATTTGGGCCTTTTGAGCATGGTGTACATGTTGGTCAAAAAAATCATACAAGAACTTCCAACATATCAGTCTTGCAAAATATCAGATAAAGAAAAGTATAATGAAACAAATACAGAAAATGCCAAAAAACAAGATTGCATGCGGCATTCATAAGAATTCAAATTTCTCTACCGCTTATGAGCATTGTTAAACACTGAGGAATACTTAAATGCTGTAGAAATATCTAGAAGCTCATGAATTTGAAAGACTTTCACAAATATCTAGGAAAGTAGTTTTCTTTGAAAGTTAGTACACATAAAATTTGCTGTTCAGTTTGCGAAATTTTGTAATACAAATGATAATACTTTTGAAATTTATTTAATTCCTGGCTCTGTAAATTAACTAAGCTCTATTGATTTTTCCTCTCATTATCTCCACCAAAAATGCCCCTGAACCAGATGAAATACCTGGAATGTTACTGAAAAATTTACCAATACATTATTTCCAACTTTTAAAATATTATGACATATTCCCTGGAACATTCACAGGTGGCAAATGATTGAAAAACAGCAAATGTAACTCCACAAAAAAGATAATAAAACTCTTCATACAAACTACACTAATTTTGCTAACCTCAGTAATTTCTAAATGCATTTATAATAAATAAAATTAATATTTTCTAACCAGTTTTGAACCATTTAACTCAAATTTCATTAGAACTCTGCCAGTCAGATTTAAAGAGGTAATTCTGAACATAATTACAACTACTAATTGTGGTATTCTTTACCTTGATATTCCTTCTTATCAAGTACTTTTCATTTGTCCTAACAGATTCTTGATGTTCGTGAAACATCTTTAGCTGACAATGAAATATCTTGCTTTAGAAAAATTGACTCCTTGACACATCTTTTTTTGGCATGCCCTCGAAAGAGAACACCAAATGATGTTGATCCAGTGCAGGCCTGTTGTCAAGCTAATGGATATCATGGAAGGAGCAATCAGGTTGCAGATGGTGTTTGCTGTTCATGTAAAGATGATAATTCAAGAGAGATGATTGATGTTTGTGAAGGAGAATGTTCTCATACTTCTGAGACTGATGAAGGTGTTCCTACTCTTAATTTGCCTAGTCCCTCTGGTATTGTTGTAGTAAATTTTGTTGAAACTCTGCCAGGCATGCATGGTAGCCACCCTGAAATAAGGCAACTTCCTGCTTTTATACATGAAGACTTGCCTGAGTACCTAGAAACTGAAACTTTGATTACAGATCGGGGAATAATGCAGCTGGGTACAGGAGACCTTCAGATTGTATCATCTGGTAGTGAAGATGATGATGATAATGATCACTCTTTATCACATGGGGGCAGAAATAAAAATTTGAGTAATTTGATTATAAACAACTGCAAGGGTGTTACAGACAGTTCCTTGGCTCATTTAGCTAAGTTATCAAGTATCAAATATTTAAATGTGTGTGGAACATCAGTTACTCAGTATGGGATACAACAGTTTCTCTCTCACAGACCTGATGTAAAAATTGTTTCGGATTTTCAACCATGAAATGGTTACTCTTTTGAATTTATTATATTTATATAATTGAGGAGTCTTTTGTCAGAGTGAACTAACTACTATATTTGTCATTTTTGATGTTGAACCGAACTATGTGGGTTAATTCAAAATGGAAGATGTCACATATAATGTTGATGTATTCATAATTAGAATGTGAAATGCATTTACTGCAAATGCCACATACCCATAAAATATCTCTCTAGTTATGAATCTAAATTGCACAAAGCTGAGAAAATGCTTCCAAAGGGTGTAGCCAAATAAGGCGGTGAAAAGTGCCCCCAAACCAAATTGATAATCGCATTTCTCATATGAAAGAGATTACAAAATGATGTAGATTCACAAAAAATCAGCCTCCTAGGGCAATCTGCTGCAGCGATACAACAAAAAACGTGTTTTGCATGTTTTATTTTTTTTTCAGCATCTGCTGCGTGTATTAGGGTAAAAAAAATTGCAGAAACAGGGAAACAGTTCAATTTGAAGGTAGTTTTGTGAACGAATTTTGACGCCAAATTCATACAGAAAAAAAAATAAATAAATTTTTGAAATTCATTTTCGACATGATAATGTTGAAGTACTATCTCAATTTTCTCCCCTAAAATAGGTCTTATAACATTCTATAACTTATATTTTTTTCAGATTATTAAACAATGTGGACGGCAGTGAAACAAATTAAAATCAATTTTTTAAGTTTAAAAATTTGAAATTCGCGCCTAAATGAGATTGGAAAAAACGGTTTAACCGATATTTAAACACGACATATCAACCCTAAAATCTTATAGGTCTTCGATTGATTCTTCAATTATGTATCAAACTGAATCAGAATGTCGTTCATGGAAAGAAATGGGTGGCCTCTGGTGTATCGGACTTCACGGCACCAGTGTGCGTTATATTATCGTGAATTTTAAGTACCAAAATTATCACAGTTACAAGTCATTGAAACACCAATAGATAAGCACTTTTAAATATTACAACTTTTATTGCATTGTGTTTTTTTTGGTTGGTCATTGTTGAAAATTGTCCATTTATGCCACTTAAAAAATGTTTCTCAACATTTCTTGCATTCCATGAAACATGACGGTCAATGTCTGGCCTTGCTTTTCAAACAAAGTGGTCACATGGTTCATGACAGAAGTTAGTGCTGTGCAGAATAAGCAAAAACCGGTGCTACAGAGGAACCCATCCACCTCTTTCCACCATGGGAATATCGGGAGGGAAACTATATTGACAATGTGCCAGCGGAAGTGGCACCCTCAGATGGTGCTCCCACATAGCTGCGATCATTTAAACACCCATTTGGCACATGCTAGTCATTTGGAGAAAATCATTAAACAGATATTTTTAAATAGAAATATTGAAAAAAACGGAAATTTTGAGTAGACTGTTTATAAACAAATGTGTAGTCCCAGTTATAGAAGAAAGTGAGAATGATTAATTGTTTAATTGTCAATGATTAATAAATCTACAACTAAGTAATTTGATTTATATTATAAACATAAGTGATTAGTATATCTAAAACCGACTAATTTTATTTATATTAGAAACAATAGATAAATCTAAAAACAAGAGGGGTTTGAATTATGCAATGACAAGCTGTCAGTTGTCCATATCCTTCAGTCATGTACAAAATATATCAATGAACGCTAATCAATCCTCCAGACTGATAATCTTGAAAATATTTTATACTCCAGTGACTTTCAGGATAAAATATTAACATTTAGAAGTCTGTCTGTCAATTGTAAATTACTGTTTCATTCTTGTTTAAACTGTATTTCTACTAGGTAATTTCAATCCTGTTTTAATTATAGTATACATGTATATTTGCAGTCGCTAATAACCTTGTCATTGATGCGACTTTCAATAAAATAAATAAAAAAGGAGGGGTTTGATGATTTTATTTCGATAATGTAAATACTTTCTTCATGAAACAAACATTTGTCAGCAAAAAATTCCAAATTCTGGTAAGCAAGACCCGTCAATAATTTTAATATAAACTGTTTACACATTGGTGAAACAAGTTTTTCCAATCACATTTTGGTGCGAATTTCAAATGTTTAAACTGAAAAAATTGGTTTTAATTTTTTTTCTCTACTGTCCACATTGTTTAAAAATCTAAAAAAATATGTGTTATAGAATGTTATAAGACCTATTTTAGATGGGGAAACTGAGATAGTACTCCAACATTATCATGTCGAAAATGAATTTCAAAAATTTATTTATTTTTTCCTATATGAATTTGGCATTAAAATTCAACTGCTTCCTGTCTTCAAATTGAACTGTTTCCCTGTCTCTGCAATTTGTTTTACCCTAATGCACGCAATAGATGCTGAGAAAAAAATAAAACGTGCAAAACTAGTTTTTCGTTGTATCTCTGCAACATATTGTTCTAGGAAGCTGATTTTTTGTAAATCTACATCATTTTGTATTCTCTTTCATATGAGCATCATGATTAACAATTTGGTTTAAGGGCACTTTTCACTACTTTATTCGGCAGTACCCTTTGCATCAATTTAAAAATCTTGTAAAATAATTGCCTATATTATTTATGGCCATCTTTAGCTACAGCTCATTGTTCTTAAAGGATGGTGTGAAATTCTTTAGCAGATTCCCAGTGTTAAAAGTGGCTTTTTGTTCCAGTTTGTTTATATTAACTTGATATTACAGTGCAGTATTATGAAAATGAAGTTGAAATGGGAAATCAGACTGAAAATCTATAATGACTGCTTCAGGTTGTTAACAATTCAAATAGATTTTATGTTCTGGTGCATAATCTTTTTTTAACATTCTTCCAAAATTTTGTTTGAAACTTTAATAAAAGCTCAGTGCAGATTAATTTCCATTAAGTTATATCGTGTACTTTTATTTTGTTTTCAGATTCCTTTTAGTAATTGATAACCTCTGATACAATCTGGTTTTACTAATTATATCATTTTCTTGATGAAATTCCAAAAATATACCCTTGTATACCTACATCAGGGGTTTCCAACTGGTGACCTGAGGGTTGCATGTAAGCCTTCAAGGCCATTTTCTGGAGCCTAGAAAAGCTTTTTGAAAAAAGTTTTTTTTTTTTTTCCTGGAAAAAAAGAAGTTATTTCTAAAATGTAATTATTTTAATGTGGAGAAATGAGTAAACAAAGATGATAAAGAATCAATAATGAAGATCAAATTGTTCAAGGAAGAAGAACCACACACCGGGAGCGGTAGCTCAGTGCATCAACTGTCACTGCAGCGCCTCTGACCGGGAGGTCCTAGGTTCGTGTCCTGACGGCAGCAGGATTTTCGATACTAGCTTTTCAGCTAGGTCGAATACAGTCGCTGTCTGGAGGAGAATTCTAGCGGCCGGCTGGTCTGATCGGTAGTTTTCTGTGGTTTCTCCGATCAACACCAGGCAAATGCTGGAGCAGTACCCTAATAAACGGGCCACGGACCGCGCGCAATCTGTCCTTCCTCTTCCTTGTCCTATCCTCTCCCCTTAACACACACACTTACACTAACATGCACTACACTACCACATATTCCGGGAGACCGGTCGGGAGCTTAGAGCTTGTCCCGGGTGGGGCGGTGCCCCGCTTGCGGGAGAGTCCTGGTTAGTGGGGGAAAGCCCACTAGCCGACGGTAGGTCGGCACTGGCTCTCGCCATCCACCGTGGGAAAATCACCGCCGTCTCCCGAGAAAAAACATGCACTACACTAATGGGACTAATGACCAAAGCAGTTGACGCACCCGGAAATAATAAAAAATCAAGTTGTGCAATTTACATGCTGATATGTTCCTGTTGATCCAACAAGAAAATAGATCACATAAACTTCTCTCCAATGATAAAGTCTCAAACTGAAGATAATTTGGGCTAAGAAGGACATCAATGTTTGGGAGCATGAATTTGTGTAAAAGTGTTTTTCTTCCATGAAATTTATTAAAAGTTCTGAAGTTGACTTGTAGATATTTCCTTGCTGTAAGAGATTTGAGATTAGGAACAACAGAATTGGAGGTGGATATTCATTCATCAGTAGAGGCATAATGAAATATTAATTCAAATAAAGGTCATTGAGTGCTCTTCTTCAAAATTCAATTGTTTTGGGAATAATAGTTTTTGTTTATTTTGAATTTCACTCTTTTTATGCAATTCATAGTGTATTAAGCAGTTAAAATTATTAAACATTTTGTTGCAATTAAACTATGTGCATTATTTCATACTAGTACCTCTTTGTATTTGCAGAATATTACAAACAATTGGCCTCATATTGAAATGTGGCTCACATTCATTCCTAAGGTTTTCATTGTAGTCCTTGTGCTCTTGGACAAGTTGGAAACCCTTGAACTAGATTCCCTCGGAAATGCGTACATGTTTTTGTTATGGGAATACAATAAAACTTTTATTTTCATTGAGTTATTTTCTCAAGGATATCAGGTGATTTAGAAATTGGAAAGATATGTTGCATTTCTCATTAGTCATTACTTGTACTAATTATGGCCTATTGCAGTACCATACAAGTTTGTAGTTTACAAAAAAACAACTAAGTCAGAATAGGATTTCATGTTATTAATAAGAGAAGAACATGAAAGTGAATTTTATTTTTAAAATTGTGTGAGAAGTCATTCTGTAAACATAATTTTTCATACAAAGTGTGATTCACGTTCTGAGACATGTTGGTGTTAGTAGTTTATTCACTCTGATTGCTCTCCGAATTAAGAAGCAATCTTCTTTGATGTATTGTTGCAAGCTCAAAATCAATTTTATGTACTGTGTATATATGTATGTTGAACTGTTCTTTAACATTTGTGTTATCTTTCTTGCCTCGAAAAATTTTCTTCTCCGGTGGTTCAGAAAGTTCCCAGAATTTAAGACATACAAGGAATTATAGACTTGTAGGCAAGAAGGATGTATCTTATTATTTGCATTATGTGCTTTATGAAGATAAGTTATTATCTAAAAAAAACCATGTTGATATTGTTATTATTGTTATTATTATTATTATTATTATTATTATTATTATTATACTTGTTTATAGGGTTATTTTTATTACAGTTTTATTCATCTATGTAAATTAAATGTTTTTATTGTCTCCTTGTATGTGATATTTAGATTATTAGGTTATGTTTAATAGTAAGAGATTAGTATGAAATAATTGTTATATTCCAGAACTTTTTATTTCATCGGTTTATGGTGTTTGGAATTTTGAAATAGATAACTGTACATATCCTTTCATTCATTTAAATGCTTTACTTTCTGGAATTTTTCTCAAGTTATAAATGTTACTTGTATAATTTATGTGGTAAAAATTGAAAATTAGTACGAAGTTACTTTCTTCATGAAAAATAGAATTATAACTAAAGATTGAAAAGATATTTTTCAGCAGAGTTATTTTGCAAAAGCAATATGATAAAACTATTTTACAGAAAATTCCTGAATTAGTGTAATCATTGATATGAGAATGAGAGTTCTTCTGCATGTCTTGTAGTCTTGAATTAGCAATGAAGAAATGTATAGTTACTAGACAATTTGTTACAAAATTCATCTCCATTTACAGTAAATAGAATTGAACTTGGTTAAAATATTTGTGTGTTATAACATCATCATATTTCCAAAGTCAGTTCAGAAGAATTTGTATAATTTTTTATACCCTGAATATATTAAATAGAATTAAAAGGTAAATTATAAAAGCTTCATTCATACAGATTTCTTTTGTTCAATCCAGTGGAATTTCATAAAGAGAATTTTCAAAAGAATGGGTAAATTTTGACATGCGTTGAATAGCCAAGAGGAGTTTTAGAGATGGCAATATTTTTCCACTTTTGAAAGCCTGTTGTGGAGCAAGCACAAGAGTACTTGGAAGTAAAGAAACCCAATACCCTTCGCCAATACCCAGCCTACCAAAGGATAGAAAACTTAAAAATATACCTCTGTTTTAGTGTCTTGCTTTTCTTAATATTGTTTAAAGACATATTTTTTAGTGTTAAAGGTTTCCTTTTGAAAGAAAAAACATTTTTCAACATTGTATAATGTTTTTAATTTTGTATGTGTATGCCCAGAAATTTATTCTAGAATACATTGTGAAACATGCTTTAAACATCCTTTTGTATCTATTATAAAAATGCTCACCATGTAGTGTGCAATTGTTAAATGTACATTGGATGTATAGCATTAGTTTGAAAGCAGCATTGATGGTGACGTTGAATGATGAGTGTTACTTTTACTGATATTGTTTGCTAATGTGTCAAGATGTTTGCTTATTTTTTATTTCAAAAAGTGATCAGTGTTATAACAAATGTTTTGACAGTGTAACTACTGATCCCTAGTCTTGGAACTAATGGATGGATGTGCATATCTTTTGTAGAGAAAACTATTTTAGGGGATCACTCCGCATTGTCATCAACAATTCAGGTGTAATAGATATTGTGATCTTATTTCTCTAATCAGAATACATGTCAAATGTGTCATACTATTTTAGCTGTGTGTTTCTAATATAAAACAAAACAATTATTTTTTTATTGTATTACCCAATAACTATGAAATTCTGAAAGCCAGTTATGTCCTATTTCTGAACATGAAGGTAGTTATAGATTTGGCCTTATTAGTTATAATGTTATTGAATATTTGCAAACAATATTTACTTCTGTTCAGAATGTAGAAACAGTTAAATTATTTTAAATCTTCGAAAATTTATTACACATTATGGGTTTTTTCATTGCAGTTAATTTGTGTAATTTCTGTATAAATGCATATTATTGATCTATTCCAAATATGATAAATTTATTAGCTTTTTTTACGTGTACAAAGTAATTCCCCCCAATATTGCAAAACTTTCTTGTTGCAGGCCAAATGTACGAATGATATTGTGATCACTTTTCATATATTTTTCAGATTCTAGCTGTATGAATAAATATTTTCGTTACAGCCTATAACAAACAAACAAAAAGAATACATCTGTTTTGTGAAAGATGCATGATCTCGAGTATGTAAAAGCAGAAACCAACAATATTTTTAAATAGTTGTTGACAACAATGCCAGATCTGTATGTTACTTCTATGCTTTCACTAATGCTGCTTAATTTTGTTTATGACATCCTTTTAGGAAAAACATGATGATCAGAACAGATATTTGTGGCAAGGCCTACAAGTATGTACTTGTGCAGAAATCATCCCTTCTTTCATGCTTAAAGATGTACAAAATTGGCATGTTTTGTACATTTTACAGAACAGTGTTGAAAAATTTTATTGAAAAGGAAATGATTAAAAATATGAGATGAGAATAGAGGTATGTTTGTAATTAGAAGAGATATTTAACAAAATGGGCCAGTCACAACATATAGTGGTAAAGTGAACAACATTTTTGGAACAGCTATGCAGGTGTGTTGTAACTCTGTGTTCCGACAATGAATGTATTCCTTCATCTTCAAGGAAAATATTGTTTATTGTACAGTAATATACTGAAATTGTACCTTTATAGAACAAAACCAGTTTACATGGTGATAGTAATTCTGACTTACAACTATTACAACTGCAAATATGACATAGTTCCAGTGTGATTCCAAATCTTTCGTTGTTTTTATGAATTACATTAGTCAGAGAAGATGTCATGGAAGAATAATAGAGATAGTAGACTACAAAAACAATTGCACATCAGGCAATTTGAGAATTAAATTTTTCTCAACATAAATCCATTTGTTAGAAACGTTTGGTAAATTTTTTGGGGGGGTGTGAAATATGGAATATCATCACTTAAATCATTGTGCTGTAGCTATTACCCATGGCTTTCAAGACTGAATTTTATTACTTACTAATAAAGTGTTTTTAATATCTGTATTAGGATTACATTGAAGTATTATTTATCACCAATGTAAACAGGCATTCATTATCTAATATTTAAGATGTCGCATATTAATAAACTAAAACAAAACATGACCTAATCGAAATCTGAAATATATAATATACATGCGTAACATTTTTATTGCCTCAGCTTTGGCTTGATCAAGTGTTGAAATTTTACTAAGAGATCTAAATTAACATTATTAAAATAAACATCATCATGAAAAACTTGGTTATTAGAAATAGCACATCTACCTTTTAAATATGGTAGACAAAACTGAAATAATCATAATCATAATAAAATATAAATGTTAGGTGAATATTTTGCCTTCCCATTAATTGATAGAAGATCACTAGACTGAATTCTTGCATCTAATGTAATTCAGGTGACTTTGAAAAGAAATTCAGCAAGACACAAATTTATCATCCATTTTTAACAATATTCGGATGATTTTCTCATTAAACATGTGAATACATTGTATAATATGAAACATGTGACTTAAATATAGAAGTAATTATTTTATTTACCCTTACATCTGATCATGTTTTGACTGAAATTGGAAAGTGCACAGGAGAAAGTGGAACAATTTTTTTTTGTTGTATAACGTGTGTTAGATCTTTTAAAATAGAATTACCATTTGAAATTTGTCCTTTCTCTTTTGTATAAAAAATCTATTGGAAGATAACCAGATATGTTCACTTAATCTATTATTTGTCGTAATTACAAATTTGAATATTCACTGTCATCACTTGCGAGCCATTGGAGCCAAAGGCGCTCTCTGGTATTCAAAAGGGACAATACTTCTAGAGTGTTTCTATTAAACAGTTTTAAAGTATTTGATTCACTTTAAAGTGAAACAAATTAATATCAACTTATTTCAAATGTATTTAATGCTGTTTTATCAATCTGGAGTTTGTGTTGTTCTTTTCTCCATAAGGAAATTGATAATTCATTTGTTTTCTTCATTTCGGTTACTTCTGTAGTAATGTACTGTATCCTTGTTTAATCTTTCCACTCAGCTACTTCTTATCAATAGCTGTTAGCCTACTTGCATCCCTTGAGAAGAGTACAGATAGGGTGGAGAAGGAGGGGCTGCTAAGAGACTGGAACACTGGAAATCCTTCATTAAGCTATACTCAACATGCAGTGGAGGACATGGACAATGTCAAGCCGGACTCAAAATCTTACAGCAAAGGGCTCATTTCGAAAAGCACGCTGCTGTAGGAGTGTTCTCAATATTGCCCCTTTTGACTATGATCATAGTGCCTCAATATCTGAAAATATTTCACCCATTCATAAGTAACTATTGCTCATTATAATAGTTTCTGTTGGAGTTTTTATCACCATGTAAACTAACCTATATATTGTAACATTATGTTGCACTTGGTGCTCTTGTGATTTATGTGTAAATGAGTGTATTTTCTGAAATATATAATTCAAATTTCATCAGTTTTTCTAAGTATTCTTTTTTCTTTTGTAATAGTTGTATCCTGAGACAGAGATAATTAATCATTTTAATAAGACTTAATAGCTTCCTATGACGTGGTCCTGGGTTCGATTCCCGGTCGGGGTAAAAATTGAGTTCTATCTTTCCTTTCAAATCGTCCCAGTTTCTGTAGCTGTGTGACAAAGAAAAAGTCGGTTAGGCGGACTTAGTAGTTACGATGAACCAAAGACTTAATGTTCGCCACATGCCGGTCTTACCTCCAAGCGGGGGAATTAAACTAGGCCCTTAGCACGGGACACACTGTTTAGCTAGCCGGCAAAGTCGAAAAATCAACCCAAAATGCCAAAAACATACTATAAAACTTGAAAATGAAGGTCAGCGATCGATTACTCCTTTTAGGAGATACAGTGAAACCTCTCGACGAGACCACCCCCCCCTTTTCGAGGCCAGTTATCTATGGGACTGAATAATTATTCCATACAACCAATGTAATTTTACCCTCTTAAAGACGACTACCCCTCTTCCCGACCAACGACTAGCAGTCGATTTCACCAAGTCTCGTCAACTGCCATGATCGTAATTGGAACCTCGATTTTGGAATTGTAGAGAATTAAGTCACGTCAAAAGTCAATGTGACCGACCACTGAAGTAACAAGGAGAGCAGCAATCTGTTTATAAACGAAGCAGCCAGCAGGGAAACTAAAGCAGGTTGATGGAAGGGGCATCTATCGACCTGTGAAAGAGCCTGAGCCCCGCCTTACGAAGTACACCTGGCGTCGATTCGACACAGTTCTTACAGCGTTTGTGTAAATGAAAGTCCATGCGTCGCACTCGCAAAAGGAAGACCATGCGTCTTACTTCTGGATACTGGTGCAACAATGATTTTGCCAAGTCATCGCATCTTATGCCATCCAAATGGAAGCTTCGAACAGCCACTAGGGACTCGGCGAATGTTGTTGGAGAGATGGATGCCCTCCTTGCCATTGGAACTGCTGCTTTCAATCATCGCCTTCTTGTCGCTGACATAGAAGAAAAAGCAATTTTAGGAATGGATATCATGACGACCTATGGGTGTCAGTTGGATTTACAACGCGATGTGCTAAGACTCGACGAAGTGGAGGTGGTGGTTCTACGTTTGCGTAACATTGCCGTGATTATGGCTGACGATGTAGTCTTGACGGAGCGTAGCGAGATAGAAGCGAGCCCTGAGAGGACATTCCAGCTGGAAAGGTTGCTTTCTTGGAACACAGAAGTCACAACGAAGACATCGGTCGTGGAATTCTAGTAGTCAAAGAACTGATCAGAGTGAATGAAACAATACCTAGGAGAATAATGAACATTAACCATTATCCTGTTAAGTTAATAAAAAGGAACATGTGGTTATGTTCTACAGCATCCTCGGTTTTGCAAAATGTTAACCGTGTCGAGCCACCACCTAAAGAAATTCTTGAACGACTGAAGAACCTGATTGCAGAGGCCTGTAAAGGCTTATCTCTGGAATGTCATAAGGCTGAAGAGCTAATATGGCGATACCAACATGTTTTTGAATGCAGTGAGGGTGTAAAAGGAAAGACTGATATTGTTCGTCACAGAATAGACACCGGAAACGCCACACCGATTCGCCAAGCTGCTCGAAGATTACCTCTGTCCAAAAAAGAAGCAGATGAAATAATTGAAGACATGAGAGATGTAATCGAACCATCAAGCAGTACATGGGCTGCTCCTATCGTTCTGTTAGAGAAAGACGGGTCGACTCGGTTCTGTATCGATTTTCGACAGTTCAACAATGTAGCGAAGAAGGATAGCTACCCGTATTGACATGTTGGACACGCTTTCTCGGGCCAAGATCTTGTCGACACTTATCCTGAAAAGCGGATACTCGCAAGTAGATTTAGATCAGAGAGATCGAGAGAAGACTGTATTTACCATCGGATCAGGTTTGTGGAATTTACAGCAATGCCTTTCGGATTATTATGCTCCAGTTACATTGAAAGTTTGATGGAAACTGTACTGAGAGGTCTGTCGTCTTGTCTACCTTGATATAATTGTCGGAAAATGTTTCCAGGACCACATCAAGAACCTAGAGCAGGTGTTGAAGAGATTGGAAGGAGCGAACTTGAAACTTAGCCCGAAGAAATGCCATTTATTTCGCAAGCACGTGAACTATCTTGGACATTTAGTATCTGGCACGGGAGTAGATCCTGATCGGAGAAGGTTAAAGCTGTAAATTAATGGCCAGTCCCCAAGGATAAACTTGAATTGAGACGTTTCGTGGGTCTATGTAGCTATTATCGCCGATATGTTTTTGGATTTGCCAACATTGCGAAACTGCTGACTCAGCTGACAGCGGTTGTTTCAATGGGATCAAGATTGCCAGCGCGCTTTCGAAAACCTTAAGGCAAGCCGAGTACCCCTATATTGAGCTATCCACTTCCTCAATGAAATGATGTACGTGATACTGACATAAGTTACGTTGGCATTCTGAATGAGTATTATCTCATATATAAGATGCACGAGAGAGGGTCATCGGTTATTACAGTAAAGTGCTATCAAAACCACAACTCAACTATTGTGTAACCCGAAGAGAATTACTTGCTGTGATGAAATCCGTTGAGCACTTTACGAATATTACTACTACGATAGAGAATTTCTTTTGAGAACGGATCGTGCTGCTTTAAAATGGCCGCTGAACTTGAAAAATCCGGAAGGCCAAGTAGCCATATGGATTGAAAGATTGCAAGAATTCACATTTACAATAGAACATCGGAGCAGAAGTAGTCACCGGAATGCCGATGCTCCGGAAGACCGTGTCCTGAAAACGGCGACATTTTGCCATGCGGAAGAGAAGATACCTCCTACCTTAAGGGTCACTGTCAGTAATGACCAATGGCAACCCAAAGAACTCCAAAAAGATGACGCAGAATTGAAACATGTTTGAGAATGGAAAATGTCAGGGCGGAGACCGAGTTGGCAAGAAATAACTCCCTGTTCCTCAGCAGTAAAATCGTACTGAACGCAGTGGGATTCGATTGCTAGAGGTATTCTAAAACGAGGTCTGGAAAGTGAAGACTCTCAGAAGAGAACGCAGATATTACCAAGAACGAGGGTGCCTGAAATATTGAGGGAATTGCATGATGGAACTTCGGGAGGACACAGACTTAAGAGCCACAAATACGGCATTTTTTTCAAATGTTCCCACCGTGTTGTAGGCTCCAAAAAGAGCATATATCGAGATTCGAGAATTTTGAAAACTGTGATCATTAATACTTCTTGCGTTGCTACGTGCACGCCAACCAAGGTAATGGAGTAATTTATCACAGTTGACGAACATGGTTAGATTGTTTAAAGGTTTATTTTATTTCATCTGTTGTGTGAAGTTTAATTCCATTATTGAAAAATAACTCGTTCAACTTTTTCGTGAATGTCGAAGGCTAAATAGCGTCCGTTGTGAGTGGCGCCCCTGGTACCGAGCCCTGTCTGCCATACAGTAGATATGCATCTGGGCTTAGGACCCGTAGTGATATCAGTGGCAATTTTCGAAAAATATTGGTTGAAGAAACTTGCCGCTGTGTCTGGATCGTTCAATTCTATATTTTTTAAAACGGCGTGTTCTGCAAAGTTTGCAGTTGATGTGGTCGTATTTATTACTATATTTCACATTGCTTTTGCTTTGTTATGCGAGTTCAAAATATCCGGAACCTGTTTCATGATTTTCGCCTGTCTTATTAATTAATTTATAAATTTGACATAATACAACGCCAGCGGGAAATCCCAATTTATTTATTTATTTTATGTCAAAAAAAGTTGAAACTGCGTATGACGTGCTATGGGGAGAAGTTAATTCTGTGCACATTTTCAAAATTCTGTGATCCCTACACTAAGTCATATACTACATGAATTTTGAAATTTAAATTGAAAAAAAGCTCTCATGTAATAAAATCTATTTTCAATGATAATAAAAGAAATACGTTTTGGGCTCTTATCCATGATGTCTTTCGTCAAGGAATCCTTCCTGCCGCAACAACATGGAAACGATAATTTGAATAACTATATTTCCCAATGAATTCTAGAAGACGTGCACAGATAATGAAGTTACATTTATGTCCAGAAGCAAAACAAGGGACCATCTCTGCATTTGCTCAATGGATCAGGGAAACGACGAAAAACCTGATCGAGAAGGGGGTCATAGACCTTGAGGTTGCAGTACAAAACTTATTACAGGTTATTTATACACATTCATACAGTCCAAATGGTAAATAATGCATTTAGTATCATTGTTAAAATTAATGTTACTTGTGATGCTCAGTATAGTTTGTAATTGTGTAGAAACAGTTATGCAGCAGAAAAGATTTCACTTGGGATGTCATCTGGCAAAGTGTTGTAAAATAATGTACATGTATTGTATGTGATTTTTTTGTAATGAGCTGTTGATACTGTCACCTGATGAATATGATTTCTACGTCGAATGTTATAGTAATACTTCGGCATTTTCTGAAAATATATTCACGCCCTTAAGCAAGTCATTTTTTGACAAAAAACACTGATTCGTAAATAAAAAGACACGGTAATGGTAAAATTCCTAGATTAACGAAGAGATGCTTACAAGAATCACGTGGGTGGAATTTGGTTATTATTTGTACAATTCGTTTTTGTAATCTAAAATTCTGGGAGCTATAAGATGTATTTCCCCAGAATATTATGCCATATCTCAGGTGGAAATGAACATTCGCGAAATATACACAACGAGCAGTATGAAGGCTGACTGAATTTGTAAGAATTCTGAACGCGTAGCATAATGAACTTAATTTTGTGTTCAATTCATTTAAATGGACGTTCCATCTAAGGTTTGACTGAATTGAGAGACCTAAAAATTTTGTTGCCTTAACATCAGTCAATGGTACTCCGTTCATTTTCAATGGAACACAGAATTGTTTATTTGAAATGGAAAACTGCATCAAAACCGTTTTATTTTCGTTTACTATTAATTTGTTATTTCGGAACCAATTTGAAAATCTAATATTGTACTACTTACGGTTTCTTTATTGCAAAGGATGTTCGTATCATCTGCAAAGAGAACCGTTCTTCCGTTTCGAATCGTCGAGGGCATATCGTTTACGTAAAGTAGGAACAGAATAGGGCCTAAAATCGATCCTTGAGGAACTCCACGTGCAATGGGCAAAGAGTTGGAAAGGTGCGTACGTAATGTTCCGTCATTCCAGTAAGGTATTTCCACTCTCTGAGATCGTTGTTTAAGGTACGAACATAACCAATCTAGAGCAATACCACGGATTCCATATGAAGGTAATTTGGAAAGTCAAATGTCATGATCAATGACGTCAAAAGCTTTTGAGAGATCTAAAAATAATCCAATAGGTTCCTCGTTTTGATCCAATGATGCGACATCTTTAAGAAAAGAAAATATGGCTATTTCCGTTGATTTTGATTTTCTAAATCCATGTTGGCAACCTGAAAGCGCGTCGTGTTTACTGAGAAAGTTGACTGTTTCCATTCGTACGTAAAAAAGTCTAATATTTTTGAAAAAACTGATAGGAGAGAAATGGGCCGATAATTTTGAATTTCATTTTTGTTGCCTTTTTTGAAGAGCGGCTTAATTTTAGCTGTTTTGAAAATATCTGGAAACGTTCCGGTGCATAACGATGAATTACATATGTGAGTTAACGGGTGTATAATGGCATACGCACAGGTCTTTAACAAAGAATCCGGGAATTCATCTAAACCGGTCGAATATTTATTTTTTAGCTTACCAATTTTTTGAGAATTCCATAGGAAGAAGTTTCGGAAACGAACATCGTGTCTAAAATTTTGGGTGAACTGTCTGTTTTTTAATTTTGTACCTGAAGACCCTTAGTGAGATCGGCAGCAATTCTCGAAAAGTATTGGTTAAAGAGACTAGCCACTGTTGCCGGATCGTTCACATTTATATCGTTATATTTTAAAACAACATTCTCTACGGGTTTTCTAGTTGATTTGGTAGTATTTTTTATTATATTCCACATTGCTTTTGTTTTATTATTTGAGTTCAAAATATCCTGATCGTTTTTCATGATTTTAGCCTGCCTTATGACTTTAGCCTGCCTATAACAATGTTTTGTATTTTTTAAAGTAGATAAGGAAATTTTGAGATACGTTATGGCGTTTAGAAATGAAAGAAAGAACTCGCTTGTTTTTACAAGATGTTCTAATTCCTTGTGTTATCCAAGAATTGCTTTTCCGTGAAATATTTCTTTTTCTTTTTTGAAGAGAGAAGCAAGTGTTAAAATGTGATGAAAGAGTTGAAAAATAAAGAATTATATTGTTATATTATAATATAACATATATATTATAATATGTTGATCTAAATTATTGTTTACGTGTGTGAAGGCTTTCAGAAGGTCGGCTTTGAGAGTGTAGAGAGTAAAAAGAGTAGAACGAGCAGTAGCCATGTCACGAATGCATTTTATTGTACGTGATAAAAATTGGAATAAATACAAGAAAATTCAGATAATAGCAACTAGAACCTAGCTTTATATTTAAAAAGTGTAAAATTGATGTGTAGTCAATAAATTAAAAAGTAAGATTCAATATAAAAACGAGAAGGTTTTCTACTCACAAAATCTATTGAAGTACTAATTGAATCTATCTAGTACTTACGAAATTTGGCAATGTGGCTAGGTAGAATTTCGTCCACTTAAGCTCCAACTGTTTAATACAATCAGTAGATTATACTTTACCGTAATTAGATAAAAGATATTATCTGAAAGTTTGTCTTCGATATATAGAATAAGATTTGAAAAACAAATTCAAACTATTTGATACACCGTCCTCGTAACGTTCAAAACAACGGAATCGTCCCTTGTCACAGAAAATACAATAAATCTTTCAGAAAATTAATTCGCACAGTGATTCTTGCTAGGCGAGCTGTTTTTAAGAAAATGGCGTATAAGTGCTACTGTAAGTGCGAAATTTTAAGCCCATTTTCACAGGAACCTAATGAGTTTTCGAAAAACTTCTTTTGAAGTCATTTTCAGCACATTCACTCACAAATGCAATAATGTATTCAGATCTCAAGAATGTGCTTATTAACGGCGTGAGAGATATTAAAAAAAATTACATTTGTGTAATTTTTGAAAAAACAAAAGAATACACCAACGAACTTCACGTCATATTAAACAGTGCAATTAGCGCTATCCGTTGGAAGAGTTTGAAGAAAAATTTGAAGCCATTTTTGAGAAAGTGTCGTTTGAGAGTTTCTGAAAATGTTGAATTCTGAGCTCATCAAAATCTTGGTTTTGTAATTTTTTTAACTTGCAAATATTGCACGCAGTATTGCACGAAAATTACCAAAATTTCCAAAAACTCTACATGACCTTAATGAAAGAACTGATTATGGACAACAAATTTAATTTGAAGGAAAAATCTCTATCTTGAATTTTATATTTGTAGGAAGACGCCGAAAAAATTCAAACGTTTGAAATTTTCGAAAATTCAGAGTTAACCGTAAAAATCGGACATATGCCACCTTTATATGTGTATTTTCCTCTATTCTTACAAAAAAATTAAAGAAACATTTTCCAGCGGTTTTTTTAGAACATTTTGAAAACATTACGAGGGGCTTCATGCAAATTACCCCCAAATTTTGAAGAATGTTTTTAAAAATCTCCAAGCTTTGACTCGAGCCAAATGAACAAGGGTTTCTTCAATTTGGAAAACATCCTACGTATGGTTTAGGCGCTCGTGGTGTTCACAGACGGACGGACGTTTAAAAAAACAAATACTTTTTTGGTATCAGGGGACCCCAAATCGTGAATTTCCGTTGAAATCTCGAAGTCGATTTTCTACAGCATTACATAACTATCTCTATACTACGAATATTTGTACATAATACATACGTATACGAGAAAGCAAAAATTGCCTATATTCCACGCAAAACTACTCCAATTTTCGAAAAATTGTACATGCCCTTATTTCAAAATCTATTTTATGGAACAGATTTTCTTAAGGGAAAAATCTTTATCTTTAATATTTTAGTTGTAGGAAGACGCCGAATAAATTTTTAACTTTTTATATTTTCCAGGGATTTTAATGAATATGAGATCTACATCACTCTTAAACGTCCTTCACACTATCCAATAACGAAGTTTAATCTAATACGTTGAAGTCAATATTCCAGGAGGTTCGTGTAAAGTACCCCCCCAAAATTAAAATATCGGTTTCAAATTCAAAGACCTGCGACATCAGTCAGATGGATCAGGGAATATCAATTTCGGAAATAACCGCATGAAAGATTTAGCCGCTAGCGTTTTTCACGGACAGACGTTTTGCTGATCTGTCGGTAACAAGGACCCACAAAACATGGATTCTAGCAATACCACCTGTTAGAGAATTGTTTCTAAATTTAGCAACTGGATTTATTCACTTTTTTGTTACCGGGCAGTAAGAGCTTTTCGTTACAGTAAGAAATTTTCTACCAAAAGTTATGCAATGCCGCTTTTTTCTGCAGCATTACATAATTTTCTCTCTACTGCGCAAGCGATAAAGATAGTAAAAACGTTGCTTAATTTATATTTTCTGATTTTATCATTCACCAACGCATCATGGTTTATACCCAATAGACAAATCCATTATGAACTTAAAAATCCAGTAATTACAAACCATCTGATCAACTATCCTCGAAATTCTTCACTCTCTTACCATCCCGTCCAAGTACCAACGCAAAATATTGCAGTGAACAGTCGGTCGGTCGTTCGTAAGTTACTCCTCTCAAGTTTTTTTGAAAATGGAGTATGTTAATGATCCAGAAGGTAGTGGCTTGTGTAATTGTTTTATTGAACAATTATTAAGAACAGAATTTCATAGTATTGGGATTTCAGAAATGCTCAAAATAAAAAACAACGGTGGAGGTAGATTCCATGAAGTCCGGTATACTTAAAATAATGTTTAGGATTCGCCACTGACTTGCACTGTGTCACTGCTGCAGTGGAACTGAACCGATCGCGTCCCTCTGGCCCGTTCGACAATAAAGACACCTTTGAATGTAAGCTGATCTCACAAGAAACCTTTCAACAGTTTCAGGTCGAAATATGGCCTGATTTTTTTCTTTGGAAGGATATTTATTATTTATAACAGCTGTAAAAAATTAGCTGCCGTTTCGTACTGAAAGTTATCGAAGAAAATACTAAATTTCCACACTTTTCGTTGCAAATTGTCGTTCGCGTGGGGTTTGTGTAGTCCTGCCTACTGTGTGAGACCGTCTGCCGAGCGAACAAGCGTTCCTACGGGCACGAGCCCCAATTCAAGGTTGTGAAACACATTGTTCACGCCCTTGACAAGCGTGCAGTGACGCGCGGCAAGGCGCCAGTTCTTCCGAGCACTATACTTGACTTTTTTTAATGTGGCATCTTAGAAAAACCCAAGTATAGTTTTTCGACATTAGGAAACTGAAACATGATGTATTGCCAACGTGTGCCCGCGGTATTAAAATATAGGTAACATTGTTTACCAAACTTTAATTACTTTGACACATACACATCAATGTATTATTGTTCAACACAATGCGTTTCTTTCCCCTTTTAGTTGATTTGAGGCATTGATTAACCCAAAGAAATTTGGCTGTAGAAAAGAGGGCAAATACTGTAAACTTACTATTTAAACTGAATAGATCTGAAATTTATGCTTAAAAATACAGAACAAATCACTATAATACAATCTAAATGTAATCAGTGTAGTTATTACACAAATGATTAGTGTCAATTGAATGTGTGAAACACAAGTGTGTCTTACATCATTCACGTAAGGAGGCTAAGGGCACAGAGAAAATAATAATCATTTATAAATGCATCTATTTCTTAAAGCTTAATGTAGCTATGTCTTAAGGCTTCAGAACAAAAATTAATTTAAAAAAAATTAAAAAATTCAAATTAGCTTGTTAAAAACTAACATCTTACTGCAAAACTCTGTAGAAACTGATTTCTCAACTCAAGCATTTTACAATAGGTAACTGACAAATATAAGTAATAAAGTCACAGCTTAAGTATTCCGGGGCACAGTGTTTCCCGAACTGAATTGTTTTCCACCCAGCGAGCTGCCAGACTCAATCGGTATGTTGATATCCTAGCAAGCAATAACAGCACTAACAGCAGTCCTTCACAGACATACTGCTCTCTGCAGTAAGAGTTGTCCACGCCGTCAGCAAAAACAGTCCGGCCAAATCCGACCAAATTCTTCCAGTGCAAAACTGCAGCTAATTGTTTTGCAGCTGTTATAAATAATTAATATTCTTCAACAGAATAAAAAATCAGTCCAGATTTCGACCTGAACCTGTTGAAAGGTCCTTTGTCAGTGTTTGCATTGCTTGTGTGACGTAGTGGGAATTCACAGTAATCACAGACACGAGCTTCAATGATAAATATGTACAGGTTTATTCACAATATGTACAGTAAATAATTAAAGTTACACTTAGCTCTGGTAGACGTTTACTCCCCTGATCGCAGGAGCGATCCTTAAAAATGAAATGTCTGACTCGTGGCCCGCGCCACTCCTCAGCGAGCCTTATGCACACAGCATACAGCTCCGGCGACCTCGGTCACCTGTGGAAATTGTCTACAACGGCGTCCCAACACATGGGTTGCCGTACGAGCCTAGCTCGGTTCCGCACCGCCCTGGGCGCAAGTTTTGTGCGTTCGCACGAGGGTTCCACTCAGCTCGACAAACCCCGCCCCCGTGCTCTGCGTTCGCTCTTATATAGCTCCCACCCACGTGACCTGAAACGTCACTGGGTTTTTCACACGGCCCGCGCTAGTCGCGTTGCCAGGCATTTTGGACATCCATTTCCCTGGATTCTAAGAATTTTGCACGCGGCAAAAATGCGCTGTCCCGCATTTTGGGCATCCCTTTCCCTAGCTCTTAGAATTCTCCAAATACCTCATTGTTCTCACATCCTGCCTGGCGTCTAATCCCTTGACGCAGCGACCTTGTGACGCCCCGCCGGTCGCTCTGTGTCGCCCTACAATACGTTACACTTGGTCGAATTCCTACCGTTACCTTGGGTGGAGAACGACCTGCTGACATTGATAAACGTGCGTTGTCAGTGTCGCGCAAGGCGCAACACTGGAGTCGCCCAGAAGACGAAGACTGGGAGCATTGACAGCGGTACGGCACCGGCGCGCCGCAGTGGTCGAGAAAGTACTCTGCGCTCCGTTGAATATTGTATTTTACGTGAGTTCTAAAACAGAAGCTTGACCATTTGCAGAGATGAAGATTTAGCACTTTGAAAATTTGTAGAGATGAAGATAAGTCTAAAGAATTTATATCCGTCAAGATTAAAACAAAAAATCATGGGGAATACTACCTTAAAATACTTGTTTTAAAATTTTAAAAACAAATTTAAAAACTACAATATAAAAATATGCAATTATTTATAAACATTCATTGAAAGATTGCTTCTTTAACTTTAATTTGAGATCAAGTATAAGTTTTTACTAGAAAAAACATCTTCTTCTTCATTTCATAGATTAGGCAGGGCTACCTGTTCCGGAAACTATCTTCTTCTCGGACGACCGATACTCCTTCGGCCGGCTGGTTTGTAGGTCCCTTGCCAGACGAGGAATTCGGCTTCTGCTCATTTGCTCCAGATGATTGCACCAGTTCATTTTAGTTTCACTGATCTTATTCTCAAGACTAACTATCTGTAACTCTTTACGTATTTCCGCACTCGAAATTTTGTCATCTAGAGTACACCCTGTTACAGCTCTAAGAAATCTCATTTCTGAGGCTCTCACTCTATTTATTTCTCTTTTTGAAAAGGTCCAGGTCTCACTTCCATATAACAATCCTGGTAATGTCATAGTCTTATAAAATTTAAGTCTGGTTTCTTTTCTTGTTTTATGTTTCAGGGTTCTATGAATTGTCCCAAAAAATGTTTAAACCTGTTTAATTTGTTTCTCACATCGTCGTCAAATACAAAAGATACTTCACATCCCAAGTAATTAAAACTGGACACTTGCTCGACAGTCTTCCCATTTAATACTATTTTTGATCTGACAGGATATTTTACATGAAAAGCCATCACTTTAGTTTTATTGGTAAATATTTTAAGATTATAATATCCACGTATATTTTTCAATATCCTTCTTTGCAGCATGTCTTCAGTTTGCTGAATCATGACCACATCATCTGTATATGCAATAAGGTTGAGTTTCATTTGGGCAGGGTCTACAGTAGAGGCAGCGTATAAGCGACTCTGACAGTTCTCTCGCTACGTGCAGCAGTGCGCCATGTGACCTGCGCAGAAGCAATCAGCGTGCGAGGATTTGTTTACTTTTTCGCAACCAGGGTTCAGCGTTGCCGCTAATCTGACTCACACGAAGTCGCTTGAGGAGCGCGCTGATTCCTGTCATCAGCAGTATCAGTGCGAATGAAATATGTCTCTGCCGATGCGCGCCAGACCAGTTGCTGTGTGTCTTCCAAGCGCTTCAACGCGTTGGTTCGAGGCTGTGAGTTTTGTGATGGCTGCGCTCCACACGTCGCGCAAACGTGGAGTTGTGTTGAAGAGCCAGGCTCGCGAATTTTTTTATCGTTTACGTGAATATTTCGAGGCAGGAAAGGTGAACGGAGGGATATTGTTACCTCTCGACAATGTTGTGGGTAGAGTTGCGGCTGCACTGCAGATAGGCCCGACAACAGTAAAAAAATCATGTGAGAGAAATGTCCTGAAAATCTGAGTGAACCGACTGGTTCGTTGTCTACACCGGGCAAGACTAGAAAGAAAAAAATAACCTCTGTTACAAACATGGATAATTTCCAAATGGATGTCATTAGACTGCACGTCTACAAGTATCAGAAAAAAGAGTATCCCTCGAAAAAAATTGATAGTCTCACCGAAAGACAGTGAGCTATTTTCCGGCAGCAAAAGCAGCCTTTCTATTGTATTCCGGAGGCTCGGGTTTAAATGGAAGAGCTTTTCTGGAAGAAAAGTATTATTAGAAAGAGGTGATATTGTTGCCTGGAGGTGTCGATTTTTGAGAGAAGCAGTGAAAATGGAACCCGAAAAAATCGTTTGGCTTAACGAAACTTGGGTGAATGCAAACCATTCAAAGAAAATAGGATGGACCGACGATACAGTTCAAGGTACTATGCCAGTTCCTACTGGAAAGGGGGGTCGTCTTATCCTAGAGCATGCAGGAACTACTGATGGTTTTATTCACAGAGGAATGCTTCTCTTCAAATCAAAAAAGACCATGGATTATCACGAAGAGATGAATGCTGCAAAATTTAAAGATTGATTTGTTTCTTTACTGCCTGCAATGCCTGTAAATTCTACTATAATAATGGACAATGCACCTTATCATTCTCTGCAATTAAACAAAGCTCCCACCACTTCTTTAAGAAAGAAAGACATTATTAATTGGCTAAGAAAGAATGGAGTAATACTTAATGAGGAATACAAGAAGGCAGAACTTCTGGAAATGTGAAAATACATAAACCAAGCCGCATGCACTATGAAATAGACGACATTGCAGAAAAACACGGACATAAAGTTCTGCGACTACCACCATACCATTGCCACTTCAATGCCATGGAGTATATTTGGGCTGAAATCAAAGGGTATGTTGCAGATAATAATAAGGATTTTAAACTGAGTAGCGTTGAAATACTCACACGGGAGGCAGTTCTCAACACTTCAAGTAACGCGTGAAAAGATGTGGTAAAAAGCACTTGGCAGGAAATAAAAAAGTCGTGGGCGCAAGAAGGTCTGCAAGAAGAAAATGTTGAACGATTGGTAATATCATTAGGAAATGATGGTGACAGCAGCAGCAGTGAAAGTGAGGAAATAATTGTATCTTCAGACTCGGAAGACCTCGGTGTGCGTCCTTGCCTGCGGAATAGAGGACGAAGCCATCCGTAGCTGACGCATCAAGTTTTCAACGCGGTTTGGGAGGCGATAAGGGTCGGCTGTGGCGAAGCTTATGAACATGGTATCAAAACGTGTCATCGCCTGTCGGTAAGTGTTAATGTTTTGAGATTTCATTTATCTGACGTGTAGGTGGTGCCATGTGCGTAGTAATGTGTGGCAACAGCGCATCGAACTGTCAGAGTCGCTTAAACGCTGCCCCTACTGTGGTTGAATTCCCGAATTAAGAATTTTTCTCCATTTATGAAAAATGTCAAGATATAAAATAAACAATGTTGGAGAAATACAACATCCCTGTCTAACACATTTATTTGTTTTAACTTCTTCCGTCAACCTTTTGCCGGTATCAACAACTGTCGTGCCTTGGTACAGACTTTTGATGGCGTTAATTAGATGGAAAGGTAAACTTCTCTTAATAAGTATGCTCGATAACGTAGCCCTGTTTAGGCCTTCAAAAGCTATTTCCAAATCAATAAATGCAATCTGAGTTTCCAAGTTAAATTCCCCTTTTTTTTCTATGATCTGATTGATGGTAAATATGGCATCTATCGTGCCGCGACCCTTTCTATATCCCATTTGATCTTCGCCTATTAAGCAGTCAGCAATTATTTTCAGTCTTTAAGTATTGTAGCACATATCTTATGAGCACTGTCCAACAAGCTGATATGTCTATAATTCTCAGTTTTCTCTGTTACCTTTCTTAATTAAGGGGATTACTTTCGACTTTAACCAGTTTTGTGGTATTTTACCATTTCCCGCACATATTAAACTACTGTAAGAATCTAAGCTGTAGAAGCATTCTGCCATATTTCCAACATTCAACATTTATTTTATCCAATCCTGTTGCTTTTCTATTTTTTTTTTAGTTCAGCCTTGGCTTCTGTTACCTCCTCCATTGTGATGTTGACTGAACCGTGGGTACTTGTGGAGATTCCTCATACCACAAGTTTTTGTAGTATACTGTCCATACTTCATAGCTAATGACCTCTAATTTCACTAGGTCTCTCTGATCGCTGCACAAGGTTTTCAGGGCTTTGTTTGCAAAGGTCTAGCGGCCATGTAAGTCGTCTTCAATATTTGAGATAAATATATCTCAAGACTCCTGTTGGCTTTTCCTCACTAAGCTCTTTGAAAAATTTCATCTTTGCCCATGCAGATATTTTTTCTCTTAAATGGCATACTCTTATTTCCTCTGTCCATATTTTAAGGTCTTTCTTTTTCCTATATTTTTTCTTTTTGCCAAGGACTTCATAAGATATTTTATGTACAGCTTCTTGTTTGCTATTCCATTCCTCTTGAATTGTTTCTTCAGTCCCTCTTGGAATGAGCTCCTCATTTAGAAGCTTCTGATATAGATGGGTCAATCCATTTTAAGTGGTCTAGCTCTGGTCGCACGACCATCTAAAAAGAAAAAAAAAAGTTACACAAATTTCCTTATATTTTGGCTGTTCAAAAACAGCTTTGATTTAATTTTATTGGATCTGGTTTACAAATGGCGGCCATTTTTTGTTTTACGCCGTGCACCATTTTTCGCGTTTGTAGACATTTACTCTTTTGAAAATTATTCAGCTCTGGGTTCTTCTAGCATCCTAGAATAAAACGCATTGGATTCAGTATACTCTGGACTACAAATCGAAATTTTATTTACCTACCTTGTCTGTGTTTAGTTGAGGAATATTTGCGACCAAATCTTTGGAACGCGATTGATCAAAGTTCAATTTTCAGAGAATAATTTCTCAAAGAAGGAATAGAATCTCAGCCTTAACTTTTTCTGTGCTTTTACACATAACAGAATAGTTACTTTTTGTAAAATATCATTGGTAAGTAACGTACCCCTCGAAAATTACACCCTCTTAAATATTGGAATTTTCGATTTTTTCCAGATTTCCAACTTATTATAGTTATAGGGACCAGATAAAAATCTGAAAATTACACACATTATATCGCTCTGATACCAAACTTCAGTAACAATTTCAACTTTGAGATTTAACTCGAAGTATTTGTTAAAAAATTGTAAACTTTCGGAGAAAAGGGCTTCATTTCCACATTGAGGATACATTGTGACGATTGATTGATTGCTTTTTTCGTGTTTCCGGGCGCGTCAACTGCTTCGGTCATTAGTCCCGTTAGTGTAATGCATGTTTTTTTTCTCGGAAGATCGCGGTGATCTTCCCCCGCCATATGGCGAGATCCGGCGCCGACCTACCGTCGGCTAGTGGGGTTTCCCCCTAACCAGGACTCTCCCACCAGCGGGACACCGCCCCAGTCGGGACAAGCTCTAAGCTCCCGACCGGTCTCCCGGAATATGTGGTAGTGTAGTGCATGTTAGCGTAAGTGTGTGTGTAAGAGGAGAGGATAGGACAAGGAAGAGGAAGGATAGATCGCGCACGGTCCGTGGCCCGTTTGTTAGGGTACTGCTCCGGCATTCGCCTGGTGTTGATCGGAGAAACCACGGAAAACTACCGATCAGAGCAGCCGGCCGCTAGAATTCTCCTCCAGACAGCGACTGAATTCGACCTAGCTGAAAAGCTAGTGTCGAAAATCCTGCCGCCGTCAGGACTGGAACCTAGGATCTCCCGGTCAGAGGCGCTGCAGTGACATCAGTTGATGCACTGAGCTACCGTTACCGGTCATTGTGACAAGTAGTAATGTTATTTCGAAGCTATTTTAAACTAAAATCCATATTGATTTAATATAATTAATTATACTTATTATTAATATACATAAAAGTTGCCTAATACATTTTGAATATTACTTTACTTTAAAACAAACTTTGACATCTACGTTTGTAATTAAAAATATGTGCATTTTGATGTCAAAAGCTAATCCGGATAATGTAAAAATAGGTTATAAAAGATTACAAATTAATAATTTCAGCGTTTTGTTTATTTTTCCCTGTTTTGCCATTCTGCATACTATGTCCGAGCGTTTCTTCAGAGATACGAACAGTTGCACAGTACTCCTTAGATTCAAAGATGGCGAAAAAATTTAAGAATAACATGTTGGATGCAATCATTTTCGTAGTAAAAGATTGACCGAAATATTTTTATTCGTGTAATAATGTGCCAAAGTTACTTCTCTCAATACTTTTGATATAGGCTTTTTGTGATTTTTGTAAGGATCTGGCCAGAGAGATGAATTTTTTGGATGTATTTTATCTCCAAATCTGTACTTACAGATAGATGTGATATGAGAGTTATTCCTTAATAAAAAATTAACACTTTTCCTCTTCACCATAGTCTTCAATTGCCTTAATATCATTGGAAAATCTCCATAAACAGTTTTTAATTAAATTCTGGACCATTTAAAATGGATGGACCCAAATACAGAGTATCTCGATCCAGTAATAAATGAACTTGATCTGCTTGTTCACATTTTCTTTTAGGAGAAACCCGCCACTTTTTATACATGTTAACTTTAGAAATTACATGGAAATGATCTGAACCAATATTATCACTTCTATACACTCTAACATCAGTAATCTGGCCAGCCAAATTCTCACTTGTTATAATATAATCAATAATTGATCTTAATCCCCTTGATAATCAAAACTTTGTTTTAAAAAAAGTGTTTTGAATTTTTAATTTATTGAAGCTGACAAGATCCCTTAGCAAATCTTTCTGTTATTATTGATTGTACCTTCACCATATAAATCTACGCAGTTAGCAGTTTGCTTAATAGCAACTCTAACATTGAGGTCTCCAGCCACCACCAGTTGGTTGCTTTTACAGTACTTTTCACTACTTTCTGGAGTTTTTGATAGAACTTTTGAGATTCTTCAACTTTACCATCTTCAGTAACATATACTCCTATTATTGAGATACTCCTAAGATTTCCTCTCACGTTTCAGATGAACAGTGATGATCCTGCCCAAGACGTATTCGTAACTCTTTACTTTACTTTCTAACTTTTTATTTATTAAAATTGTTACACCCTTACTGATATGTTGTTGTTGTTGTTGTTACACACCACTGTAGAACAATATATAGTCATCTACATATTTACTGCCTTGAAGTTTCTTCTTTGTCTCAAATATATCTACATTATTATTTTTCAAGAGACTTGCTAATTCATTTTCTTTACCTGCATTTAACATTCCATGTACTTTAAATTAATTTTTCCGCAATCCATTTCTTTTGTTTGTTTCGAGCCAGGTAGTTATTGAATGCAAGCAAAACATTTGGAGCTAAAAATTATGAAACATCTCGATATTGGAGAGAAATTATCTTTCATTAATTGTAACTTCAAAAATATTTTTTTTCAGCTAAACAATTAAAGACGTGTTTTTCACTTTTCATAATAGTGTAAAAAAATATTAGAGAATTTGGAATCCTTCAGGTTTTTGTCTGCCTGGTTTTACGTGGAATGACTCATAGGCTACTCAGGAATTCTGTGGAGAATATTTGTTGCATTGCGTAAATATTATTTGAATGAAGTACCATAAAAATATTAAAATCTATGAAATCGGCTAAAAATATTTTTAAAATAACGGAAATGGTAAAAAATGACTTTGGTCAAAATCAATGAGAATTGCAGAAAATGTCATAAAAATGGGTAATTTCCTTTTGCCATAATATAAAATTAATGTCTGTACTAAAAGCCATTGTTCTAAAGTGAAAAGAAAATATGACATTTCAATCAAATCTGCCCCTACTCATAAGATTACTAGTTATGTTAATAGCTATTATAGGACATTACTCTTATGAAACTTAAATCAACTTAACAATACTACTTCGCTTGTTAAATTTATGTTATTTTTGCAGATTCCAACAATCATATCTGTTGTTGGGGGTCATTTATACAAAATCTTGTATTATTTTAAATACTATTATTGCATGCATATAAAGAGAGACATTTAATACCTTATGTTTAAATGTAATACAATATTCAGTGCTTTGAGTATTATTTACTGTAGGTAAAATATATTACATAAGAAAATAAAAGATAACCCAGATGACTTTCACATCAAAATCCTTCTCCAGTATTCTCTTTACATATCTTCATTCCTGCCCCGGGACGAGTCATCTGATTCCTCGTGAACCCATAGCAATTCTGACATGCAGAACTTCACATTGGATTGATAACTCGCTGTTTTCTAGGTAAATTTCTGATATTAGTTATAAGCTAGCAAAAGCAAGTTCTTAGGTGCAATGGTTCTCAACTAATTTTTCTGGGCACCTTTTCTGATGCTTAACGCATCAAGTTCTTTGCGTTAAAGTGTCCTCAAAAGAACGTATTTTCTTTGAAGTAAAATTAACCACAATACTTGGCAATTTCAACAAGACAAAATCAACCATTTGCGTCCATGTAGCATTGCTCAGGAAAGAAAACTTCATTGAGAAAGAAATGCACACAACTCACTCTGTCATTTCAAACACCTACTGAGAAAGAAAATTATATGATATAATCTCCCCAGGTCCCTGCACACTAGCGTGAAAGTGTAAAGGTAGACAAGTATTCTAGATTATATAACAAATCTGCCAGGTCACAGAGTTGTATTTTTGTCCTTTTCATATCAATCATGTTTAAAATTTATACATGTTCATTTCTCCCCTGATTTTCTTAGAAAATAAATTCTACCCATTTAAAGCACTAAATTCACTTAAATATAAGTGAATACATTAACCACCGAACATGATAACATGCTGTGATAAAAACAATTCATAATGAAATCTGTATACACACGAAAGAACAGACCATCAACACAACCTTCTGATCAACAATTCTACACTCTAAATAATGCCCTCCTTGTTATTTGCAAAATTTCAAAAATCCTTATCACTTGCACTTAGAAAGAATATTGCCTAATCACACTTTTCTGAACAATGCGAAATGATCCCATATCAATATTTTAAGGTTTCAGCATCTTTGGTTTTAAGACAAATGTCTCCATAAATGAGCAAAAGCATTGCCAGTGAACTTGGTACAAAAATACCCTTTTATCATTGAGGCAATTTGGAGGCTGACAAAGCTTTTTTAGAACATTGGAATGATAAAATCAGATCGTACCAGTTCTTATTAAGAGTTTCATCTATTGAATCCATGTAACACAAGCAGGCTACACACAGTGTTCATTTTTGTTAATTTTTATTATTGGATTTTAAATTAAAGGTATTTGTAACAAGTGTGTTTAAGTAATATGTAGTATATTCTTTACATGTACCTTCATGTTAGAAAAGAATACGCAGAACAAAATTAGAAGTAACTAAGTCTCCCATTTTATTTGAGCTAGCCAGAGAGGTGGGGAGTTATATTACAGGATGTTTCAAAAATAAGGAGCAAAACCCTTAAAATTACATTCTACCTTTACACATGATCAAGTTCTTTGACTCATTTTTTAAAAATTCATTTACTTTCTGAGATGCAATAAATTGAATGTATCTTTCTAGATGGGCACTGAAATTTAAGGATTACTCTCCAATCTTCTGTTAAGGTATTCCTTGAAAACTATAGATAATTTTATTATTCTAAGATCCTTAATTTGAAATTTAAAATGTTAAAAACCCTTTCAACAACCCATTAGATAACACTTGCTTATGGGACAGCCATAATTGCTCATGGAGGCTTACAAGTAGGGTTCGATTCAAATGCAGTCTGATGCACAATTGGTATCAGAGATTCAGAAGACACTTTTTGATTATATGTTGGTGTAGAATGTAATTTGTGATTGTATTTGTATAATTATTGAAAATATATATCTTTATTCACTATGCTAGTTTACATTGTTATTGCACGATATGTGGGATGTTCAATCATTATAGAAAACTGCAGGGTTTCATTATTAATTGTCTTCTCACTGAAAATGCCCCATCGAATTTTTAAAATTTTCTAAAGAAATTAGTCAAGCAATTTGAATGAATTCCAAAAAGAAGCAAAAACCTTTCAAACAAAATAAACGATAAAAACAATTGGCAAAATTGTGACTAAGGCACCACAGAAAGGTAAAGAAATGTTAAAAGAAAAGTCATAGGAAACATACATGTGCGTTTGTATTTTAACTGCACTAGACTTCACATTTTCAATTCGTCTAGATTGATTAATATGGATACAGTAGTCAGTTGTATCTTCAAAGAATAATCATTGGTCCCCAACAAAACTCTTGATGTACACGTGAATTTGGAAAATATTGTTCACATATGGAGTCCTTATAATCTAATGTGGCATACCCAATTACATAGCTACCAAACAATATCAACAAAAGCAGTATTCAATTCCTTTCATTACTAGAAAGGAACTACATTCTCAACAGCGTATATGAATACAAAAGTTGCATTTAACATAATTCACTCACATCTAAAACA
Organism: Teleogryllus oceanicus; assembly: GCA_964035755.1. Taxonomy (NCBI): domain Eukaryota; kingdom Metazoa; phylum Arthropoda; class Insecta; order Orthoptera; family Gryllidae; genus Teleogryllus; species Teleogryllus oceanicus. Next base: position 256,353,188 of record CAXIVR010000001.1, on the reverse strand, counting down.
TCTAACATTCACAATTCTAAACATAATTTTCATTCATTGGCAATGTGTATAAAAATAACTTCAGAATTCAATTACATATTCAGCAGATAGAAACAACAAGTATACATAAGTTACTGGTTACTTACAAGTAAATCACATATATTCACTAGTTTTAATACATTCATGATAAAGAGGACAATGTAAAGTGACCACAATCAATTAAAAATGAAAGCATGATGTATTAGGAGGCTAAGAGTAAAAGTAAATGTAAATTAACTGTAAATTAACATAGAAACAGAGTAATATAATACTCGCTGGATGATCTTGGTATAAAAAATCTACAAGTAGCTCAGGAATATTAGCAATATATATCACTAGAAAAGAAATACACTTTAATACTTTAGTTATATGTAGAACAACTAATTGTTCATACATAATGTGCTGAGTACCAAGAAGAAAATCTCATCTTTGTAAGGTATTGTTTAAATAATGAAAATTCACACAATAGAATTGGAATAACAAGGACATATAAGTTAGGAAAAAAAACTGATATACAAACTGATTTAGAAACAGGAAATGAAAAATACAATCTGATAATGGTTACCGACTAGAACTAGCTTTGATAACAAGCTTAATTCTCTTTTTATACAACATATACAAGAATGTATAATACATAACATAAAATATAGATGCACAAAAAATGACAAATTCTTCAACTACTCGAAATGCTTCAACATTGTACAATTCACCGATTTCATTTGGAAGTCCTTTCATTCTACGCACTCTATAATTAAAATAGTATGCATAAATATTTTATATTTATTCATCACATGCAATCTGTCAGCAGTTCAAGCATTATAGTTATTTTATACAATGTCTTTGGAAATTTAAGTAATCCCCTTGCTCACAAAATTTATACATCAATATGTGTACTTCGATAATGCTGTTTGCAGTTCCCCAACAATCTGCAATACACAGAAATTTCCATTAGAGGTACAAAATAATTAAACAAGTATATTGTGACAATGAAATTTCATTTAAATTCGCCATTTGTGCTAAATCGTTATACCGTCTTGACTCAAACATAAGACGATGACTGATTATAAAACAACCCCCTACTTTTATAGTCAAAAAATGAAATTTTTTATGCAGAATTGTTTTTCTAATTATTGAGAAAATTGAGAACCTTAATCAGGTACATTCTTTTCACCTGTCGATGCACCAAAGAAGAATATTTCACTTAAATACACTAGGAGCGTCTGAGGCCCCTTCCTAAAACTACAATGTATGACAGAAAAAATTAATACAATTTAAGAAAATGGTATTTTCTTTCTTTGAGTAGTTTCTAACAGTAACACACTCATTATCGTGAAATTATTTAGTTGCAGTTATAGTGAAATTTGCAGTTATTACAAATAATAACATTTTTAGAAGGTTCTCTTTAAATATTTCTTTCCAATTTTGTACAATCACTTTAAATATTCTTTCAGTCCATTTTGTAGGGCCACAAATTACAACAGGAAATTATAAATAAAAATTATCTACCAAAATGTTTGTTTATATTTATATTAACTGTGTACATGTGTAAGAACTCTCGCATATGAAACCCCACCCCCTATTTTTCCATTTCCTCCATCTCTTGTTCTATATATGTCTCCTTGTAACTGATAACAAAGAAACACTCTTGTCAATACAAACTATTCTTCTTTAATACCGAGCAGAGAGGTACACCACATAATTCAATCTTGCAGAATATCAAGTAATTAGTTTAATTTCATTACAGTTGCAGATTTTACAGGCTCTGAACAGGTGGGGTAGAATCAAGAAGCGTCAAACCAGCAAAAAAGATAATAGAATGTTCAAGAAGATCTCATCCCGTAGATCACAGGGTGAGGAACATTTTTTGTGGCTTTTAGCTTCAAAATTTTAGTTTTTAAGGCCCTAAAATAGTTTGATTAGAAGTTATTTAACAATATAGCAGCAAAAATACTGCAGAGTGTTGAGGGTTGCATATGACATGAATCTTTAGATGTATTTTTTTAAACAAATACTTCATATTTGCAAAGTCAAAGTGCAATTCATCATGCCACTGTGAAATTCTCTTTCTTTAGGGACCTAATTTATAAAGATCGGTTGCGTGTGAGAACAGCAAAAGGTATGTATACTACTGAAATAATACAGGAGAGATTTAATTTTAATTGTTCACTCAATTTTCCACACTTTTCCCATTTGCTTATGGATGCTTCTTTACTGGCTCCCACAGCTACAAATTTGTGGATTCCAAAAACATTTCGGCAGTTTAACTAACTCTAGTGTATTTTGGGGCTGTTAATCCTTGATTTCATATTTTGTCTTCCAAGATTTTCAGTTTGTTCTTTTAGGGAAATCCATCACCACTCACTGACAATTTCATTGTAGTTTTCGTGCATCTTAGTGAAAACTATGTATCTATTCAGTGCTGCAATATTTATCATAATGAAAAAGAGCTGCATTGGTCATCGGTGTGTTTGATGTCTTGACGTATAGTCACCAACTATCTTATTCATCACATCTACTTGAATCTTTCATTTATTATATAATAAGGTCATTTCTGATTTCATAGTTCCAAGATCACTAAATTGTGATTGTGATTAATGAGCCTAAGCACTAAATAACTATTTCCTTTTGCTTTGGAAGACAACAAAATCAAATTACTGGTATGTACAGACATGTAAAAATTTGTCTGTTACTAGTTTTCGGTTCATTCAAAATTTCTTTTGTGTTTTGACGTAAAGGTCTTAGCAGCATAAGTTGTTTTTGTAATCGAAACTCAGAGTATGGATGTAAAAAAACAAAACAAAACAAAACAAAACTTTTGCCAAGGCCTTGTCCTTTTGCTTACCACAGTACATGCTGCCATTCGATACAAACCTACTCTCCGCATCACAACTCCAGAATATCTTTTTGCCATATTTAACAGGCTTATTTGGCATGAACGCTCTAAAAGGACACCACTCTCTAAAGCTAACTAACACACATTTTAACTAAAATAGCAAACAACATTTTTTGAAATCCCTAATAATACTTCCTTGGGGAATTGATTCCCAAAAAGCCTCAATCCGTTTTTCGAAGAGACTTCTTGTTGGCTTCCTCATTTTTCCTGTGGGAGTCAGAGGGTGCTCTTCTCTCAAAAGCTAGTCATTGTACTGCTTCCTGTGATTGCCTTTTAAAAAGCTTGTTAACAACATCTAAGACCTGGAGTTGGGAGGCCATACCTCCTAAAATTATCACTAAATCACAGTTTTATTTTCTGACTCCAAGTCTTGAAATTTTCAGTGAAGTGGCTTTACATTGCATCGAGCACAAGCTAACCTCTGCTTTTTAGAAACACTCCTGGGCGTCTGTTCAGTATGGTCTTGAGCCAATCCATGATCAATTCATTTGTCATACAACCATTGCTTTGGCATCTAATTATTAAACCTTAGGCAATTCTTTTATAAAAGTTTTTCGTTTCAGAATTACAAAGGGTGGAAGCTTAGACCCTTCAGCTATGCCATCAGGCATTACTGTAATTCAGAAGTTTTCATTTCTGGACATCTTCACCAAACCTGATTTTGCCCTATCAACAGTCACATTTGTTGGCATGTCAAAATAGAGGTTTTTCATCAGCATAGTCAATCCGGCTCAAAAGGCAATTATTTTGTTTTCTTAATTGAATCACATGGCATTGGCAAGCTGTCTTCCAGAGATTTAGGACCTCTAAATCCCTTCTTGGTGGAAATTGCATTGAAGTTTTATTAGTAGCTTCATTACATAGCAAAGACAATAATTAGATTTTATTTATGCTTCCAGTAACTTCAGAACTTTCATTAAACAGCCTCCTATTAACAGTCAATTCTTGCTGGGACCATTGGTAGGAACTTAGGTCAAGTTTCACTGTACAAAGTTGAGAGAAAATTAGGTTTAAAATTGATTTCCCTCAATTTTTATACAACTACTAGTCAATTGTCCTAATCCTAATTTAATGGGTTGTTTTTGGTAGTCAAATTGCACCCTATAAATGATCACTTTGAGATTAAAAAAACAACACACAATACAAATCAACTTTAAACATTATATAAATTGATTTCAAGTTTAACAGTTAAAGTTATTATCAATTTGGCTTACCTTCTGATAGAATTGGATTTGTTCTGTCAAGTAGTTCTTCATGGCTTCCTGAAAATCAAGTGCTCGTTCACTATGGAAATGATTGATCTCTGCCAGAAGAGCATACGAAACAACATCTGTGCGTCGAGTAATATCTGACAACTGAGTTGGCTCCATTTTGTGATCACTAGTAAGTTTCTCACACTCTTTCCTTTTCTGGAGAGCTCCCTGCAAATCAAAATTTGTATTTATTTATTTTTCAAGATATAAGTCCCAATAACAGGACTATTTGCTAAATAATGTTATTAAGAAAGGGTGTTTTCATAATTATCTATTTTAGAAATTGGAACTGCTATGAAGACCTTCAACTTGGAAATGCTATGCAGACAACACCAAACTCTTTGCCAATCCCTTGAATCGCATGCAGAGTTGCAAAAAGATCTTGAAACCATGGTAACTTGGTTGCTCTTTCTGAACCCAGATAAATGTGTAACTCTATATATTGGAAAAAAATAATCCAAAAATACCATATTTCATGAATAGAACACATTTGGCAGAGACAAGCCAACAAAATGGTTTGGGTGTGATTATATCACAAAACCTTAAACGGGAAAGTCAAGTTTACAGTGTAGCAAAGAAAGCAAATGCTGCTCTGTATCTGATGAGGAAGGCCTCCTCAAACTTGAACTTGTCAGCAGTTTAAAAGGTTTTCTGTACATTGATAAGACTGATAATAGAATATGCCAGTGTGGTGTGGTCACCATATTTCGAGAAAGAAAAGAAAAACTTAGAATACAGAGGGTGACAACTAAGATTCCACTTCCTGTTAAAAATCTACAGTACGATCTAAGATGTAAAAAATGGGTTTATGATGCTCCATGATTGGACACGCCACTTAAACCAGCTATGGATCCCAGACTACGAGAATATTCGGCAAAGCCGATGAAGGAGAGAACAAGAACTGAACTACAAATGCATTTCACTAATGGGATCCTGAACCAATGAAATGCTCTCCTAGTGGCTTGTGAAAAATACTTTAGTGTCTTTCAAATCCTCTCTAGACAATTATCAAGAAAATTAAGTTTTTAATTGAATATATATGATTAAATGTTGAATAATATTGTACGAGATATATGGACATCGGCTTATTACTGCTTCCATGCAAATAAATAGATTACTTAATCAAAGCAGTGATGGAATCAAAAGTTTATCTATTTGCTTCATTATCCTCAATGTAATGATTTATTAATCCCACCATATTAAACAAATTTGCTCTATACTGGCATCTATTGTTTGAAACGGGATTATAGAATAATCTCAATGTATGAGCCTGAAATTGTGGTTCTGATATTTTAATCTGTGACAGTAAAAAAAGACGGGATTATGCCTGTCCAATTTTAATAAGATATATAATTTGAAACATATGTTTCCTATCAAGTCTTTGGAGATTAAACTTCATTATGTACTTTTCAAAGCTTAAAACTGTTTGTTTTAAGTTTGTTAGTTTTTTATTTAGTTGTACTTTTCAGAATGCACACGCATATGCTATGTCCCAAATATTTGAAAGGATATGCATGAAACCTGGAACAAACATGTTCTGAGGAGCGAGTATGTGACAAGGAAACATCAAACAGCTAAAAAGCACACCACACCTGAAAGTAAAAGCAGGAGGAAATACTTGATGGTCAGAGAAAGCTGAAAGAGGACATTCGAATCAAAGTTAAAGGTGTAATCATCCTAGTGCATTTTAGAGCTAATGAAACTTAATCTGGCTTTTCCCTTGTTAGTTTAGTAAGTCAGTTTTCTCTTGTTTGGGCTGACAAGAAACATCATAACTCTTCTACTTTTCAAAATATCTTTATAATTACTTTTTTATTTAATAGCAGAAAGTTAATTCTTGTGCCTACACCTGAAATGGTTATAGATATTGCATATTAGCAATAGTCAATTGGTCTATTAATTGATACTGTTATCAGTTTTAAAAGTTCTGTCTAAACCGGAACCTGTATACGCCAGAAACCTGTCTTAACCGAAAAATTTCTCCAGCCTATGAAATTAAATGGCATTTTATACAGTGTAAAATGGAACCTCTCCAACGTGGAAATTCAATGGTGTTTAATGACCAGAAGGGAAAAAAAAAATTTATAAAATGGAATTCCTGTGATATTAATGCAATTGGCAGAGAGATGCCAGATGTTCTTAACGAAATGAATGCATCAACAAGCTTGTTTTAAATCTCTATCCCTGTGACATGCGATTTGGTTGCGGCAGACGTTGAAGGACAGGGGCTTGAGCTGTCAGAGTAGAATTCGACCTTGGCTTTGGCTGTAGGGGAATTCCCTCTCTCTCACTTTGAGCAAGGGAAGGTGTATGGGCATGGCTTCTATTTACGCATCTCCCTATACGGCACTGAAAATCATAACCCCTCAACCAGATACGCATTGCGAGGTTATCAGAAAGCCATAATACTGAGTTGTTATACATTGTATGTGAGAAAGAGTTAGCAAGGAATCTGAATACAGCCAGTAAGGTGTATATTTTTAACACAGAAGCTGTCAGTGAAGTGTTTAATATTCATTTATTGGTGATTTCTTCCATAAATACGTTATATATGTTAAAGCATTTTGATAATTATAATAAAGTCATGTAATATACTAGTTTTAAGGGAGAAATCTTTCATCACAAGTGTCTTGAAATAGACAACCTTGCATAAAACGGAAACCTCCCTAAACAGGAATTTTTTTGTCCCGATCACTTCCAGCTTAGACAGATCTGACTGTACCTAATCCTACAAGTAAGAATGTTTACATTCATATATATGCAACAAATTAAAATTTTAAAACTCAGGTACACATGTACATTAATAAAATTCATATTATCAAGGAAACACAAAACAGATGCATACCTAGTTTTGATCTAACATAAGAGACACATAATTTGCACAAAGTTACGATCCTTTTCAATTTCCGGTCAGTCTTCATGATACAACCCAATGCCTTGTTAGTAGAATTCACATGTTCAATATGTGGTTACAAGTTAATTGGCAATCAAAAATAATGTCTAGGTCTCTCTAACATGATCCTTTCCAAAACAAATTCGTTAATTTTATACAAATATTAGTAACAGGAATTGGAATGGCACCATTTGGCATTTTTTCGGATACAAAAGAAAAATGGTTTTGTTCCGATCATTGGACAAAATGATAAAGGTTAGCTCAGTGGAGATTAATAGTCATCAGCAGAATAAATGAACTATTAAATACAAGTCCAGTGGGTTAACCCCATTACAGTACTATTTGTGAACTACATTTAATTACAGCATGGCATGTCCTAAAAAGTAGATAATTACATTGTTACTGAGATATTTATTAATATTAACAGTTAATGGGTAGAGAAAATTCAATAATATCATGATTGATAAAATCAAAAGCTTTTAAAAACTCCTGTATATTACATTTATTTGATTATATTCTTTAAACGAGATGAAAGAAGCTAAGAAAAAATAAGTAGATTCCTAAGAGTAGAAGGAGCCTAAAGAAAACCATACACATTGTCAGAAATTGTAGGTTGGAAAGCTGGGCAGACTATGACAAGCATGCATTTTTTCAGCATCTTAAAAAAATCGTAGATATATTGAAGTTGCACAAACATTTTCAATCTCTGATCGATATCCCTTTTTTTTTTAACAGGGATAATCTAAGTCTGCTTTGAAAAAGTTTCAGAAGAAATGGTTTTCTCAAATATAATTTGTAATGGTGATACTCGTGTAATACAGCATTTCCCTAGTAATACTGCTGGAATCTCATCACTAACTAATGTTAATTTGTCAGACATTTGTTTCGGTTTTGAAAATATATAGTTTTCATTGATAAGTCACATGGCCCCCAAAACAACCCTTATCTCTGTGACTTTTGCACCAGATATATATTACAAAATACCATGAAAAATAATGGGCAAAATTCTCAACATTGATACAGCACTACTTAAATTGTTGTACGACTAGTACTATGGAAAGCAATTTGCCTTCAATTTGCTTAAAGTTAATGACCAAAAATAAGTTGAATTGTTGGAAAGATCATCTTTGATCCTTCAATTGTACTTATTGAATTGATCTTTCATGTTTCTTTTTATAGTATTTCTGAGGTTCACAAAAGACAAACCTAGATTAAAATATTTGGGGAGTTGAAATATTTTTCTCTATTTATCATTCAACTTCAACTGCTTACAAATTTCCATATAGATTATTAACAGACTTTAATCCTTTCTGCGCCTTCGTCCCACTGGGTGGGCCATAGCCAAATTTCCCGTTCCAGTTCTATGGCCCACACAGTCACCCGCATTCTTCTCAGCATCAATCCTTTGTCCCTTAGTGTGTACCAGTGCTGTATGGTTGTGCCATCTCATACGGCAACATCCAAAAGCTTTACTTTTTTCTGCTGGTTCGCTTCATATAACTTCAAATTTACTGTATTTTTCTTAGCTTTTGTGCAATTACCAGATATAGCAATGCCATCGACCTCAAAGCGTATAAATTTAACAGAGAGGGAAATAAATGAATTATATTTTATTACTGCTGGTAGTGATCTACCTACATTAGATTTTGAATGTAATATTTTATTTTTAACCAATTAACGGCATGTACTTTCTGATAGAATATATTTGTTGGGTTTTGAGCTTTGTGTCTTCACCAGCTTTGTACATCTCTGATGAATTTCACCGTCCACTGCAACTACTCCACAAGTGACATTCCCCAAAATTTCATAGTTTGACATACTGTGTTAGCTGTAAAGGCATTCTATCCTTAGTTCATGACAAATTCTGATTTCGCATAGTTGTTCTGAGATCTTTTTAAAAATTTCGAAGACAAATTGATTTGCATCAACTTCACAATGAAAGATTTCTTTCAATGGTCATGGTCTAGGGCTGTCTTTAATAAATTTACCGACCTTATTCTGTCAAAATTTAACTTTAGATAAACGATAATTTGAGAAAGCCATAACATCATAAAATTTTAATTGGGTTTCTTTTTAAATGTTCTACTTATAATTCCACAAACTGCTTGAAATTTATGAATCTTGCTGGTGACCTCCCTCTCTCTCCCATATGTAATGTCACACCCTAGGTAGCTAAAATATGTCACTTGTTCTAAAACCATATTTTCAAGCACAATCTTTGACCTTACTGATTCTTTTCCTTTAAAAGCCATTACTTTGGTTTTATTAACTGATACTATCAGATAATAATATCAGAACTGATACTCCACAAGAATTTGCTCCAGTTGGTAAATAGATCTTTGCAAATGATCTTCATTTTCCGGCAGGATCACCTGGTCGTCAGGATATAAAAGGGTACTTACAAATGTATTTTTGCCCAGGTAAATTCCTGAAGGTACCACATTCTTCCACCTTTTAATTATATATCCCAGATATATATTAAATAGTGTTGGCGAAAGACTGTCTCCCTGCATTACTCCTTTATTTATAATCCTTGCCTATATAAAAGGTGTTACTGATAATATTGGACAGCTGTTGAGCCACTTCGACATAAAGATGGCCTACAAAGTTCCTCGAAATACTCAGGCAAAAGCCTGCATGCAGTAAAGACCACATCTTGCCTCTTATGTCATCAGTGAAAGCCTCCGTGAACACAGTACAGAGAACAAAGTACAATAATACTAATAAATTGGCCGTAGCCCTCCACAAATGGAAAACTGGCCACACCATTCTTTTGATATCATCCGCCTCCTAGTCAGAGAAAACCGCAATTCTCAAAAATCCCCAAAACCTGAAAGCTGACCAAGGCCCATGTCCCCACGAGGCCTGGAAACATTATTATACAGCAACTCCTGGTCATGTCAGGGTGCGGTTCCCACTACTCTATGACGTCTGACTTCAGGTGGAGCGCCTTCTCCCACCCTGCCCGGAGGACCCGTTCCCTGGTTGGCCGATGTTCTCCCCGCATTGGCAGATCATCAGCCCACTGGCTGATGGGTAGAGAGGAACCTAATCTTATATTAACATGCGTGCTGAACATCTCCGCGCATTTCGCCTCAAGAGACGTTGCAGAATGGCAGCCAAAACGTTGGCACCTGTGCCTAGGAAGTGGCGTCTCCTGGACAGCCAAGCAGCTATTGGCAATCTTAAGTTTCTATACTGTCCATCAGGTCTCCAAAATGACATGCCTGTCAACTTAATTGAGTTTTATATTTTCTGAATTACACAATACAGCATTTAACCAAATTCACCCAACCTGAAACTGGACACTGGCTTTTCACCCATTTCCTCTTCACAAGTATCATTCAAACTGGGGTTTTAAAAATAGCTTTTGAGGTTAAATAATGAAGTTATTTCTGTCTGTAAAACAATTCCCTCATTATTTTAGCATGACAGTCTAAGCCATGTACAACAAATATCATGCACAATACTGAAAAAACAAACAGGCATAAAAGCCTTCAGTGGGAATTTGGTTTTCTTTAAACCTTCCTATGCCTTCATATGACTGGTGGGATAACAAATCATCAACATTTTTCAAAACTTTTGCTGAATTTGTAAGGTTCAATAATAATTTTTTTTAAAGATTTTAATTGGAAGATTTTGTATGTGCTGCTGCCTATGAAAGAACTATATTTTGCAAGACTGTATTTTAACATTGACAGTAGTGCGACTCGGCCAATATTGCAATAAAAGCCAGGCAGCGTTCTTTGCGTTAAATAATAATACAGTAAAACCTGTATAAGCTGGAATCAATCGGGACACAAAAAATTTCCATTTAGGGAGGTTTCCGTTTTATACAATGTTGTCCATTTTATGACACTTCTGATATAGACATTTCTGCCCCAAGTTCATTATAATGAACAAAATATATTAATATATAACATATTTAAGGAAGGAATCACCAATAAATTAATATTAAACACTCTTCATTGACAGATTCTGGATGAGCTCAAAAATACACACCTTACTGGCTGTATCAGGACTGCTTGCTGACTCAACAGACAATGCTTACAACACAGTACTATGACTTTCTGATATACGTGTACGGCCTTGAGCAATGTGTATCTGGTCGAGGAGTTATGATTTTCAATGCAGAGCAGGGATACGCATGAGTAGAAACTATGCCTGTACTCCTTCACATGTTCAGAGAGTGGGGAGAGAGGGAATTCCCCTACGGCGTACGCTTGGAGAAACAACCCCATGGTCACATTCTACGCTGACAGCTGATGACCCAGATGACCCTCCTGCACTGTCCAGTTGCCACAACTAAATCGTGTCTCACAAGTATAGAGAATTCAAAATAAGGTTGCAGATGTATTCATTTCAATAATAACATCACGCATCTCTTTGCCAATTGCATTAAATTTACAGGAATTCCGTTTTATAAAGATTCCCCTCCCCCCTGCAAGACATGAAAAACCGTTGTTTCCATATTGGAGAGGTTCCGTTTCATGCTGTATAAAATGCCAGTTAACTTCACGGGCTGGAGAAATTGTCCGGTTAAGGTAGGTTTCTGGCTTGCACAAGTTACGGTTTAGACAGATTTTACTGTATATCTGAAGGCAAAAAAAACTTACTGTACTTAACTGAATATAAGGCAACACGCTTATTTTTGAACAGGTCTATTTTAATTATGATCATACATGATCATACTACATACAACAAATAAAAATATCAATGTTAAAAAAACTTAGGCTTAAGAATTTATAAAAACATCAACATTGATGTTACATCCCCTAGCCTGTAGATCAAAATTCTTGCTACACATAGAAATGTTTTACACAACTGAAAGATATCTGGGCTACATTCACAGTCATCTCAAACAAGAAATAAAAGTTATTAAGATTAATGATAAAAGGACACAATGTGTTTCAATATGTCAATCGCAAAGACAGTCTACAGTTACATGTCTCAATTTACCCCATAAATTATATTTGATGGTTCAAATACCTTATGAATTGCCAGGATATCAGGAAATGATGCAAGGATGCCTTTATATATGTGAAGTGTATCCCCTAATGGCTCCCAGTCTAACTTAGGTTGTTCTTCAAATAATTTTCCTATTTCGTTGTAGGTTTCACCAGTTTTTTTCACAGCATCTGAGAGACTCCTCCTGTTACCTGTTTACAACAAATAAGCAAACAGTAAATTTTCACTCATTAAATACCATTGAATGTTTGAACAATCCATTAGTAAGTGTCGTGCTACACGAGTCATGCAAACACCATGCTGTGGATGCTGACTGACTGATTTACATATATGTTTATGAATAAAAGAATAATCCCAATTTTACACTCTCAATGAGCAAAACCAAAACTACAAATACTAGCAGCTAACGATTGTGATGGATAACGCTTAACAGTTTTACTGTAATACAGAGTGGTGCTCTAGAGAAAATAATTTACGTTTTGACTAACAAAGGACAATTTTGAATTTGCTGAGTGCACTACTGCGGTTAAGGGTTTTTGCGGAATAATACCACTACCATCTGAAAGCTTATAATAGATTCTGTCACTTTAGAATAAAAACAACACGACATAAAATGGAACAAGTCTTTATTTTTCCTAGAAGAGTAACATGACTCTTAAGCATTTGGACAGAGGATCAATGACTACCCACTTTCATAAAAAACATAAAATTTCATTTCCAGAAAAACGGTTATACTTGAATAGTTGTGGATTCACATGCCTTTCAGGCCACATATTCACATGGCTTCTATTGAAGTTGCTGGAACCAATTTCCCAGAATGAAGGTGTCACTGTTAAGAAATCTTAGGACATCCTGCGCAACCCTTCTTATCTGTGACTTTTTCGCTGTCCAGGTGATGCCGCGTAGTGGGCCGAGAGGCCGACGTTTCGCCTGACATGTCGCAGGCTTCATCAGGGCATTGACATCGCAATGTTGTGCGTCGGGTATTAAATATTGTCCAACCTGGGCGGCCGGGTGAGGTGGGTGCGCCGTGATTGGCCCACCCCACCCGGCCAGACAATATTTAATACCCGAAGCACAACATCACGATGTCAATGCCCTGATGAAGCCTGCGACATGTCAGGCGAAACGTCGGCTTCTCAGCCCACTACGCGGCGTCACCCAGACAGCGAAGAAGTCATCGACTCGAGCCGCGGAAGCCTACGCGTACTTCTGATCTGTGTTTGTGACGAAAGGCCACCTAGGTTGAACATGTTTGGTCCCAATAATTATTTCTTTTTGTGCTGTCTTCTACACATGCCAATGGAATACCACAAAGAGCAGTAAAGTATCAGATGCCTCATGAAAGATGTCCTATCGGTTACATCTTAGTGAATATGATGTGAAATCGGTTACATCTTAGTGAATAGTATGGGAAATTAGGGCAAGGTGAGTCCCCCTATATAAAAGTGACGTTAGAATATGGTGAAAGTGTTATGCACATCATGCGATAAGATGTTGTATGTGTGTAAACGTGTAAATGTGTTGCATCTAAAATGCAAACGGAACATTTCTATTTGAATTCTGTGTGCTTGTACAACATTAAGTAGAAGTGCTATTAAAAATCAGCTAACATTGAAAGTCTAGTCAGATAAACCAAATGTGTTCTCAATCGTGGTTTGTGGGCACTGTATTAAAACTAATATAAGGCAATTTCAGAAGAGTAATAATAAAAAAGAAATTAGTTGTAGACAGTTTGCTTAAACAATATAATCGACACAAAAATTCCATCAATTTGTTTCAGATGAATCATTTCAAATTTAAATAAAATAATTACTGAAAAATTAGGCATCAATTCTTTCCCGTTTAATTATTATTTTGACAGATATGGTTCATGTAGTAAAAATTAAATTTAGTGGGGTGTTACATGACCATTTAATCATGAATTTGCAGCAAAAGTACACAAGGGTTAAAAAATTATGATCAAATTACCTGTAGCAACATCCAAATCAAATACTTGTCCTAAAGAAAGAAAAGCTTGACCAATTCTTTGATATTCACGTTTATATAAACCTTGGTGTTTTTTTGTTTGGTCCACAGCAGTTGCCATCAAATTTTTTACAGCACCATCCATTCCATGAATAAACTTGGAACATTTCTCAGTCTCATACTCCCTAAATACAAATTACATTTAATTAGGCAAGAACAAAGGGTTAATGAATCATCAAGAATAAAACCACTAGCTGAATGATCTGAATGCAATATTTCTTGAACTAACATATTAGATCAATAGTTATATCCATGAGACAATGCACACTAAAAAGGAAAGCCTCCAGAAATGTTTCTCTCATTACAAATACAGAAACTTCCAACCTGTTTTCATGCATGTCATGGAAAACTAACCAGAACGTTCTGTTTGATGTCACCTGCTTTTTAGCTAGGGGACACCACTAGAGACTAAGGAATTTGCGGAAATTACTGACCACCCCAAAATATCAATGCTGATCAAGATCTATGTCTTTGCAAGGTCTTGAAACATCCATTTAACTGTAATGTTTGGTTTTGATATTCTGGGGTTCCCACTATTCTTTGTTGTCCATCATGGGGTGCCTGCCCCTTAACCACTCAGCCTATGGAGATCCTTGCCTAATTGGCTGACACTTCACTGCATTAGTTAGCAGTGCCCAAGCTTGACAATTTTGGGCCCGGGGCAGCGCCAAAACTTAGCCCGCTAATATGATGTCTCAGACAATGGCAACCATGCCTAACCCATCTTCCACACAACAATGATTCCGACTGCAACAGCCTACATTTTCTATAATCAAAACCTGTTAGATTCGTAACCTTTTTTATTTAAGGAATTTCAAGAGAAAGAAACAATGTTTTTTCTTTGGCTGATGCCAAAGCCCTTTATGGGATTTCCATAAGGACTGTACATCGTAAACTACATTTTACAAATAGAGTTTGCACTAAATTTCTAATATAAATTATTAACATATTACCTGAAATTATAAATTATCATTGCATCTAACACCCATAACCTGTAATGTCAACCCGCTCCCACACACACACAAAATTAAGGGATGAATTTTGATCATATTTCAAAAGAAATAAAACTTTGACAAAATTTTAAGAGATAGTGAAAGCTTGAATTTTATTACATTACTAGGAACTGGAAAATAATTTTGAAACTAAAATTTTCATTATATCAGCTTTCATTATAAAAAATTTTACTCTGTATGTATTAGTTTCTCAGTATCAGATACCATATTCTATACAGTAGAACCTTAATATATGAGAATCTGCTTATTTTTGACATTACTGAGTCCTACAATATAAATAATAGGCATTTTCTTTGTGCATGAAAGAGGGCTGGTTTTAAGAGGTTTCCACTGAGACAAAATATTGTTTGCACAGGCATTTTTTTCTCCAATATTAACAATCAGAACTAGAAAAGACAAATTTCCCTCACAGTGAGCCTGGTGACTCCATGCTTTTGCTCTCAAACACTCAAAGGCTGCAAAAGAAGAGAGAACTTCTTCCAGAAATATCCCAGTTCACATGCCAAAAATGAAACTGCTGCCATGTTCGCTGTGCAATGTTTTGCTGAAGTTGTTAAGGCATACACCTTATCTTAAAGAATTCATTCTTGCTGATGTCATTGTGTTCATGTGAGCAGGAACAGTGTACGCTATGTAGTATTGAACACATGAGGATCATAACTTAATACCTTGTGTATTTTATTTTGAGCTTCATGGTGATATTTGTGTTAATCTTCTAGTGAACAGTGCTGTTTGTATGGAAAGTGACATGACAATTTGATTAAGAGAACTCCCATTGTTATAACATCAATAAGAAAGTTAAGTCATACCGTATTTACCCGAATATACAGCAAGCATCCGCACCTCCGTTTCTGACCTTTAAAAATCAGGTCTCGTCTTATATTCACGTATGATGAAAAATGCAATATCAACGGTATTATGTTGTTGCTAATATAGTACTGGTTTTCTTCACGAAGAAGTCATTTGTAATAGAAACTCGCTCTCTTTCTATTATTATTATTATTATTATTATTATTATTATTATTATTATTATTATTATAATTATATTGGATATGATTATAATTGAAGTAATAAGATATCAAATAATTTTCCCAGCTGTAACGCAGAAATGTTAGATAGGATAGAAGTTTTTCGTAGCACCAGTTAGCAGTTTTGCAACAGATGTGACATTACCAAAGTCCTCCTCCACCATCCTCATGCCAAGAAAAGCTGCACGACTTTAGCAGTTGTGTTTGTGCTTGGTGGTTGTGTTGAGGTCCTCTTTACTAGTTACTAATATATTAGTGTGGTAATGGCTGATCATGTGGAGAAAAAAGGAAGCGTAAATAAAGCAATGGAACAACGCAAATCATTTCTATATGTTACTCATTGGCACCCCCTCCCCAATTAGTCAGGCATTAATTAGCGAGTGTGTGTGTGGGGGTGGCATCAACAAAAAGACACTGCTCAAATGACTGGACAATGGACATATTTGGACCTGAGTATGCCTGTTATAGCGAAGTTTCACTGTACAATGAACTACAATCCTTCACTACATGTATTTACATTAACTACTAGGATTTGGTTCAGGGAACGATGGTATTATAGTGAAGTGGCTGGGTGGTTGTTCTGAATGTATGATAAAACAATAGATTTATGAAATTTAAGGCAAGATGCAATCACTTCTATTAGTATTTTCGCACAGACCCTTAATGTAAATTTTAAGTTTTGAAATGTCCAGCACCGATGGCCCCATGAAGGGCGAAAACAATGGCACAGGAAAATAAATCAACAGTGTTAATTTCATAAAAAATTTCATTTCTTCTTAACTTGTCCTAAAATTTGTTTTTTTACGATGTTTTCCCCTTTCTAAGCCATAAAATTTGAAGTACAACTTCCAAGCCCATATTTCAAGTTATTTCTGTTTTCAAACTCACAATAAACTATATTAACTTAGGAATTTAACATCCTAATATAGAAAAGAAAGGTTTTCTTAACAAATTTAAGATTTCTAGGACTTGTTATTCATGATACATACACTGTGGGTAAATCCAGTGGTGTCTCAGGAGCCTGTAAGGAAAAAAAGTAATTTGCACCAACCAATTCGTCTTTCTCTGCTTTTCTTTTGCCAGCCTTCCACATTTTCTCATCAGTGCAAGTCATGAAATGTTCCCACACAGCACACTGTGACAATATTGGATGTCGACACATGGAATTAACAAATGCTTGCAATTGCATACGCCTATGTTCAATAAATTGCTCTTCATATCTTCCTGAAAAGATAAAATAAATACAAGCAAATACACATGTGTGTCATGTCCATAATGATTTAACATACTGGTAACAGGTCCTGGAATTTTCTGTAGTACATTGTCTATAAATTGTAAACTGACCCCAGAAATTTCCATTGTTCACAAACACTGGACTAAAACAAGCACTATGGGGCTGTCAAATGCTGAATTATTTGAAACTTAGCAATGAATAAAATATTTAAATGTATCTATTTTTTTTTGTTGTGAATTCTTGGATATATTTCGTACAAACTTAAAATTTTTAAAAGTATTTACAATGGAATCTCATTAGTACACTTTTCAACGGACTGAAAATTTCCAACATCATATGCAGGAAAACATGCAAATGAAAAATGCTCAATTTATACATACTTTTCACATTTCCAACTACAAACCACTTTAAAAATGAAAATAGTGGATATGTAAATAACAAGCAAATATTCACGGGATGAACTAATTTATTCATAAATGACATTGAATAATTGTCATCAAATGTCAATTGAATAAACTACACAGAAAAAGCACAAAGAGTAATGCAAATTAAAGCTTATGTCACATGAGTGTAGCATTGACACGTCACCTAACACTGATGACATCAGCTGCGTTGATGCCTGTGCACACAAGTTGCTTAACTTGTGTTGTGGATTAACATTGTTTATATGAAACAGCACACAAGCGCACTTGGTGAAGCGTGTTGTCCAGTAGCATATAGCAGGTGTTGCAAGCTACAAGACATGCGTTATCTTGACTTTCATTGTGGCTTGATCATCTTGCTTGAGCTGTGGGCACAACGCACGTCGCTATGAGTGCTCATGTGTCGTTTCGCATAAGATACTGTATTAATCTATGACACTCGTTAAGCGACTTGTGTGCGTAAGCATCAATGTGCGCTGATGCAACACACGTGACACAGGCCTAACAGAGAAAAATTGGCACAGAAGGTACAGCGAAACAAGTTTCTCTGGCTCTGGAATCTGACAAAGCCAAAGTAGAACACCAAGAACTATGAAAACAACACATATTGAAGATGGCGCAAATTACCTATACCAGCTTTGAATGCTCTCAACTGGATTATTTAGAAATAAATGTAATGTAAATGAATAATCTGATGGAATTGGGACTGGGGCTTGAAAATATGAATGTACTAAGCGGGAAAATGTGATAACAGAGAACGTGCTAACAAGATTCCACTGTATTATATGAATAGATTAATTCATGATAATCTAACACTAATTGCAGGATAGAATCATTCACCTCATTGTCTGACAAATCACACATTTCTTTCAAAAGACCTGCAATTTCGGAGATGGACAGCCCCCTTGTTACAGGATGCGATTTTCAAGCTGAATGGAATGTTTTGATTTCTGTGTCGATAGGACTACCCATGAATTGATATAATGTATGTACATGTGAAAGAAAAGCTTGATAAATTATTTCGAATGTTGTGAAAGCAGATTTTAAATATTTCTTACTTTGCTTCAGAAAGTTCAATACAAACCAGAGCCTCCACTGAGCATATCAGACGTGTTAGTAAAGTTAAAGAAAAGGGGAGCCTTTTTGGAAAAGTCTTAGGGGTTTCATGTAAAGTGCTTCAGACAAATGAAGGTTGGGGAAACGTGTAGAGAGAAAGAAAAAGGTTGAATATTATTTGGGGGGTATTAGGGAATGCTAAAATATGTATTTTAATTAAAATCTTGTATGCAAAACAGTAAAAATTAGACCAACAACAAAAAACTACTTAGGCCTGTTAGGTAAATGAGACGGCATTAAGAAATCAGTGTCAATGACCTAAGAAACAACAACTGTTTTAATGGATTCAGTTTAACACTAAATTTACCTTATTATAGAACCAGGTAAATGAATTTAATAATAAATTATAGATGAATAATTGTGATTTGATGAGAACTGTTATCAATGGACTTCCCTACAATTTAAATAAAATGAAAAACTGGTCAAAAAATGTAAAATGTATGAAGGCATAAGCATAAACACACACACACCCAAGTACCTGAAATCTGCTTGTCAGGCAATGGAGGAATAGGAATTAAACTAAATTTTTCTTCAAGACGCTCATGCAGCCAGTCAAAGTGTTTGTATCTTCTAGACACTTGGATGTTATTAATCTGCAATATAATTATGGCTCATTAAAAAAATAATCAAATACTTACATATACCAGAAAGGATAAAAAAATATTTTGTTTGACTCACTGTTGGTGTCAATTGATATGCAATAAAGCTCTTCAGTCCTTTCAGTTTGGATTCCTTTTTAGGAGATGCTACTTGACATGTGTAAGGCCGAGAAATAGGACTCCATGTTATCTGTTCATCAATTTCCTGAAATTATTAAGAAAAGTTATGTTGAGTAACATTTAAGAAATGATTTTAAGGTGGCAACAATACATCTTGACATTAATTTCAATAAAACTCGAGATATTTTAGTAAACATCTACTCACATGGATATACACTTTCTCCTGTTCAGGGACTGACACTTTAAGGGTCCCCAGAATGTAACTTTCAACACCAGTTTTTACAAACGATGTGAAACGATTGAAATTTTTCTTTCCTACAGTTCCTTTGCTATCAAATTTTCCTGTAATCACAATATTTGAAAGATAAACTTACTGTGAGTAATAACAGTGACAGACCAAATTCAATATAACCATACCTATTATAACTTGTGATAACAAAACATGTAATCTGTAAATTCTCCTTGTGCAAAAAGATTTTGCTTGTAATAAGAGTAAGCCCTTTGACCTAATTTCTTAATTGGTACATGGTAATACTTTATTTTGTAAATTTTGAACAGGATATGTATTATCAAACACTTGTTAAAGACAATTGCACAAATACCCCAAAAACAATATTTGCTTAATGAACATAGCCTCCATTGTCCATATCACATCATTGGCATTTAATGCTTTTGAAAATCGTTAATTGCTTTAACAAAAAATGGAAAAAGGATAGAAATAGTTTAAAACAATCAACTTTTACTATTCTGTATAAAACAATAAACGTTGGATCTTACCTAATGAACTAACATCCCCAGCACTTTCAGATTTTTGAACCATTCCCATATTAGAGTAAGCATTGGGATTTGCTTGTTGAGTTCCACCTCCTTCAGAATCATCATCCCATTCATCATCCCAGTAATCTTGAGCTTCATAGGCCTAAAAGAACAAATTTTAATATTACACTTATATTGACAGATATATTTGAAAAATGTGTTATAAAAAGTTACCTGTTGTGAATTGTGTTGCTGCTCTGCAGATACTCCCCAGCTATCTTGTTCAGCAGCACCAAGTTCAGTGTATGCATCAGGGAGTGGTGGAGGAGGCATAGAAGGTGGCTGACTTCCAGTGATTTCCTGGAAATAGTAACTGAATTAATTATACAATAGATATATTTACCACTACTTTCAGAAACTAATATAAATCAATGTTGCTAAAGGCTTCAAAATTGTGCACTGTTCACACATAAGAAAGAGTTGGTCTAGGGACCTGTATAATCTATGGGTATCCCTGCTTCAAGTTCACTTTGTATTTTCAACCATTCCAAAATACATGCAACAATGGTTATGGGCATGACCAATAAGCAGGAGATTGTGATCTATTTTATTGGTGTGCCTTCATAACATACGACCAAAACTACATGATAAAGTGGCCTTTATTTCGCCTTCTTGTGTGTGTGTGTGTGTGTGTGTGTGTGTGTGGGGGGGTAAATGAATGTTTGACCTGCAACTCATTCAATTTAATTGCTTCACAGCCTCATGATGCTTAAATCTCGTGGCAGAGAAACACACAAGCATTACTAATTCCAATGTCATGGATATAAAAACAGAGCAACTGCCTAGAGTAACATCCTCAAGTGCCATTTAATACAAATGAGGGTAACACACAGCTTTATGGCCCCCTGCAAAGATGAATTTCCTGAGCTGTGATTACAACACCTTGGACTTCTGAGCTCCACACACAAATATTTGCTGAAATTTATCACAAGAGTTATAGGTATTTGTACATGGTCGGTGGAAACTTTGGTTGATACAAGCATTAATGTCTACAGGCAGAGTTATCTTGTTTTCACCATGATCTTCACCAAACTGCTGATACAAGTCCTTCGTTTTTTTCTGGTTTAGGTCAACTAAGACATTTCCAGTTTGCAGCTTGCTGTCTGGATCAGTGGCTGCTGATCTTTAAAATAGTGGAATGTACTCTTCACCAGATCAATTTTTCCTATACAATTTTAATAGTTGGAACTTGGCATCCTTGATTGTCAATGCTCGTTACAGAAAATAAATGACAATACAAGCCCTCAGCAAGAAACCTTTCATTACATGTTAACTTGTATTCTTTGACCACTTTGTCAAACAGCTATTGCTCAAAGTAGTTTGCTTTCCTGCCACAAATCTTGGCATTGGACAGAATTAAAATTGTATCCCTTAGCCACAAAACTTGTGATGTTGACTTGACAAAGCCATTTCTACATGAAACTATATGAAAAACAAGTCACTTTGATCTCTCAGCTTCCGAGGCCTTTGCCACCCACACAGTAATTATATCTTTCACACAATGTTTGACATGGTTACTTACGTACATGCATTATTGATTTTAGAACATGAACGATAAGTGAAAATAAAAAAAGTAATTTTTGTACTAGATTGTTAATTACTTGAAGTGTGAATACATTTGTATTTTAATATATGAAATTATTAACAGCATATCTGATGACTGTAGAAGAAATGTTGAACACTATAATTGAACTATAGAAGATGATTCCCCCCCGACCCTTACCTCAGCTACAGGGACAAAAAGTATTCAAGTGTAGCAATGTCAATTATTGAAATCTCTGTCACAAATTTTTCTGAACTTTCTAAGAATTAAACAAAAAGTAAGTAATACCTGGAAAGAGGACAAATGCATCTGCTCTTTTTCCATAGACTGCCACACGTTAAGTATTTATTAAACATAACAAAAACTTGCTGTGTTTTTTTTAGGGGGGAGGGAGGATGGATCAACTCCATATACACTCTAATAAATCTAAATTTTCAAACTATTTAAGTAAACACAAACTTTTTTGAAAATAAATTTGAATAAACTTAACATCTGAACGATTTGCAGGACTTACCATTTGCATTTGATTAAATGATAACAATTTCTCACTTAAAAAGTTGGCCTTTTCCCTTAAATACTAACAATTTACGATTTGTATGCAGACACAAATTTTGCAGGTATACCAAATGATTTTGCTACATCCTACTTTCTCATTTTCTCTTTCTACATCTCAGAGTGTTTCAACTTCCCCCTCCCCAAGAGTTCAACTGCTGGACGCCACATGCTTTTACATTTCTAATACAAAATTATCAATGGTTCTATAACTCCAAAATTCATGACAACCAAGCGCTCTTATTTCTTCACTGACAATCCTACCACCTACAATCCTAAATCCCTAATCCTTTCTTCTACAATTCTAAAATTTGTATTCTTGCAGTTCTTTCAGTTCAATAAGAGTTTGGATCTTTCTTAGGCTATTTTTTATCATTGTCTACTAAATGCCAACTTCAAATTAATCTTCAAAAATTTGAATTAAACATAATATCCTTTTAGTATAATTTTCAAGAAGTTAATGAGAAACATACTTCTCATCCAATTTTGAATTAACCAGAGTCCACAGTATCAGAAGAAGCCACTCTTCCACTGATCTATCTCAGGTTTTTTTGAAGGTGCATGGCAAACAAATTTAAATCAAATTTCATGCATGTCCGTAAAGCAGCAGGAAACTATTCAGTTTGTTAAATATCATTTTAATGAACAGTTTTCAAAATGTTAACACGATTACAAATACATTGCTTAAAAAGCTAATTAATGCAATAAATGAATTACTACAAATTCCATGAATATTTTGCACTACAAACTAAATATAATGTCAATGATCGCAAAAAAACTAAATTGTAGATACATGAAAATCCACACATTAAAAATATAAAACACTGCCATACTTCTAGTTATAAAAAACAACAACACATTAATTAAAATCCAAAGTTGCCTACCTCAACATAAGCAGCAGGAAATAAACCTGTCTGTCCAGCTTGATTACTACCTTCCCACCAACCATCACCCACATTTTGTCTGGTTAATGTAAGGATTTCACCAGGAACAATTGATAATTCTGCTGTTCCTGGTTCACCCGTAAATTCATATATAGCTCGAACCTAGATCATAAAATTATTATGAAAAATATATTAGAAACTGAAGATGAAGGGACATAGCTCTCTACAATGATTTTACACGACTTAACATACATAGGTAGCACACAAGAGAAACTGCCATCCAAAGAAAACAATTTGACATCACTGTCAAAATAAATCTTTATATACAAAAGCTCATAGGTTTCATGAAATTTCTAATAAGATTATATCAATTTGACAATTTTCTCGGCAATCCCCCTTGAAACGTGATTACAATAATGCTTAATTGGTGCAAATTTGAATGTAATGTTGGGGACAAAAGGTATTGAACGAAATTACTCTCATCTAAAATATTAAAATATAAAATTTTAAGTAAACGTGTAAAATTATTGCTGACGCAAAAATTGTCATGAGCAACATACAACCAAGAGAAAATCACGATACAGACATCTAAAATATAAAAAAAATTGCACAGCAGCACAGCAATCCCAAGTCAAAAGAATGAATACATGACAACAAACAATCAATTTAAAAAACATATCGGGATGTCATTAAGATGATCTCAACGTATGATTTGGTTGTTAGGAAAGAAAGGAACAATAAAATAATGAACGTTAATTAAAAAGTGTAACTTAAACATCTTCAAATTATAAATTAACTGCTTACGTGTACCAAATGTCACACATATTGGTTCTATTCGCCCAACCAATTAACAATAAAAACAAAAACACAAGAACGGTGGAATTTTCTTCTTCCACAACAAATGTTAAAAAAAATATTCTTCCGAAAAATGCCACAAGGCAGATCTTACCACATCAACTCACCTGAATGCCCGCCATTTTAACATTGCATGTTGACACTGACGTCACATACCCTTACTCGAAATTCATGATTTCGCTTAGTTTTGACTACACCATGTTACACATTTCTCGATATAGTTGGCATTGATGGCTGCAGAGTGCAGTTCTAATTGACTTGTGCTGCTACAGTGGTGGGATTGGTAACTTCTATTCAACTGTCAAAGATAAAACGTGACAGTGAGGGTATGATAGTGAATGAGTTATTTCCTCTAGATAAAATTTGTTCCAGTGAACGCTGTAACACCTAGCAATTTCCTGAAATCCTTAAAGAAACAATGTGGAAATTAACATTTTCATCGCGAATTTTGTCGAACCCGGTGTTAAGTAAAAAAAAAAACAAAAACAAACTTAACCACGAAGTATTTGCTTGTTGAGAAACGGCAAGGATGAGCAATGTCTCACCAGATATTCTTAATTTATTTTCTCCAGAACAGTTCTTCCCGGTTCATAACTTTAAAACAAATCGTTAATTTATCGGTATTTATCCATTTATTAAATTACTCGTGGACATGAATACTTACAGGGTTTACAACTTTAGGCAAACAAATTACATTTATTGCATGACAAGCAAATAAATTAGATGCGTGAGTACTGTTTTACAGAATTGTCCTAAAACTAAAATACACATGCGTTCTCCTTTGGTACATTCTTGGTATCAGTGAACGTAAGGGGCCAAAAGTAATCACATTTAATTTAATTTGTATTTCTTTATTTCATTTTCTGTTAGTATTTCTATGGGCATTAAGGAGGGAAATGCTCAGTTTCATAGAACGTTTTTTTTTAGCGAATATATTGAAGGGTTACGAATATATTAAAGTTTAATTATAATTTTTGTTCAACTGCGTTATTTCGTTGCAATGCAATTGGTAGCAATGAAAAAATGGTGGAGGTGAGACGTGCGCATAGTCTCTAGCCAACACAGGCTGTTGATTGCTGTTAATGTTCATTTGCTGTGATAGCCGATTTATTTCGGTGGGAAAGTTATGGGTGGGGTTATGGTTAGATTAGTGTTTGTTTTTTATTGTTGTGAATCCACTTAGTGAACTTGTGGATTTGTTTAGGACTTCATGGATGATATGAATTTGGACGAGTGAGTAATCAGTATATTTTAAGATAATTGAAGCGGTAATTTTTGTTTCCGTATAAATATTTATTACCTACGTATTTTAGAAATAAAACGTGTTTGAAGACTTTGTTTTGACACGTGCATGGTTCGTATTATTTGCGATTGGAGTATTGACTGGTTTCGTGGAAATATTCCTGTTTAACTTTTTGAATGTTTGGCAGAGTAATATTTATATAATATATATATAGAATTTATATAATAAAGTTAATCCTTATTTATTTTACTTAAGTAGGCGGAAACAATAATAATAATAATAATAATAATAATAATAATGATAATAATAATAATGATAGTAATGATAATAATAATAATGATAGTAATGATAATAATAATAATAATGATAAAAATAATAATAATTGCATATTCTTTGATACGGTTTTCTTATTTATCTGACAATTCAGCGGTGTTTTGACACACTGATTTTTTTTTAAATGTGTTAAATTTCTTCAGTAAATTACCAAAGTTTAAAATAATCATAGAGTTCTTTTTGAAGTACAATTTGTAAGAAATTCTTATAACTTTTTATTATTAACTGTAAATGATTTTCAAAAGTGTGCCAAATTGCTAATTATTCAATGTGAATATAGAAAAAAACCGTTCCATTTTTGGATTGCAAATTTTCATTTTTAAATTAATACCTTTTTTGTTGCTATTTATCCTTAGTTCATGCAATTGCGGGCATTATCGTATGATGAGAATTTTATTGAATCTTTAAATGATCATTTCATCTTGAATCATTTAAATGATTTTCTAGCTGTGATCTATTGGTCTAATTTTGTGAAGTGGTGGTATATAGTTTGTCATTACTTTTTATATGCATGTGATGATCATATTCTTAACATAACAAACTAAGGTTGTAGCTCTTGCAAGAAAAGTTTTTCAGGAACTGCAAATAACTTTTTTCTAATACTTATAGTTATAAGAGATGCATCAATACTCTCTGGCTATTTTTACCAATTCTATTTTCCCCATCCCTTCTTTGAAACAATTCTCTGGAGGAAAGAAAACAATATATTCCTCAATTTTCATTCGTAATGGATGAAATTTGTTTCCCTTGAAATAGAAAAACCTCCTCTTTGTAATGATATAGGTCAAAATTGAATTGCCCCATTTTAGTGCAGTCACAAGTACAAAATAGTATTTTTAATTCAAAAATGAAGAATTTCAAAGCTTTCTATGGTCTTTATTTCTCTAAAAAAAAAAAAAAAAAAAAAAAATTAACCTGCTTTAAATGTATGGACAATTTCCTTCAAAATAAAATTGGATTCTTTCCGAAGTTATGCTATTTGTTTTACAAAGTTAATTTTTATCTATTATATTATTTTGCATTTAAGCCAGATAATGTTCCACTCTTCATTGTGGCACTTCCACACAAACTGAATACTTGAGGAACAAAAATAACATTGATGGTTTGTGTTGACAAAAATCAGAATTTGTTGGCAATCTGAATGCAATATTACAATTTCTTTCTATGTAAAAAAAGAAATTAAATTTTGAGAATATTATACTTCATTGTAAAAGTAACTGCAGATATGCATTTATATGTATTTGCGATCAGTTGCAAAGTAAATATTGTTTTGAAAAAATTATATTTTCTTTGCAACTCCTCCAACCCATTGAATATCTGCCCCAGCCCATTTTTGTGGAAGAAAAATATCACAATTAACAATAATTTAATAAGCATTTTTTGGAGACTTTGATGATATGAAGTGGTAAACACGTTGGAAGATATGTGCGTGAAAGTTTGGAGCTGCAAGCTGACAAGATATAGTTTTGGAAAATTAATTTTGTCATTATCTACCTTAAATATTAGAGTTGAAGGAAGACGCCGAAAAAAACTAAGCCATTGCAATATTTCTAAAATTCAGAGAGCTGAAAGAGTCAGACTTTTAAGACAATTTTGGAACTGCTGAGGCTTCGTGTAAAGTATCTTACAAAGTTAAATTTTCAAAGGCGGCGAGATCGATTGGCAAAAATTAATTTTGGCGAAATCTATAAACAGTTTATGTGCTAGTGTTGTCTCAGACGTAATTCTTTGTAGACTAGAAAGTAAAAATAAACAAGTCGATCAAAAGAGGTTGGTGATTGAACACCTGTGATTGGAGGGGACCGATGTGCCAAAATGATAGACCACGAACATGTTCCAGAAACACAAAATCATATAAAATATCTTCATATGTATATGAAAGTATCTTTATCCAATACTCACCTAATCCAAGTGACAGAAGAGCGTTAATAGCACATTCTGGAGAAACTATCTTCATTAAGTTAAAAAAAAAATTACACTATTATATTTATACTCATATTAATTTGTTTACGTGAGAAATGTACACTAATAAACACACTACTCTCTGACGTGTGTCAGCTTATGTGACGATCTATCGTTTGTCAGTGCCCGCCTGTCGGTCAGTCGTTGTGTGTACCTGCCTGTCGGACTGTCGTTTGTCTGTCTGCCTGCGTACCTGTCAATCTGTCGTTTGTCTGTCTGTCTGCCTGCCTGCCCCCCGGTCTTCGCCCGGTCTGTCGGTCTATCGTTTTCTGCCTGCCTGTCGGTCTTCGTTTCTCCTGTCGGTCTCGGTCTGTCGTCTGCCTGTCGGTCTGTCGTCTGCCTGTCGGTCTGTCGTCTGCCTGTCGGTCTGTCGTCTGCCTGTCGGTCTGTCGTCTGCCTGTCGGTCTGTCGTCTGCCTGTCGGTCTGTCGTCTGCCTGTCGGTCTGTCGTCTGCCTGTCGGTCGGTCGTCTGCCTGTCGGTCTGTCGTCTGCCTGTCGGTCTGTCGTCTGCCTGTCGGTCTGTCGTCTGCCTGTCGGTCTGTCGTCTGCCTGTCGGTCTGTCGTCTGCCTGTCGGTCTGTCGTCTGTCTGTCGTCTGCCTGTCGCCTGTCTGTCGCCTGTCTGTCAGCCTGCTGGCCTGTCGCCTGCCGGTCGGCGTCTCCGTCTGCCTGCTTTCGGTCGGTCGGCCTCTGCAGCCGGTCAGTTGGCGTGTAGGACCTCCCTGCGTGCTGATCTGGTCGGTGTTTATCGATCGGTCGGTCGGTCAGTCAGTCAGTCTGTCATTCGGAGTGTTTACATGCCTGTGTGCCAACTCATTTCTATGGTGTTAATTACCTGGTTTAATTTTTTATGTATACATATCTATTAGTGCTGTTGAGAATTCATTTTATCTTACAAACTGTGAGGTGAAATGTTTTATTTTATGGTTATATTGATATTAAGAAAATTCCACGTCGACTCTTGACACATCTGTTCTTAGTGGACTGGGCAAAATGACGGCTGAATGACATGTTTGTTGACGATTCTCGAACTGTGCGTTTTAGTTTGGACGTTGCATTTTTTGTCGGCTTGTCTAGCAGTGGCCAGATAGACTCCTCCACGGAGAAGACTTCCGATGAAGTGTGACGTACATGGCTTCTGAGAAGAACCGCGGAAATGAAAACGAAATCTAATATTATAAAACCTAGTTTGTTCTCTTCGTGCTTATGGTTAATAATGGTTTGCGTGCCCTTTCCGAAGACCTCTGTTATCGGCGTTTTGTATACATTACTGAATTTGATTACATGTGGTGTCTTATACATTTTCTCGAAAACTCAAACGTTGTCTGTGAAAACGTGCTCAAAATTCTACATTTCCAGAAACGCTCAAACGCCACCTTTTCAAAAACGGCTTCAATTTTTTTTCTTCAATCTTTTTGTTCGGATAGCGCTAAATGTACTGAACAATATGAAATAAACGCTTTAATGCATCTGTTTGTTTTTCTTCAACAATTACACAAATGTAATTTGCTGAAATAAAGTCCTATTTCGATTCTACTAATAGGTATCCGAACAATTGAAAAAACATTTTAAAAATAGTTTTGGCGCCAATAGATGGCAGTGGTGAAGAGGGAAACCGAATAAAGAGCCTAGAATGAGTTGATCAAGAAACTAATCAGTACGAGAAAGTCTGTGCCATTCTGTAACACCATTAGATTAAGACAGATTTTAATGTAAACATCTGTAGCCTCAATTTTGTAGTATTGAAATATTAACTTATTGCAAATTTTCGAAAATACAGATGTCGGAAATCATTTGCCTACCTTTTCTACCTTCCTTTGATACATGAGAAAATTTAGAGAAAACATTTCGAGCGGATTTTTATACATTATATTTTAATACATTGCATTAATTTCAAGCACAAATTATACGAAAACTGCTGTTTTTTTTTTTCAAAAAGCTGTACATGACCTTTTTGAAAGAGCTGAAAATTTAGAATAGGCTTTAAAGCAAAAATCTCCAATTTCGTAATTTTTAACAAAAAAACAGAACAAAAAAAGATTCCTACCTCCGGATGAAAATAGGTGATTTCAAAAGAAACGATCACGCTGGTTGCGAAAATCATTATAAAAAGTTTCTTCATACAATATTCAAAAGACATGAACATATTTAGTATTTGGAATAAACAAAATCCTATGCTAATTTCCTCAATGTCACTACAGTAGTACAAAATTGTATGAGCATGGTTCATTTGCGGTAAGAACAAGTTACAACTGGAATACGCATATTCGTCCAATGATATGCCGATATTAAAATTGTTTGTAGGTAATCTCCACTACATTGGTAGAGCGAATGGCAATGATTTGAGTTTTCCATACAACCACAACCGAAGGTTAGTTGTACAATGACACAACACTAGTGAGCAGCCTATGGTTTATTCTGATCACAAACACGACACTGAAGTAAAAGGAATACGTAAGTTTTGTAATTTCGTATATTTTTTCCTTTGAAGTTGGGGTGTAAATCTTCCACAAACATATCAGAAGTTATCGGGTTGATTCGCACACTTTCGATGTGAAATGACGATTAGCATTTCTTTCGCATTGATTCAATTCTACAGATCATGTAGAGAATTTCACTTAAAAAACACAAAACTGTAATGGATTAATACATTTGAGACGCACGCGATCAGACACGAACTTCACGCACACTGCGTGTAGTTTCGCATGACACCAACTGGCTCAGAATCTGCCACCTCAGAAGTTGTATACTTACAATTAGTTTCTTTTGGTGACTGATACGCAGTAGGAAATATGATGGTACACGTGACTTGTTTTGAAAACGTCCTCTTAAGACCTACTCGTAATTGAGCGCGACTACCACTCGTGAGAATAAAGAAGGCAATCTTTGAATATAGAAGGTAAAATAATAAGAATAATAATAATATCATTAATAATAATATTAATATTATTATTAATAATAATAATTAATAATAATAATAATAATAATAATAATAATAATAATAATAATAATAATAATAATGAGAAACAACGAAAACCAAAGTTTGATCTCTCATGAAAGTGCCTTAGATGAACTGAACAAATACTTTATTTTAAAATAAATTTTATGCGTATCTTATAGGTGCAATTTAAATGTATTTGCTTTAATAGCAAAATACGCTGTGATTCGGTATAAAGTTACGGTATATTTAAAATCTCTGACATGATATAACGTTTTTATTTTGATATTCCTAATTAGTATAAAATTGAGTATGTTGCGCACTTTGCCTTCCTGGAGGTAAAATTCTTGTTCCCTAGTGTTATGTGTCAAAGACTTAAAATATATTTCATTGCAAAATATTGAATCTGAGATGAAAAACGTTTTGCTTATAAATCCATATTTTGCGTAATTTAGTGGTTTTGAAGCACTGTATTCACACAATATTTTTAAATATGACTGTTATTAGTTCAACACTTTATCTTAGAGTTGAAGGGACTTTTGCAAAATGATTTTCATGAAATGTGAAAGTTGGTTATCATGTATCAATGTTTTTCTGCTGGAGATTGCAAGCGACTGTTTAATTATGGCAAGGGACCGAACAAATTAAGACAAAAATGTATTTATTTGAATATTTTTCTTTTTTACTAAAGAACATTTATTTTTAAGTAAAACATGTTAATACATATTTTTTGAGTCCAGTATGCATATATCAAAACAAGCGTCTTCTATTTTAAGCCTATTTTTCTCGTCTGTCCATAGTGTATTTATTAACGAAAAACACGTTTGCAGGTGCATTGTATCCTCGCAGCACCGAACAAAAACTTGCCGTACATTTCATGTTCTTAATATTTATATTCTGCTGTGAAAACCATCCACCGTAGATTTGAAATCAGAATATTTATTTCCTTAAAAATTGACGAAGATAGTTGTGAAACCAATGACCAGGCCAGTTATTCATCACTCATTTAAGTTTCAAAGTGTTCATCTTTCATCACATTTCTAATTTGAGGTCCAACAGATGCTTTCTTTAAGCTTGACCTCTAAAGGAAAAGGAAAATTTGAATACCTTTAAAGCAATCTCCATTCTTATTCAGAGCCTTGACAAACTTCTGTTATACCACGCTTCATATGGAGTAGTAGAAAAAAATATTTTCACGATTAACAAAACTTATTTAATTTTTATGTCCGGGATTCAAAATGTTTCTGATTAATCAATCTCTTTTGACCCAGCGCAATTCACGAAACCTGCTATCCCATTCACATAGAAAGCAAAGGAACTTAGTAAATTCTAGGTGCAGTCCCAACAATATTCCAGTAACTTTAGAGTCTTCTCAGAAAACCCATTGGTGTTCTTCATAATTATTTTTTGTAATTTCTTCCATGTTTTCGTATATTTCCTTTAAATTAACAGAATGTGCTACTGGCACTGAGGCATATAGATTTCCGTTATGAAGGAGAATAGCTTTGAGGTTGCGTTTCGAAGAATCTATAAACAACCTCCATTGATCACTAACATATCTTATCCCAAATTTTGAAAGTACACCGTGAATGTTGTTGCAGTATACAAATTGGCCCTTTTTCGTGAAATAATCAAGGAACTCTTCTTCTTTCTTTTGATACCAGTAAAACGTGACTAGAGCGGGCATATTTTTCTCTTTCAACCGTGAGCCTAAAACCTGTGCCGCTTCGTTTGAGAGGCCAAGATTTCGCATCAAATCATTAAGTTCTTCTTTATTAAACAACGGAGATCTTCTCTCTTCTTTGGGGAAATCGGCAATGTCCATTTCACTATCACATCAGTCTGAATATACTGAGGATGATCTATTGCTCTACCACTCTCAAAAAAAACTTCCACTGCGCATGCTCGAACTTGTCCTCTCCCTCCAAAGCTCCGAATATTTCCCCGCCTGCCTGCGCTCTTTGTCATAACATAGCTCTCCCTCTGTCTTCTCTCGTGGGTCGCGCGGTAATTCAACACTGTGAGTTTGGTGATAACAAACTGATGAGTGAGAAGGATCAGACGAAAGGTAGCTTTCGTGTTTCTACAGTAGGGGTTGTCCAAACGATCAACAGAAAATAAGCCGTGTCTTGGAGAGTTTCGGTCTCCAGTCCCTATTTTACCGTGGCTAGTGAACAGTGACAGTGTTCTTTACACAGTAGCTCCTGTTATTAACAAAAACCCAATTATTACAAATAATTCAAAGTATATCCACTGAAAAACGATAGGTCGTTGATCAAATAATCATTGAACATGGCCACATTTGTCTCCGTCTTCCACCGTACCATCCAGATCTAAATCCAATAGAATTTGTTCGGGGATTTATAAAAGGGCGCGAGACAGCAGAAACAATTGGTGCATTCTTAAAAGAAAAGGAAACGTTTTGCACAGAGTTTTGAATACGATGTATTCATTTCTTTGGACACTCCTGGGAGTGCGAGTTCCTCTTTTGACGAAGAGGGCAGTAATGACGAGTGACGGTCAGCGCGATCGCTGCGTCTCGCAGTCGCCTCTTCTTGTCGCCTACGCGCTTCCCTTATCGCAGAGAGGGGAAATCTCAGATGCCGCAGGGTGGGGGCAGCTTACGAGACTTTACCAAAGGTACGACCGCCATGATGGTTTTTTTGCGAGCGGTTCAGCTATAGATGGTAGGTCATGTGGTGGGTGTGGTAAAGGAATGTCAAGACCATGTACTACGGGTCTAATGGCTAACCTAGGTTGTTATAGTAATATATTGCCAACGTTCATTTGAAATTTAATCAATCGTAAATTTCGCAGAAACTGTGGGCGATGTAAAGAACCAAATCCACATATTTAATGAGGTTGCAACACCGACTCATTGTCACTCTGCTTTTTAATCAGAAGCAGCGAGTTGTCGCAGCCGCGCGTTTACGTATGACTTGGCGCGTGCTAATTTGAAATACGAAAACCCAAAAATTTTGAAAAAACTGTGCGTGATAGAAAAAAAATTATATATCTAACCAAGATGAAAAACTGATTCATGATCACCCATTTTCATCAAAAGCGGCAAATCGTCGCAGCCCTGTGTAAGCGTCGCAGCACAGTGTCCGAATTGACAAGAGAAAGGCGAAAATGCACTTGCGAAGTCAAATGTGACTTGACAGGGTTGCGCACAAGGTTCTCTACCCAACTCTCAGCCCACAGTTTGTGAGCTAAGTAACACATTCAAAGACATTGGTCATTGAAGCCGTGTGCATACAGGTGAATTTACCAATCGTTTCGCTAACCATGTGCTCGAGAGAAAACAGGATTGCCTTCGCGCCAACTTTCGTTTAAATTCGCATTTCCCAAACCTTTTCTGGTCCTCAGAACTATTCTCGAGGACCTTCATGGAAGTGCCAATTACGTTGCTGTAGTTCACTTCGATAATACTAATCTTAAGATAGCTGGCTCTCCTTGCTGGCTAATCCACAATATTGAATAAGATACATTCGAAAAACAAGACAGTATTTCTTTTAATTAGGTTTGTAGTTATTCATATAGAGTAATAATGAAAGACGTATTTAGCAACATTTTCTCATCAATATGTGGGTAAATAAGAATATTTCATTTCAATTGGCAGGAGCACGTCAGCATTAGCAGCAGATAAATTCACAGGTCGACAGAATTTCAGCTTTTCTGCCCTTTGGAAAATGTATGGTACTTTTCAGTTGATGTTAGGGTAAAAAAGTGATATCATTCCTCCCAAAGTTTGCTTCAGTGGCTGGACGCGTGTAAAGGTGTTTTATATATTTTCAAAAATACATTAACTGTAATAAAATTAAAATTAACATACAAGAAATCAATATTAATTTTAGCAATTTAAGTGCGTGTCAATATGGTTTACATTAAAATGTATATTTTCCCAGAAACAAGTTTGTTTTTTTAATACCTGGTTTGCATACATAAATTCACACATCGTAGGCCACCTACGATATTATTTGTCCTTGGAATTACAGAAATGTACAAAATTGTTTTTTTAGTTTTTATTTGTGCCTGTATTTTTTTCTTTTGACACGCTATTTCAGAAGTTATTGCTTTAGACCAGGGGCGGACATGACCGCAAACGGCGGACATGGGCCACAGATTAGCCCGCGGGCTAAAGCGGCTGGCAACGGCGCCGAGAGACAAAGCGACGCAACAACTGGGGAAGTTGCTGAAGTTGCATCAAATGAGTTCCTGCCTCTTGAATGAGTCTTAGCGGCAGCGTCTTGAAGATATGACGGTAAAATGAGCTGTACAAAAACTGAATACCAATCTTCCACTTCCAAGAGTTTTAACCGCCCATAGAAAGAGTTGAATGTACGCCAGTGCTTGTCACGTTCCAAAGCTGATGTCATTAAAATTAGAAGCAAGAAAATGCACTGGCTACATTGTTATTTTTAAGTTTTTTTTGTTTTATTTTCTGAAGAAGTGGAATCTTGTTTGCAAGATTTGGCAATGTTGGAGATGGAATTTTGTATATTGGTTACTCTATATTTAATTGACATTGATACAGCAACTATTAATTTTCAATTATAGTGAATTGCCATCAGGTGTGATGAGCTATAAGATCGATTCTATTGTGCAAGAAAGTTATTTCTTTTATTAGAATTTCTCTCTCATGTTTCCAAAGTTTGCAGAAATGTGCTGGAAACCTCCCGTCTATGTTAGTCTACTGACGTTTACGAACAACTGTTTTGTTCTTGGAAGAAAATAAAAGCTAACTACAGAATTGATCTAGCTGATCACAGTTTGAAATGTCTTCTGAGCACTATTTGATTTGATTTACTTTGTAAAAGAACAGTGAAAACGGTAATATTAAAAATAGTTCCACACTATGAACTCGTAATGAAAAGGTCAAAAAAGTTTTCTGTATACTTCTATTTGATAAATGTTCATTGCGAATTCATCGTCTAGTCCATTTAATGGCTTTTAAAAACTATTAGTGTGTTTTATCTGTGCATACTTATATGCTATACAACAAGTTTGAAATAAAAATGCTCATATAAGGTAGCGTTCGTGTTTTTTTCCGTTCATTTATCGAGCTGCTAGAGGCGTTTCCCGTTTCAACTTGCCTCGGATTCCCGCCGCGCCTTTAAACAATAAGTTCAGGGCATCATAGAAAATAATTTGAGTTTTTACTTTAGCGAAAACAAAACTCGGACTTCTCTAGGATGTAACCTTAATATTGCCCCGAAAATGGGACGATGAATTCTGATATAATTTCGCCTGAACTACAAAGTAATATTAGAAAGTGCAAGTTAAGCAGGTAAAGTAACAATTTCTCCACAGAAAGTTTGGTGGGACGTCGATATCGAAAACTTTTCTGTCCGTCTGTTAAAAAACTTTAGCGCCGGAAACAAAATCTTCTGCTACAATTTATTCCTAGAAGTGTACTATTAAACCGAAATATCTTAGATTAACAATGAACGTGTAAGAAATGTTTGGGAAAAAAAGAAAAAAAATGCAAGTTTCGAAATTTCCGAGGTATCGGCCCTATTCCATATTGTTAAGCGTACATTGCTCTAATGTAGAAAAAAATGTTTTAAAAAATGACCCATTCTGAGAAAATTTCAAAAATGTCCTAGGGGATTCATGTTACTCCCGTCCCCCGAAGTTAAAAGATCCATATCAAATTCGAGAGAAAGGATCTGATCGATCGGGAGCCATTCCACGTCAAATCGCACAAAAAAGACCAAAATTTGACCTTCATATTTTTAATTATTTTCTATTTTTTTTCTATTTATAATATGGATCAAGTAAGTTAACATGTGTAATTGTTTCTAACTTCATTATTTTCGGAAATTGCATAATGAAAGTTGCTAAAAATGACGCGCATCACTAAATTAAAATATCGCATATTTGAATACACTAATTATAGAAACTTCTTTCAAATTTATTTATTTGTTTATTTAGTCAAAAACTGTATGTGACGTATGGGGGAGAAAATCATCTGCGCACGCTTTCTTGAGTTTCAGAATCCCTTCCCAACAATTTAACTATTAATAGTTGAAAGATGAAAAATAATAGTAATAATAATAACAAATTTAAAAAAGCAAGAGATTAACATTTCAAAAACAAGACATTTTCGTTGCCAAAATATAGAGAACGTATTTTTAACGGTAAAGGAACAAACATTTTATTTTTCTGTATTGTTAACAAAATAGAAACTCACTCTAAGCTCTACTACCATTACAAGCAAAAGGAAAGTTCAACAAATTCCATTCGAAACTTAAACACCTGTTTATTTTTTAGATTTTGCAAAACATTTAATTTCTTGAATTTTCAATTTTTTTAACAAAATTTAAATTTTGAAAATTGAATATTTTTTGTTAACTCGATTAGATAAAATTAAAAAATAATAATAAACGCACTAGAATATTATTGACAACTCCAGAAAAAATCAAAGTGGGATCTCAGTAACTTTAAACAACATAATTGTTTTACGAACCAGTGTGAAGTAGATTCCTGTAATCGCGTTTTTGGCATTACTTGCCGTCGGTTTCTTCAGGTGAGCCGTAATTTAATAACTTCTTGAAGTAGTATAACTTCACGATTGTATTTGGTTATTAAATGACGGATACTTGACTCACGTTTTGACTAGTTCGACATTTTCTGGTCCCTCACAACTCGCTTAAAATTTATGTACTGGCTTATCTTAGAATTCCTGAACTTACGTCACAATGCATAGTCCTAATGTTTTACCGAATTTACTTTCAGGTTTGGACGAAGTTCCATTTTCTTCAGCAAACTTTTTAGCCACTTTTGATCATGTGTTCGGATGCTGCAGAGTGTCGTTTAATTTTCAACGTCTTGTGATCTGTTGAGTGAAAAGAATCGATAAGTTTCTTAATATCTGTGTCTGATTTTTTTTAATTGATGTCGAAGGATCTTCACTGTGAAAAAAATTATGTGATAGCACTTTGTACTGTCTAAAATTTTTCTTGGGGGTACCAGTTTTGTTGCAATTTTCTTTTCTTAGCGCGGATTTCTCCTATTGCAATTACTCTTGTTCATCTTCTCTGCATTCATTTCGGAGACACTTTATGAACTCTCTGGAGTTCTTAAATGGTCATTTCCTTGATTTCCACAGTTTTCACTATATTCACTGGACTTTTCGCTATTTTCGTTAATGCCACGGGAGTCTCTGAGCTCGACGCACTCTTCACTAACAAAAATCATTTTTGGAAGCCGACTCCATTTTCCCGACATGAATCACAAATTCTCCAATCTAATGACTCCTCTAAATCAAATTTCAGTAGTAAATCGTGGTTTACGCAACGTGCAGATTTTCTTTTCTTAAAATCATGATCAAAAAGATTAAATTGATCTGTCGTATTTCATACGGTGATCGCCACTCATTTTTGCACAATGAACACACGATTCACAGAACAAACTCTAGCACTCTTCTCTTTATCAGATGCGTATTGCGACTGTTCATAAAATTTTACTGGTTTCCCTTGACAACTGGTCTGTTGTATTTCACGGGCAAGTAAATCAGGCAGGCCACCCCATCCATCCTTTTGTATTTTGCAAAGGGACTCAGCAAAAAAATTCGTTTCACTGTTGCCCATCCCTTCCAGGGACGTGAAACCCTAATCCGGTAGAAGTCATTATTTTCATTGTTCTTGGGCACTTGTACCAAAGACTGGTCGAACACAATTCTTTAGTACAGTGGCAAAAAGCGCGCGCCCACATACTTTGTTTCTTGTTGTATTTTGTCTCTGTGTTGTTTTTTATTTTGCTCTATTTTCAAGAGCAAATCAACTGCAGACTTGAGCTATTTTCCCTCATCTTGTCCTTTGTGAAATATTATACTTGCTGCCGAATTATACAGTCCAAATGATAAATTGTACATTAAATAACATTGTTAAAATTAATTTCTTTTTTAATGCTCAGTATTGTTACATCCACAAAACACTGTTTGTAAAACATTATTTTATTATCATTTATGTACAAGGCAAATTCTCTAGTTAACATATTCTTTAGTTAACATGTTCCCTTTGGTACGCCTTTCCTGCTGGCGTCCTGTCTTGGGACGCTGCGTCGATCCATGTGTCAGGCTCCGGGCCCTTTCCTTAGACCGGGCGTCACGCCGTCTCCCTACGGCGTAGATGCAGAGGGGGCGGTCGTTCACCGCCATCGGCCCGCGCCCTCCTTAGGCGGGCGTCACGCCGTCTCCCAACGGTGTAGATACAGAGGGGCGGTCGGTTCCCCGCCACTGCCTCTTGCTGCTCCGTGTGCGCTCCTACGCCACGGTTTCCACTCACTGACTGGATCCGGACTCTGCCTTCTCGTTGCGAGGGGGCTCGCTATATACCCCCTTGGGGGCTGAGGCTCGCCGGCTGGG
Source organism: Teleogryllus oceanicus (assembly GCA_964035755.1). Lineage (NCBI taxonomy): Eukaryota > Metazoa > Arthropoda > Insecta > Orthoptera > Gryllidae > Teleogryllus > Teleogryllus oceanicus. The sequence continues at coordinate 256,314,108 of CAXIVR010000001.1, read as the reverse complement.
CCCGCCGCCGAGGATGGCGGCGAGTCTCCGCACACTCATACTGGCGTGACGGCCCGCGCGCTTCCCGCCTTTAGGAGGCTCGGTGGCGGGACTTACGAAAGCGCGCTGGCGGTCACAAGTATAGTCCCTAATTTTATAGAAACAGTTATGCATACAAAACGAGGTTTTTATCAATTTTAATCGTTTAATGTCATCTGGCTAAGTGTTGTAAAATAATGTACGTATATTGTATGTGAATTTTTCGTAGTGAGTTGCTGTTAATGTCACCTGATGAATATGATTACTACGTCGAGTGTTATAATTACAGAGATCGGCTGAAATTATATTCCCGCCCGTAAGTTATTTTTGACAAACTACTCATTCCATCAAGTGACAAGATGTTTAAATTCTATATTAATAAAGAGAAGCTTACAAGAACCACGTGGGTGGGATTTGGTTCTTCGTACAATTCTTTTTTGTATCATAAAAGACTGGGTGCTATAAGATGTATTTCCCCAGAATATTATGCCATGTCTCAGACTGGAATGAACATTCGCGAAATATACACAACGAGCAGTATGAAGGCGGACTGAATTTGAACGCATTCTGAACGCGTAAACTTCATTTTGTGTTCAATTCATTTAAATGGAAGTTACATTTGAGGTTTGACTGAATTGAGACACCTAGAAATTTTGTTACCTTAACATCAGTCAATGGCACACTTTCATCTTCAGTGTAGTACAGAATTGTTTATTTGAAACGGAAAACTGGATTGAAAGGTTTCTTTTAATTTACTATTAATTTGTTATTACGCAAAGCAAATTTGAAACATCTGGAATTGTACCATTTACGGTTTCTTTATTGCAAAGAATGTATCATCCGCAAATAGAACTGCTCTTCCGTTTCGAATCGTCGACGGCGTATCGTTTACATATAGTAGGAAGAGAACAGGGTCTAATATCGAACCCTGCGAGACTCCATGTGCAATTGACAATGAATTGAAAAGGTGTGTACATAGTGTTCCATCATTCCAGTTAGGAATTCTACTCTCTGAGATCGTTGCTTAAGATACGAACATAACCAATCTACTGCAATATCACGGATTCCATACGAAGGTAATTTTGAAAGTAAAATGTTATGATCAATGACGTCAAAAGTTTTTGAGAGATCTAAAAATATTCCAATAAGGGTTTCGTTTTGATCCATGGATGAAGCAAAATCTTTCAAGAAATAAATTATGGCTGCTTGAGAAAATTTTGATTTCCGAAATCCATGTTGGCTTTTTGAAAACACGTCGTGTTTACTGAGAAAGGTACGTAATTCGTACGTAAAAGAATCTGATATTTTTTGTAAAAACTGACAATAGGGAAATTAGCCGATAATTTTCAATTTCTTTTTTGTTACCTTCTTGAAGAGCCGCTTAATCTTATCCATTTTGAAAATAGTTGGAAATGTTCCGGTGCTGAAGGATGCATTAAATTTGTGAGTTACGTGTGGCAGGCGCACATGTCTTTCACGAACTCCTTTTGGAGACCAGGTACCTTCGACGCGTTTCTTCGGCATTGCAGGTGTAATTTCCCTTTTTTTCTGGAGCGTGTGATTTTAAGTCACTCCTATTGGCTCCGCACTCAGTCATCTTGATATTCAACTCTTTTAGAAATAGTTTCTTCTGTTCTTCATAGCGTTTTTAATTTTGTGATGCTTCGAAGAGAGAGCTTAGGTTTCTTCCCACATTTTATTACCCTTGTTTCCTTTTCTCTCTCTCGTTTCTTGCAGTACTGATTCTACGAACGGATTTCTATCTTTTTGCTAGCCTCGTAACATTGCCTTTGCCTATAGCTACATTCTTCCATGCCAATTTCAACTCCAACTGTACGCGGGAAGAGATCATTGCTCTTTCCCCTTTTGCACTGCTAAAGCATTATATTTTAAAATTGCATAATTACACAAATCCACTCCCATTATCTGACCCACAACAACTCTTAAAGTCGGTGAATGTCGCACTTCTTAAGAGAACGACACCATATGGGGTGTTTCGATAAACGAAACAATTGTTTATCAGTGACGCTTTCGCATCAGAAATGTCAAGTTATTCGAGGGGAATGGTAGATTAACTCTTCAAAATGACTTTCGGTGTTACAGAAATCTCCAAAAGAAAACTGAAGGCATAGTCCATTATAAATCTCCCGTCTACTCGAAAAATGGTTTTCGATGATACTCCAAAAGAACGAGTTTCTCATTTTCATTTTCTTGGATGTGAAATGAGTTAGGATGCCGGTAGGGGCATTGAAAATAAAACGAATAGATTCCAATCTATGTGTGGGATAGTAAATAGAATCCTCGGGAACAAATGACGAGAAGACACAGAAATCAAATTATACAATGCGTCTCCCTGCAGCTGCGATTACTGAGAAAAGTTAAAAGCTGAATTAAATATGATCTCTAGATCTCGAAATTTTAAGCACAAAATATTGATGATTTAGACACGTAAAATAAGTATGAAATTAGGCTCTATTACGCATCAAAAGCACCGTTTTAGGCCCTTAAAATAGGTTACAAAATGATTAAAATAGGCATTTAAAAGCATTAGACATGAAAAGTTATGTTTCTGGCATTTAAAACTGATCAAAGGATAAAATTAAGCACGTTTTATTATTCAGAAAAGTAAAGTATTTTTAAGGGACACTTCACGCATATTATTTTATTCACAGTATATAATCAAGATTTTCTCCAAATTTTGTTCAGTAATACTGCCTTATCTGTTAAAATTTTGAAAAGGACTTTTCCCTTGACACTGATATTATAGGAGCAAACTTAAATTTAATCCAATTTCTCATGCTCATGCTTCTGGAACTTACCCTACCTCCCTCACCAGAACTTGTACCACACGACCTATTACACCATATCCAGGGTTGCTTTTATTACGATCTTCCATTTGCACATCACTTTGTCCCCATCGGCTCCCTTAGGAGCACTAAGTTTCACTACGGCGTCTTGCACCATTCACACTTGATCTGTAAAAATGTTTTCCTTTGCGTTCCTGCTTGGCTATTGTTCAGGACAGGAATGCAAAAATTGTATTTTGCTGGGCAGTTATTTTGTAAGCTTTGCATTTCCAACAGAAGGCTTTTGCGGGAACTGTGTCTTTTCTCGCCTGGATTGCGTAAACCACGCACCGCAGCTATAAGCTTCAAACTTTAAACAGCACTGCTGCATCGGAAATAGGTGCAATTGTCTAAGAAGCGCGTGCTGACCGGTGACGAGCGTGCATCATTCACTTAATATTGACTTGCAGAGCTCCTTATGTTCGGACTGTTGCGTGAGAGATTTCGGAGCGTTGGCGACTGCGTAATCGACCAGGGAATATTCCCGTTTCGGTCAGTCCGAGAAAGTATTTGCGTTTCGGTACAAGTTTAAAAAATGGAGTAATTAAAATATGATAATTCTTCAGTATTACTTGTGTAAGGCAGTTCTAGGCAAACCAATACCAAAATAGGCAACAACTCCTTTTAGGTCATTTTAGGCACAATGAAATGCTTTCAGTAGATTTATTTTTTCATTTTTCGACATTAACGAAAGTAGCGGAACGTCAAGTAAAATCAGTGGAAAATCAAGAAAATGACAATTTAGCTCTTCAGATACTTCAAGTGTCAACGAAATGAATGTGGAGAAGATACACAAGATAGGAGAATCCCTCGTCAACGAAAGAAAATTGCAACAAAAATGGTGTCCCCAAGAGAAATTTTAGACAGTACAAGTGCTATTACAGATAATTTTTTCCAGACTGAAGATCCTTCGGCGTCAATTAAAATATTAAACAATAAAGATATTATTAAGAAACATCGATTCTTTTCACTCAATAGATCACAACACGTTAAAAATTCGAATTTTGACAATTTCTGAAAGTTGAACAATACAAATTAAACGGTACTCTGCAGCATCCGAACACATGATCAAAAGTGGCTAAAAGTTGGCTGAAGAAAATGGAATTTTTTCCAAACCTGAAAGTAAATTCGGTAAGACATTAGAACTGTGCATTTTGATGCATGTTCAGGAATTCTAAGGTACGCGAGTTATATTGAAAGTTAATTGTGAGAGACCAGAAAATTTCAAAATGTTAGTAAAAACGTAATTCAAGAATGCGTTTAATAACCAAATACAATTGTGAAGTTGCACCACCTCAAGAAATACTTAATTTACTGCTTCATCCGAAGAAACAGACGGCCTGTAACGCAAAAAAGCTTCTGTTTGGAGTAATCTACTACAGCCTGGTTCGTTAAAAAAAGTCAAGTTACTGAGATCCCACTTAGATTTTTTTTAGTTTTATCAACAATGCTCTGTTGTGTTTATAGAAATTTTTACATTTTTTTAATCTCATGGAGTGTACAAAAATATTCAATTTTCAAAATTGAAACTTAAGAAAATTCAGGAAATTAAATATTCTGCACAATCCCAAAAATTTAAACAGGTTTTAAGCTTCTAAAGGAAATTGAACCGAGTTTCTATAATTATTATTGGTCTATAATTCTTCTATAATTATATATTTGATCCATGTTATGAATAGAAAAATAATATAATTACAAATATAAAGGTCAAATTTTGGTCTTTTTTGTGCCATTTGGCGAGGAACGGCTCAGAGATCGCGCGCGGTCCGAGGCGCGTTTGTTAGGGTACTGATCCGGCATTCGCCTGGTGTTGATCGGAGAAACTAGGGAAAATACCGATCAGAGCAACCTACCGACAATTCTGCTCCAGACAGCGCCTGAATTCGACCTAGCTGACAACCTAGTATCGAAAATCCCATTGCCGTCGGGACTCTAACCTAAGACCTCCCGGTCAGAGGCATTGCAGTAACATCAGTTGATGCCTTGAGCCACCTCTCTCGGTTTCAGGTACAGGAACACCTGCAGGCTTTGATGAAGAGAATTTTAAACATCTTAATTCACAATGATCCACATCAGTGTACCCGCGAAATGGCGAATGTATTGAACCATCGTACATTTGAATTCAATGGGAAAATTAAATAATCGGGTTATGGACACGACATACTCTACGTCAATTATAGACAAATCAGAGCGTACTGAGATGTGAATTTTCGCTTGTTCGTCATCGATTGGCTCGAGATCAGCAACGACCATTCCTTTCCAATATCGTTACCGGTGACGGTGGTAGTATGTGATTGGTTTCGTTTTTGGTATAATGGTATCTTTGAGTTAATTTAGGAAAAAAGGAGTGGCCGAGCCCTAACAAAACACAAACTCCCCGAACAAATGTCAATTCGTATCCACAAAAGATTGTTGTGCACCTGGTGGCACGATGGAGATGTGGTGTTCTACGAATTGCTTCCTCGAGGTGTTACCATCACTGCTGACATTTATTATCAACAACAGAGTCGTCTTGCAGTTGCAACCCAAGAGAATCGACCAAGAAGTGGGCTGAAAAATGGTTACTGCTTGATATCGCCCATCCGCACTCTGCCAAGCTGGCGAAAGAAACTATTCAGCAGGACTGGGAAGTCATTAAATAGCCAGCGTATTCACCTGATCTTGTTCCATGAGATTTTCACCTTTTCCGTTCTATCGAACTAAGATCTAGGAACATCCATTCCGGATGAAAACGCTTTGAGACTTCGACGATAAAACGTCCATCGGACGGGTTTCATTATGAGTGTTAGCGGTTATTGTGCGAAGTGCACCTAGAGGACATATTTTAATAATATACAAATGTAGTTTACATACTATATTTTTTTCGAAACCATTACTAAAGTTTATTTATTTTACGTCAAAAACAGTTGAAACTGCGTATGACGTGCTATGAGAAGTGAATTCTGTGCACATTTTCAAAATTCTGTGATCCCTACACTGAGTCATATACTACATAAATTTTCAAAATTAAAAGAAAAAAAAAGCTCTCGTGTAATAAAATCTATTTTCAAGGATAAATAAGCAATAAATTTTGGGCTCTTATCTATGATGTCCTTAGTCAAGGAATAATACTTCCTGCCGCAACAATATGGAAACGATAATTTGAATAACTATATTTCCCAATGAATTCTAGAAGACGTGCACAGATAATGAAGTTACATTTATGTCCAGAAGCAAAACAAGGGGCCATCTCAGCATTTGCTCAATGGATCAGGGAAACTGGACGAAAAACCTGATCGAGATGGGGGTCATTGACACGGAGGTTGCAGTACAATACTTGTTACAGGTTGTTTATACACATTTATACAGTTCAAATGGTAAAAATTCATGATGTATCATTGTTCAAATTAATGTTACTTTTCTTGTGATGCTCAGTATAGTCTCTAATTGTATAGAAACAGTAATGCAGCCGAAACGATTTCACTTTGGATTTAAACCTTTCTATCGAATTCAATCGTTTAATGTCATCTGGCAAAGTGTTGTAAAATAATGTATGTGTATGTTGTATGTGAATTTTTCGTAGTGAGTTGCCGTTACTGTCACCTGATATATGAATTTTGTGTTCAATTCATTTAAATGGACGTTCCATTTAAGGTTTGACTGAATTGAGAGACCTAAAAATTTTGTTGCCTTAACATCAGTCAATGGTACAGTGTTCATTTTCAATGGAGCACAGAATTGTTTATTTGAAATGGAAAACTGCATTAAAACCGTTTTCTTTTCGTTTACTATTAATTTGTTACTTCGGAACCAATTTGAAACATCTGATATTGTACTATTTACGGTTTCTTTATTGCTAAGAATGTTCGTATTTTCCGCAAAGAGAACCGTTCTTCCGTTTCGAATCGTCGACGGCATATCGTTTACGTAAAGTACGAACAGAATAGAGCCTAAAATCGATCCTTGAGGAACTCCATGGCAAAGAGTCGGAAAGGTGCGTATGTGATGTTCCAGTACGTGATCAATCCAGTAAGGTATTTCCACTCTCTGAGATTGTGTTTAAGATACGAACATAACCAATCTAGTGCAATACCACGGATTCTGTATGAAGGTAAATTTGAAAGTAAGCGGTTATGATCAATGACGTCAAAAGCTTTTGAAAGATCTAAAAATAATCCAATAGGTGCCTCGTTTTGATCCAACGATGAAGCGACATAAGTTAAAAACTGAACTCCTGTATCAAACAACGTATCAAAAGAACACTGCGGTCACAAATAAATGTTGGTAGTAGAAAGATACAAGAGTGGCGCGATGTATAATTGAATTTTCCAAGAAAGATGGCAAAAGTTATGCCTGGGGAAACGGATCGTTTAATGCAAATGGCTAATTTATTTTTTCGGTATTATTAAAATTTATCGTTACGTATGGGTAATACAAAGAAGTTTCATTGAATTTTAAGAATTTTTGAATATTTTAATATGTGAGTAATATTTGTAATATTTTAATCCTGATGTTCGCAAGACCCTCGAAAATGAGCAATAATCATGACAATGACATACTTCTAAATAGCACTTAGTTTAGTTTAGACCTTATTTTACGTGGCGAGACTCGGGCCAACAGGCCTGCTCTTCCGTCTAACCACGCAATCTCGATACGCTCCTTTCACCACCTAGCGGAGAAAGGAGGTGGGCGATCTTGGGCGACGAAACTGGCGGATCTCAATTTTGCTCAGAGGCTTCTTTTAGGCTTGAGGATATTTTACATGCAGTAAATCTATGGGACAGCCGGCTTTTCTTCCCCTCCGAAGGAAGGGATTTTTTCGCTCTGAAAAATCCACGGCTTCGATCGGGTTTGAACCCGCGAACTCGGGTCCAACAGTCCGGTACGCTGACCGTTATACCACCGAATCCGCGCAGTACTTAATCTACGAAAATAAAATTTGGTGTAACATTACTTTTAATTCTGGAAATCTTATTTCGAAAATGTTCATAATACAAAACTAATAACTATTATACAAAATGGCAATAAACAATAATATAATACAAAACGAAAACATAGTGTGTGTTAAATTCAGTCTGTAAATGTTTTACCATTCTTCAAAACAACTGTAGAAGGGAATTACAAACGTTTGGCGTGCAAGACGCGACGCGTACGTGGGATGCAGTTTCGGAGATACACCGGAAACAAGATAACCTAAAGTCACTAATCGAAAGATGAGCGTCACTTCACAAGGCCAAGAACGTACGAAAGCATCTACAAATTTTCCGCTTATCATGATTATAACAATGACCAATTCACATTTCGTGTCGCGCTCACTGCCTGCGTAAATTCTAAAATGTATAAAACTCCAAAGACTCTTGATCTAAAAAATAATAGGAAGTAGATGCATGCCAATAACATTTTACAATATTTGATAATTAAGGATTCATACAAATTGGGGAAAAAAAATGGGTAGGGTGTCAATGAATTTCTCTTGTATCTTGTCTAATAAAAATAACTAATAAAATAATAACTAATAGAATGTTCATTAATACAATAATGACTAATAGAATAATGACTGATAGAATAATGGCTAATAAAATTAACTAATAGAATAAATAATAGAATATTGACTAATACAATAATGACTGATAGAATAATAATGACTGACTGATAGAATCTCTTTCCAAAGTTCACTTCTCGCATCCTTTTTCTTTGGCTTGTATTGTGGCGTCATGCGGTTGCAATAATACACAGACAAGAGTGGGTTAAATGATTGCTGGTATATTTACTAAATTCCACCACCGAAACAACCTTATTTACACAATTAAATTAACTTAAAAATACCCCACTACTCGGAGTAATCTGTCGCTGCGGCTTCCACACCACTACGCTCGTATATCATATCATTCGATGGCATGAAGCGCCGCGTCCTACTTACAGACTCGTCCTTGAGTCTCCCTGTCCTTACGGCAAACACATTGCCGGCCCTATCCGCCACGCTCGCGGCACGCACCCAACCAGGCATTCGCCAACCGGCTCCCTGCCAGATGCGCACTCCTCGAAGACTCGAAGCGAAAGAGATCCAAGCGTCCTCGCGCCCGGCGCTGGTAGCCCGCACCCCTTCCACGCCGCCTCCTAGCTTTTCCCCCAACGTCACATCAGCTCTCTCAATAACAAAGGCTAGCACGTGGACGCCTAACGTTTCGCCTACGCCACGCGGTCTCTCGTTGAAATGTGTTTGTATCCACGACGCTACAGTATTCACTGCTGGGAAGTTTGTTTTCTATCATAATTTTTTTTTTACTCTCTCATCACTGTACGCCACGTAGAACTTCGGGAAGGTTTCGAATACAGCACACTCGACCGAGTATCAGACACTCGAACGAGTCGCTGTTCGCCGCACCTCAGTGACATCCAGCGGCCAAAAGGTGAACTCTTTGGTGCAGCTAGCGTACTCGAGTAAAATGCTCGAATGCAGGGCAATAGCTCCCTTCAAAATAATGAACGCCCGTTTCTAGCGACATTAAAGCCGTATTTTCTTTTTTTGTTTTGACACCAGGTCTGAAAATATGTTGATGTGTTGTTAAAAGATATACTACTGACTTTACTGTAATTCCTTTTCTAGAAATGAGAATATCTAATAGTACATTGAAGAATGCTAGTGACAGAGGTCATGTACGCTGAAAGAATAGTAGGATTTGAACAGACCGGCATATTGTATGTAGTACAAACATTATTTGTGAATTCCTTGAGAACACAGGTAAAGATATGCCATTTAGTCATTGTTGGCAGTAGTCACTGTCTCTTCAATATTACACCGAGTATACGACAACCATTATATTGTACACATTCCTCCAAACGGCGAACGAGAGCCTTTATTTCACGATGGATGTCCATGGGGATTTTCGGCAAGGCTTCTCGTACCAGTGCTTAAGATCTGCCAATGTGTGAGGGCTTGTAGGCTTCTCTCTTTAGATATCTTCATAAGAAGAAATCAGGTGTAATCAAATCTGGCGTCCGCGCTGGCTAGTTGATGTCCCCAAATCTAGAAAATAATCGACCTTGAAAAGCAGGTCGCAAGATAGCCTTAGATTGTCATGCCTTAAGAGATGTTGCCCCATGCTGTTGGAACCTGGGCTAGGTTGGAAGAACATTTACCATATTCATATAGCGATCACGAGAGACTGGATTTTTATGCAAGTACATATTTTTTTGTCTTTCTACTTACAGTTCTCAAAATCTCTCTTGGCGAATCGTCGCCGTTCTAACACAATATCCAATTTTTTCGTTGAATGTTTTTACACATTTTGTTTTGCATTACATATTTTACTATTTTCACAAAATATATTTTGTTCTATCAATATTCTTCAATTTTATTACATTTTTATGAAATTTATTTTTTTAATCAGCATTTTCCCCTCGATATCACTGCGTGCTGTCGACTCCAGGTACGCTACTTAAAGACGCGGTTGGATGTTCTCCCAGTCCGGCGCGCCTGTTTCAGTTATCTCTTTGGCGAGAGGTGCGCGTCAGCAACTTAAGTTCATTTTCACCTTTAGGTGTGAAAAGTATCATTGACGCCGCTTTTCGATACCTTTAACATTAATTTCCGATAATCTTTGGCGATCGCCATCGTGTAACACTTAAATGAGAATACTGTACGTTGATGTTCATAGATATTGCAAGTTTGTCCGATAGCTTCAATTACGTCTAGTCTGGCTGCTAAACTACGGTCCTGGATAGCAATGGAGTTAGTTTTCACTACTGACCGGAAAGTTGTACGGTGCATAATGTGCGTTAACTTGTGCTCTCAAATGACTTTTAAAACGGTTTGTATTTTTAATTTTTTATTAATGTAATCGTGATATAATATGGATATAATATTACATATTATATCCATATTATTTATTACTTATTCATACTATTTCATTACATGTTTATGGACATATTTTGATTTTTATACTATATATTTTTCCAGTCTAGCGATCACCAGTAACTGTAGCAGCACAACCATTGTGGTCCTCCACTGTCACATGTTCACTATAATGCGGTTTGACATGTACTTCACGTGAGTTCTCTGGTGCATAGTACTGAACTTCTCGCTTGTTCACGCCTCTGTTAAGTTGAAAATGAGCCTCATCAGGTATCGCCAAGTTCTTCAAGTTTCGCGGTTTGGCTGCTAGACGACTAAGGAAATCCGTAGCCAACGTCCTTCGGGCAACTTTATCATTTTCTTTCAACAGTTGCACAACCTGCACCTTATATGGGTGGATTTGTAGATCATAATGGAAGATACTCTACAAAATACGTGTCGAAGGCGTATCTGACACGATCGCCGAGGACTTCGGATTAGTACTTGACGGACTTCTCTCTCCGCGCAGGGGTCCGTTGTTACCGAGGACGTCCTGGGCTATTCATGTAAAGGCTAGACGCATTGATACGAAATTAGCCATAACTGTAGGTCCGTCCATATGACCTTTCCCATTTTATTCCACCTACTTATGTCGCGCATGCGCGTACAGTGCGTCTGTATTACCTGACGCAAATCAGGCTATTCTTTCGGCGCAATCCTTTATTTTAAAGAGAATAATATTTACTTGTCTGTTTTTTGCACAAAATATAATAAATACATTACAATTCAAAATAAAATGTTCTCACAGGCAGATTCTTTAAAATTCTCTGTACCAATGATGTTTTTACTATTTTTTCTTCTGATTGTGCAATACAAATCCTAGGCATGTCGTGATATCCATTTTAATACCAATGAGGCACGGTGTGTACAGAAGATTCATCAACTTGCACGTGCATCTTTCAACTTCTTCATCTTCATGTCGATGAAACTCATCATGTAGACGTAGCTTAATATTTTGTGAAGACTTGTGGGGCATCACTGGTGATTGGTTTATCTAGTTGCTTAAACGCTCTTGTCCTAATGTTTTTCCTGTTTGCGTGTTCATTTCTGTCCATTTCCATTGGATGTGACGTTTTCTGTGTTAAAGTGTTTGCCTCAAATCTGGTGCTAGAAACTAAAATATGCGAAAAATTGACAGCAAAATGCCCATATGTTTCTGCCCCTGCCTGTCTGTATATATTGCTCGGTCGGTCTGGGGTCAACATTTGCGCCTAAAACATTCAACCGATTTTCTTTAACGATTTAAATTAACTCGAGGTCCTCTAGAGTTGGAAATATCTATTGATTTTTTGGGGAGATGGAGTACTTTATACGAAGCCTCAACATTTTCAAAATTTTCGCGAAAATGGCTACATTTTTTTATTAAACTTCATTCTTAGCATAAAGGACGCTTTAAGAGAATGATGCAAATGTCATTTTTGCTGATATCACCGATTTTTCAAAAATTGAAAGGATTCAAATTTTTCGGCAACTTCCTAAACCTACAGTCTTGAAGATAATTTTCTCCTTAATAAAATCTTTAAATAAAGAGATCTTTAAATAAGATCAGGAACAATTTTTCTAAAAAGTAGTTTTCGCGTAATTTTGTGTGAAATATCAGTAATTCTAATTTTTTTCTTCAAAAACTTTTCCATTTTTTTAAAATTATCTCGCATTCATGCAAAGACGGATACAAAAGCGGCACTAGTCTCAAATCCGGGGAAATCTGCATTTTCGAAAGTTGAAAAATTAATATTTCAAAGTTTCAAAATCGAAGGTAGAGATTTTTGCTTAAACAAATCTGATCTAAAAAGTTTAGATCGTGTACAACTTATTGAGAAAACTAGTAGTTTTTGCATGTAATTTGTGCTTGAAAGGTTTGCAATTTATAAAATAACATTTTCTCAAAAACTACTTCAAATTGTTGCCACAGGTAGAAAGAATGGCGCAAGTCTCATTTTCGTTGAACGCCCCGAGTTCTTGAAAAACGACGTGAAAGTATGTGCTGTTTTGGGATTTTACATGGGGGTTCAAAATTTTCCAAAAACTTGCTCCAAATTTTTTTATTAAAGTCTTCGGAAAGCGTCAAGGAAACTTAACCAAATGGCGCAGGTCTCATTTCCGGTCATATCTCAGAATTTTCGAAAATTGCCAAAGCTCAAAATTCTATACATTTAAACTAATTCGGGAATGCAATAACCGGCAGAGCTAGCTCAGAGGCATCATTACTCTTTCCAGCGACTGTTAGAAGGTTCTTTGTGTCGAGGCTCTGCATGGCGGATATTCGACACTAGCTAAATAGCTTGATCGAATTCAACCACTGGCTGGAAAAAATTCTACCGACCCATTGCTGACGGGTGGTTTCCGTTTCTCCAGTCAGTACCAGAAGAATTCAATATTACAAACCATGCATGCATGCACACACGCACACACGTACATGCATACACACATTTATTCACTATACTACGACGCATATTGGAAGACCGTGGGGAGCTTAGAGCTGTTCCGACTGGAGCGGTGTCCGCTGAGTAGAGGAGCATGGGAAGACTTCGAGTTGTAACATTATTATTTCAGAATAATTGTTCAGATCGTTTTGCTTCATTTCAATTTCATATTTTTTGTATTACTCGGCTACGTAGACGCATTAAGGCAGAGGAAGCGGGAACCACAAGGGAAACTTATTCAAGTTACTATTGGGCACTTCGGCAACATCCTGAAGTTGTCAAGGAAACAAGACTTCAAACAAACTTAATATTAAGTTAGAGCAATTCTTACAAAAATAAAACTGTAATTTGTGTAAAGAACGTTTATGTAGAATGAGTCATTTCAGGTGAAAAGTCTTTAAGTGTTTCCGAAGAAAAATATAGTTTTTCGGATACAAACGAAGAAAAATGCAAATTTGAGAATTGACAGAATCAGGTTCAAATTATGATAGGCCTATATCTCGCGCCGCCCTGCTATCGCTTCCGATAGTAGACCGTCAGCCGGCTTTAAGTATTGAAGTGCACTCGCTCGTCAGAAATGACGTTAATAACCAGTTTATTCAACAGCGCTTCGTCTTGGAAAATCGTATGAAGTGTCGGAGCAAGCTGCGACGAAAACGAAAACGAAAACAAAATAAAAATGGAAAATCAAACACTTTCTATGGAAATTACGCTGAGGCGGAAGTAGCAAAGAAATTATTTATTATCAATATTATGAGAAACGGATTTTTGTTCATTTGAAATGATTCACTCTAGTTGTTAAACAGATAATCACGGTTACCAAAAAGATATCAGAAGCTGGTTACGTTCTGTATTCACAAAGCGTCAATGGGCTAAAAATGTGGGGAGGGCAATGTCCCCACCTCAATATCGAATATGGTGGGGAGATGGGGGCAAAATCTCCACATTTCTAAAGTAGTGTAAAGTTTTATTTTACTGCGTATTTTCTATTGTCATTTCCTCAACGATGCGTAGCAAAGAAATAATTTAACTAAGTTTTATTAAAGATGTCGTTTTTTGTTACAGAATCGCAGAACAGGAACTCCTGAACGAAGCTAAAAGAGGAGCAGCTAGAGCATCAGTTTATGGTGCCCTAGGTTGGCAAAAATGCCCCCTTAAGCCCACCAACAAAGTATTTTTACAGAATATTTTACTCAGTACACTGTCAGCAAAGCGACGAAGAGATGCCGATTCAGATTCTGTAATGGACAGCCCTAAGAGAAGATTACTGGAAGCAGACTTCAGAGAAGCAAACAGCTTCAGAAATAGAATTGAAATGGATAAGAAATCTATGCCAGAAGAAAGACAGACTCTAGTCAACTTTCGTGACAGTGAAACTCAGAGTAAGAGTTCCAGAAAGTCTGATGGAAAAAGCTCAGGACAAAAGTATTCTAGAAGTTCAAGTTCTACTGTAGAGGTACATCCTTTTAGAAAACGGAGAAAAGAACATAGTAGTAGAAGAAGGAGTAGCAGTAGAAGCAGTAGTAGTAAATCAATGGTTTCTTCTAAGCACCATAAGGATTCTAAGAAATTGCCCCCTAAAAGACATAGACATTAAAAATACGTAAGTGCGATATGTGAAATACTGATGTCTAACAGTTGGTATATTTGTGTATTATTCCCTTTTGTGCACTAATGTTAAAGAGGTTTACCATTTTCATGTTTTGTTTCATGGTACATCTGAAACACTGAACTTGATTGCTGAGTGTTGTTTTTTTTAAAATCAGGATATATTTCTCTGGATTGCCAATTAATGAAAATCTTTAAAAAAATACCACCATTTATTACAATAATACTCCTAGCTGACGATGCTTTGTAATGATCACTTCTGTTGTTTAGTTCCTTTTGATATATGCAGTTGACATTATACATTGAAATATGTTAGATTCCAATAATATGACATGTGGGCTTTCTCCTGTAAAATTCATTCTAGCTCACTTCTGCAATTTAATGTTTAAAGTTTATGAATCTAAATACATGAAGGACCGCAATAAATAAATTTTATCTAATATACTTAATACAGAATATAGTTGGTTTGTAAATTTGAAATTAAACCATTAATTACAGTGATCAAAATGAAGTGGTAAAATAGATTTTGTAAATCACACAGAAACACCAATAAAAACAAAAAAATCATTAAACATATTGAAACTTGTATATTAAATTTTGTAGGGGGAAACTCCCTCCCGCAGTTATATTGGGATACCTCATGTCATGAGCTAGTGAATTATGAGGTTATTGATTTTACTTATTTACACAACTGTCGCTATCAATCTGTGTTTTTTCTCTGAAACAACAAAGCTTCTTTAATGGAATATTGTATGTGTTATCTTCCATTGGAAGTTCACAAATATTATTCGTTTTATGCAAAAATATTTATTGAAATGCCAATGTGATTTACATGAGCACGATCTCAAACAAGTTGAGTGTTATTCTCATATTGAGAAAGAAACCTCATTACAAGTATTGTATTAAAGTTAGTTGATATGTAATTTGTATTTATTTCGGCGAATGTGCATGCGTTGATGATGTTAATGTTCAAAAAGTTGACTGTAAGAGAATTGTGAATACGAGTGTTTAATGTTTATTTACAATTTAAGTACAGATCTATCAATAAAATATGTTCAGGTGTCTCATTCATTGTAAAGTGATTTTTGTATATTGCTTGGTATTGACATGTACATCTGACGAGACTATTTACATTTTTTCTGGGGATTACAAGATAAAATTATTTCAACCTTTACCTAATAACTCCTAAATAAGTCGCAATCAAGTTTAGTTGAACTTCATTTCACTGAGAATTTTCTTACCATGACATCTCATCAGCTTTCAAACCGATTAATTTTCAAATAGGCTGTACATTCGTTTTTTCGCAGATCGTTCTCACTCAGTCCCAGTCCGCCGTACCGTGTTCTGCTAACTGCTTGATTGCTTGCTGACACGGAACT
Organism: Teleogryllus oceanicus; assembly: GCA_964035755.1. Classification (NCBI taxonomy): domain Eukaryota; kingdom Metazoa; phylum Arthropoda; class Insecta; order Orthoptera; family Gryllidae; genus Teleogryllus; species Teleogryllus oceanicus. The sequence goes on along the minus strand of CAXIVR010000001.1, from coordinate 256,297,961 downwards.
AGTGAAATCCTTTGCCTGTGTATGATGGAATGCTTTTGAAGTGCTTTGCTGTCTATTTTCTGCATATCTCAATGTTATTTCCTAATTGTAGCTGAAAGGGAATTGTTGCGAGGTTGAATTAACATAATGCATTTTTAAGAACACCAAGAGGCGAATATTCACATACGACTCTGAAGAGCTAATTTCACAAATCATGAGGATGTGTAATGTTTAATAACGCACCAACCGCTGAATATAAATGTAACTAACTTTATTAAAATATGTTGCACTAGTTGGCATTATTAAGAAGTCTTCTATTGAGAATTGCTAAACTGATGGCGCACGGTTCCGAGCACAATTCATTGGTGGGCACGAGTGCATGGTCTTAAACGTTCGTTCTGGTGTGCGTTCCCATAGCTCTTTAACGGCTTCCTTCAGAGGCTGAGTGTTTTCTATTGACTCATTGCATGTCTCCATACGAGGCCCTCCACGTGGTTGAATTGTTATGGAGGAAACTTGCAAGTCAGCTCTCAAGTATTTTTACTCGGCAAAAGCTGTTGTACATGTGGACTGGCGTTGCCAATGAACGGGAATTATTCCAACTGAACAGTGAAGACACTGTTCATAGACTTGGAAAAAGACGCAAGTCAAAAACCTCTATCCGTTTAGCAATCCCTTTCAATTAATGGGATTGAATGATCTAACTTTTCGACATTGTGCCGAAATCACTGGTTAGACTATCGATGTATATGAAACCTCAACCTCTTAACTCGTCTTCGGACCAGCCCGTGTGTGGTGTGCGAACCCTGGAAATTCGCGGATGGATACGCATTGGTGAAACTGAGCATACTGGTCATTAGATCTGTGTACCTTCTTAAAAATGGATTTACAATCACATACGATCAACCACCACTAATTATTGTACTGATAAAATATAGTTTGATGTTACAATCGTATGTTAGCTCTCTAAGGCTGCAAACGTATATGGTAAAACATTGCTTTTACGTCTGTTCACTAGAGTTGGTACTTTAGTGTAAGATTTCCTCTTTTTTATGGGAGCAATCATGTACAGTCATGACACTCAGAAGAGGCCACATTTGCGATTGTTGCAATAGAGTTGACTGCTGAGTAGCGACTCGGCAGGTGAAGTGCTTATTCATCTTTTTTAGTGTGCACGTCCTTTACCTTTTCAAGAATTTATTTTGGTTCCTTTATTGGTCAAAATAAAATCGATCTCTTGCATTTCAAGTACGCGCGTACCTTTCGTATCGACTGAATTCGACATATTCGGTGCAACACTGCTTACGACGCGTGACCAACGAGAAAGTCTTTCTGGTTGACCACGTTACGCGTGACGCAGCTGACAATGCGACAGAAATGCTATAAGGAAGAGGTTGCCCGCATTAAATATTTGCTATTCATTTGTTGCAACTTTCATATATTTTTGGTTTGTAAAGAAATGTTGAACTGTCTAAATATCATTACGTTATTGTAGTGTTCATGACGACTTTTTTGTTGAAATATTTAATTTGTTGCAGTTATACGACAGTTTGTTTAGCATGCGTGCTACTTTTTGAAAAACCCTTGTGTTCAGCAGCATTTTTGCTGCTTTGGTGTTTCTACCATAGACAATGACAATTAGAACTTGAGATGACGCCGTCGTTTGTACTGAATATTATCACAGGTTTTTGGCCTGTCTTCTTCCAGTCGTTAAAGTGTAAATTAATTAGCACAACAAATTGTACCGATACAAGATAGTATCCTCCAAAACCCAGGGTGGAGTAACGTGCGCCATTCGAAGTGGTGTGATTAAAGTCTAACCAAGGACTGTAACAATAAGTTGTGCTGATGTCCTCTTCCGGACGGAATATTTTCGCAGAAAAAACTTATTATTCCTCAGATATCCTCAAAGAGCCGTTCTAATCCTAAAAAATGTCGACTGATCTGTATTGCGGACTTGCAATCAGCGGCTGTGAAACCACGGGGGGTTATTTTCCGCCACTTCATTCTCTCCTTGGATAAAGAATAGTATTTTAATCACTGCATTCTTTAAACAGATTCTTTTTGAACACTCAGTTAAATTCTTATTAGTTACATTATTTAATGTTCACTTTTTATTTATTATAGATTGTGGTTTAAATAAAAATACTGCTGTAAACTATTTACAAATTTTATTATCAGACAAGTGTTGCTCTGGTGCAAATCCAGGAACAGGAAGGGAAAGGGTACATGCACGGCAAAATGTACTTTTACAGAGAATTTCATTAGCAGTTATTGTAAATTCTCTTATAGAGTATAAATATTTTTTATTAAAACCTATTAATATGTAAACTATAATGAGCAAAAGAAAGAAGGGGAATATGTATTGAAACATGTCTGTCTAAAAGGGGGAAATGCTTGCCTTGGATTACTTCGCTTGTACTTGCACACAGCTCCTGAGTACGTGATTGTTTTATGGTAATTTATTATGAAATTCTGTTGCACTACCAAATGACAAAGTGTATTTAATCTGGGGGCTATGTAAAATTAGCTATAACAGGGTATCAACTTGTGAAGTGCTATAGATTTTTTAAACTAAATATTGTCCGCTTGAGGAGTAATCTTGTATATATGTACAAATTGATAAAATTTAATTTAAGAATGAATATTATTGTCCTAATCGTGTACAGTCTAAAACAAGAAAGGGTGTCGACTACATTTACATGCCCCATTTTCCATTGCATTTTTATACACATTTTACTAGTAGATAAATGAAACATACCACAAGGATAATGAAAACGTGTTTACTTATACATTTCATTGATTTTAATTTATTTGTTTTTATGTTGTACCAATTAGAAGAATGTCAGATGGCTTTTGGATCCCAAATCTTATACTTTCTCCACATTCTGTAAATGTGACATATTTTCTTTTAACATCTGAATTGTGTACTTCTTAAGGAGAATGACAATAAGCAAATGAGCAGTTAAACGTTATAATGATGGTAAATTAAAAAACATATTCGTATAGTTTTGTGAATTATATAATGTCCCATAAATGAAACGCGATAAAATTATGTATTCTTTTAATTAGTATGTAAATATGTTATGTAAATGCTGCTTCATTTTAATTTTGTATTAAGTGCCCAACAAGCAAGAAATAAATGTATAATTTATTGACGATCCAGCTTTTTAGGATTTTTCCACATTAATCTCAATGTATGCGAGAGCTTTATTTGGTACTGACCACTTGTGGTGTTGTCAAATTCATAAGCTCTCGCCTAGCTGAAAGAGTTTCCTGCCTTACAAGTACCGTTCCGCCGACGCGTCGGCGGAAATCTTAATCATCGACTTATCAAGCGTTAAATGTTTCATTCGGGTTTCAAACCCGATATTTTAATCTTGCCCATTCTCGTAACCCGATCCGCTTGCACTCACATCCCAGATCTGGGATAGCAAGTAACTTACACCGACCAGTCAGCGCTGGTAGCCTTCGCTAGGGGGCGATCGTACCCTGATTTCATGACTATTGGGCGGGCCGCAGGCCGGAACGCCGCGTTTCTGTCGTTCCTAGAATCGTAGTCCTGAAGGGTCCTCGGACCTGGGCAGGAGTTAGAATAATAGCTCTGAGGCTCAGGTCCCAACCCGGTAATACTACTGCCGAACGCCAACGTCCACCTGGTGGGGCAGTTTTGGCAAGTGTGTAATGGGAAACCTCTCATTAAAATTGTCCATGCCATTCTTTTTTATAACACTCGCCTTCTGATGAAAAGACTGCTGGAGTTGGAGGATAATAAAGGAGGTGGTGGAAATCAGCAAACACCTCCAAATCTTGAACGCTGACCGGGGCCTACTTCCCCACGATACCTGGAAATATTTAACCACGACTCCCGCGTCAGTGCGCGTGTCCTAATGCTCCTTCGCGTCCGAACACAGGCGGCCTCCCGGTCTCCCATCCCGGCGAGGGGGACAGGCATAACTTTTAAAGGGGGACAGTGTAACTTACAAAGCGCACTGGTTGTAAGGAAACAGGAAGGAAAGCACAAAACAAAGGCGATCGCTAGCCGCCTGGCTCGCCAGCTCTAAGTAATCCTGATGACAGTCCTTCAACCTATGTCTCTCAACAAAGGACCTATAATCTTACTAATACTCTCCAAAAGCGCTTCGCTGCGTGCAGCAAACATCGACCCGCTTCGAACTGACAATCTGTGCGTCATAAGAGCCCTTTTACAAATACAAATCACATACCCGCGTATTTATTACTTTTCGACAGCTAATAGCGTGATGTCTCAGATATCAATGGTGTCTGGAAGTTACATTTCAGAATTAAACGCGATGACTATAAGTAATTGGATTAACTCAATTCGGTTTCATGAAAGGCTGCTCGTTGGCCCTACAAACATCGCTAGACACAGATGTATCTCCCTGCCTTGCTCATCGATCCTCCCTCCATACAATTTTTTTTGACTTCTCTTGTGCTTTTGATAAGGTGAATCACCGCAGTTTCTAACAACCTGCTCTTTGTGCATTTTTCTCCACCAACCTGCACTTTTGACAAGCTGTCTCACTGGAAGAACATTCCTAATACGCTTCCAATCTCAACATTCCTTTTCTCGCCCATTTGAAACTGAATTTTTTATACCCTTCCTCCACGATCTACCAGCAACCCCTGGCCATAACGAGTATATGAACGTCGATGACGTGGCCCTAACAGCAACATCTTCACTATTGGAGCCATCAGCCGCCTTAAAACGGCCACGAACACACTGCACAGTACACAAGGAACGAAATCACGTCCTTCGAAGTGCCCATCAATAATATTCACATTGAAACACAAAGAACCTTCACTCCCACTTCAGGTGAAAGGAAACGGCATTTCTTGACGCAAATCAACAACATACGTAGGAATAAAATTGGTCCGTAAATTTATGGCATGTGAACTGCGCAGCAGCGGCAAAGATCACACACGCGTAGCTCGCCTTGCTCCACTCCTAAGAGCACAACACAATTTTAACGGATATGAAAAAATTTACCAAGCACCACGCCACAGTCGAAATGGAACAGCCTTCACACACATTTTCCAAAACCCCCACTCAATCTCGCTATTCCAAAAGTACCAACAATGCAATTCACATCAAGAACAAAACGACCCCCCACTAATATTCGCGTTGGGTTGGAAGTTTACAACCATAGAAGATTGTCATCTAAAACACATCATTAACCCTGCATGGCGCGTGCGGGCGGTGTTTAGACTTCCCTCTGAACATTTTTGTTTGCAAAATCTGTAGAAAGTGAAATTAGTCACTGAGAGACTTGATATTCCTTAGAGACACATTTACTCATCAGATTACTAGGCAGATTACTGCCTAGTTTAATTTTTTCAAATCTTTTGTGAAGTGTGCGATTTTGTTGAAACGTAAAGGATTGGAATCTTACAACAAGAAGTCGGCGACGACCCACAATAAACACTGCTCATAAATTGGATTTTGTAAATGTTCACTTTCTTGATAATGAAACCAGAAGATTCCCTAAAATAGTCTCGGGAACATTATATATTAAATTAAAAAGAAAGACATGAATTCGATGTTCGCATGCAACTTCACCAATGCATGCGATAAAATATTAGAATCAAACTATCGCAAATGATTTATTCGTCCATCTTTCAACCTCAACCCCATTAATCCCCCTTCCAGCATTGACTATCGCCCCTCCCCCTCCCTTTGTTCATCTTTCCCCTTCCCCCACCTCTCCCTTCCATTTACCTGCTTCATATGTCGAGTGCAAGGACTAAACCTCGCAGTAGTATTTGGCCATCGTACTCCACAACTGCCTGGTTTTGCCTAAGTGAAACAATTTTAACAATGAGTATACGAAACTGGTTCACAATGACGAAATTATAATTGATTAATTCTAGAATTTTTCTATTGAAATGTTATGGGCATATGTCCATGTTTGCCAAAATTGCTAATTATAATTTGTGAAAGGTAAGCTTCCACTCGTAGTGTTGCTTTCTGCTTGCACAATGTTTTTCTCTTTTTACAGCGATTAAAGTCATGTGTAAAATATTTATGTATTTTAATTATAATTTTAGCTACAACATATACCTAAAAATGGAGACGCAATGTTCTCTGAAACGTCAGGACCAAATGTGAAAAATAAACCAAGTTTATGTTGTGTTAATTTTAATTAATGTGACTGTTTTCTAATTATATCCTGATTGTCTACAAAGAATTGGAACTTTTTATCATTTAAAACTATGACAAGCAATCATTAAAAAATTGTTATTAAAGCAGAATTGTTTGATTTGTTAACAGAAAGTAACATCGGGTTAATTGTTATTTGAGAACATTTAACTATTACCTATTTTGATTGTTCCGTTAGCTGGAGTACTTTTTATGTTTAATTTTTAAATAAAAAGCTTTGAGTTAGCTTTGATATTATTTAGAATTAATTGTTATTACTTATGTTTGGTGAAAGACTTGATAAGTTTTTTTAAAAAAAAGTTGGGTAGTCGAAACACCGCCGCGCAGGATTGGCGCGCGCGATACAGGATTAACATAAACATAAAAACCATTAACACCTTCTTAGTTATACGTAAGCAACTGCCTGCCATACATCTACTTCTCCGCAATGCTCGCAGTCGGAGTCGTTCGCATTCACGGGAGTGGACGGTCCAGAGGGCCTGTTAGCAGTGTCTTTGTGTGTGTGAGTGGGGGGCGAGGGGAAGCGGTGAGGACGAGGGTGGAGAACGCAAGGAAGCTGGGAACACCTAAATTTCTCACGTCTTTACACCACGGTAAGGGAGTTCCATTTATGCAAATGTCAGGGAGAGCGGAGATTGATAACTTTTTTAAGGAGTTTCTGGAGCCGATTAGAAGACACTGAGATTTATTGGGGTTAAGCAGTAGCCCCAATGATGATGACCAAGAGGACAGACTGTGAAGGTCTTCGTTGATTTTTTGAGCAAGTTCAAAAACGCGAGAGGAGGGTCCGCTAATATACAATTGGAGGTCATCAGCATACATGTGATGACGAAATTTTTTTATTGATTTGTCTATATCATTTACATAAATTAGGAAAGCAAGAGGTCCTAACACTGAGCCCTGTGCGACGCCGCGTGCTAGTGGCAAGATACACGACACATTGTCACCGTACACAACTTTTTGTTGCGGCTCCGATAGATAGCTGGAGAACCATTTGAGTGTGGATGAGGCACATCCAATGTTTTTCAACTTTGCTAACAAAATATCGTGGTCGACCGAGTCGAATGCCTTGCTAAAATCGAGAAGGACGAGAATTGTGATTTTACCGCTGTCCATAGCATTTCTGGCGTCTTCAATAACACTAAGAAGCGCAGTTCCTGTGCTTTTACCGGGTCTAAAACCTGACTAGTTTGTATTTAAAATACTGAAATTATGAAGGTGATGTTCGATCTGCTTTCTGGCGATCTTTTCAAGAACTTTTGATATTGTAGGTAAGATACTAATTGGGCGGTAATCACCTGGCGTCGTAGGATTGGCGCTTGTAGGAAGTGGATGGACAAGCGCTGTCTTCCACGCCGAGGGCAATTCGCCGCTCATTAGTGAGAAATTAACTATGTCCACTATTGCAGGGAGTGCTACTTCAGCTCCAAGCTTCAGCAACTTTGCATTGATTCCGTCAGAGCCAGATGCGTTTGATTTAAGACTCAAAATGATTTTAGTGACGTCTGTGGGTGCTACTGACGCAAAGTACAAAGTGTCTTTAATATCAATATCTGTGCTTCGCAGCATAGATAAAGTTTGCGATTTTAGGAGTAGATTTATTGGCTGCGCGAGCGTAACAAAAGCATGATTTAGCAAATCAAGTGACACATTTATTTCTATTGAATTTCGAATATTTCCAATACTTATAGTGCTCAATTTTTTCCTGAGCAATTTTGAATCACGGTTATTTTGAAAACTAGAGTGATAATATTTAATCTTGCCATTTCTCAACATTTGGGTTACACGATTTCTAAGTTTTTTATACGTAACATGGTCGTAATAGTTCCTTGTTTTCCGAAAAACTTTGTACGCAGTGTCCCTATCGTGCATAAATTAGCGGATTTCACCGGATTTCCATGGAGCTGCGGGACGTGTCACGCGTGACGTCTTTAGTGGAATATGCCTAAGTTCATTAAACATTTTTGTAAATACTGCTACTTTGTTATTGAGCGAGGTTTCATTTAGTACAATGTTCCAAGGGACCGAAAATCCATCAGAAACGAAGGAATTTGCATCGAAGTTCTTATAATCTCGATATTGTATTATTTTTGGTGTGTATTTGGGACACTTTAAATTATAATGATTATGATTTAATTATAATTTAAATTAATATGATACGTAGATGAGATCATGTTTCGATATTCCCGGGATGGAAAATTGTCCATGAGAACGCGCTCTTGCAGGATTTGACACTATGATATGATCTATCCATGTTTCAGTATCTTTTGTGATGTGAGTTGCCTTTAGGGGAAGAATCGTTAGGTTCATATTACGAAAAAATCGAGCAAAGTTGTCAGATGAGGTAGATGTTTTCAATAGATTACAATTAAAGTCACCCATTATAATAATGTCATATTTAGTGACACAGGAAGCGAGTAAGTCGTCTAGTTCATCAATGTTGCCTGATTTTGGAGGAGAATACACTACCGCCAAGAGACATTTTTTACCTGCGAGAATAACTTCAGCAATTAAGTATTCGATGAAGTGGTCTTTATGATTTACTGAAGAGAAAATAACTTTGCATTTAATGTCATCACGTAAATAGATACCGACACCTCCGCCATGGGCAGCAACGCTGGGTTTTCTATCAGATCTCCAAAGCCGGTATCCGGGGACTTTAACGGTTTGAGAATTTAATGATTTTTTGAGCCACGTTTCGCTAATGAGGAGTGCGTGAAATTTATGTTTTGTTAAAATTTCCTGAATCTCGGAGTGATGACAAAGGAGAGATTGTACATTTGAGTGCGCGACGTAAAAACAGTTCCTAGAAATACACGGCGTGCTGTCTACAGCAGCCGGGGCTGACAGGGAAGGGGGGTGGACAAATGCAGGTCGAGACGGCTGTAGGGTAGGAAGAATACTTAGCATTGCGGTACAACGGGAATTTCCTAAAACGGCCGCTGACTGTCTATGACTCAGAAGGGTGCAAGAGGTGGTTTAATGAGAGGTGTAAAAAATAAAGAAAGGGTACAAGTAGAGAGAGAAAGAGAGAGTAGGAGAATGCAAGGAAGAACGCTTTCCGGAGAAGGAAAAAAAAGGAACTAAGGGGCCTTTTCTCGCACTAGTTTCTTGGTATTTCTCGATTGAAATATTGCAGTTGTTAGCTCAGAGATGCTCGCTCAGACTGTGTGGTGAGTTGTACTATTCCAACAACTATGGACATTTTTTCTATGGACGTTTTTCCCAGTACTGAGTGGATTAGGAATGGGAATAATGTTGATTTAGAGGAAATTTTAATGCTACATTTTTATATAAATAAAAGACTGCGTTTTTGAATGACTTTATTTTCAGCCTACCGTGTGTACTTGATCACATAAAATTATACACATTACAGGTATAATAATACAATTCAACATTTTTCACGATAAATTTCTAGAGGAGAAACGTATTAAGAGAGTGGAAAATTCGAATGTTTTACTATAATTTAATGAAATGGTTAACGAATGTTTTCGTTTGTTATTTTATTTTGAAGCTTGTTGCAAACAGCGCCTGAAATAGGGAATTGTGACCCTTTTAACAACTTAGTCATTTGATCCCTTCTGAAAGAAATGATGCACATAGAGGAAGTTTAAAGGATTTTCCCACAGACATCGGGATCCGATACCAGAGTAATTATTATATTTTCGAAATGATGCCACAAAATTTCACCGCAATTCCGACAGTAATTTTGAGTCTGAAGGAAGTTAGCTGCTGTCGACAATATTAATGATGCGATATGACAACTGCTAATCTTATAAGGATTGTAAAAATGACTGATTTGTCCATCTTCATACTTTTTATGACGGCGGTATCACAATTCTGTCAAAAAACGTTGGTATCAGCCTCAGCCTTTTAAATTCAAAGCCAAAAAGGTTGTCACATCTAACCAATGGCGAATATTGCGATTTTATTTGTGAACATAATCTTGCAACATAACTTGCCTTACGACAGTTATTCTGGTAGGAAAAATCCGTACCTTACTTTACTCTTTCTCCTCCATCTTTTCCCCACCGTTTATTAAAATAAGGGAATCCCCCTTATGCACAAAGAAAAAAGTTTTAAACAGATTCCACGAACGAGGATTAACAACTATAGGCAAAATGAGCAAAGCAGCAATGGCGCCCGGGGAATCCTGGGATTTCTCCAGCCGCCATCGAGAGACGTAGAGGCAACATATCTGGCTGCCAAGGTAAGGCAGCTTAGAAGAGCTCCTCGCTACATTCAAATAATCCCTGAATTATTTATTGCGCAAATTATAACCCAACTATTACAAAATAACCCAGCACATATGGAAAGTTACCGAAATCCGAGCTGAAGTTATTTTTTATCAAAATATAGAAGTGCAACTCTGCAAGTCGAGAAAGTGAAGAATAAAACTTTAAAAGTAGGTTTTGTTTTCCAAGACTCGTAGGATTCGTAGAATGAAAGTTTTCATCCCTAATCACAACTTTCAGGAAGTTGATTTTCTGTTCATCAGCGGACGTAGACAATCGTGAACCAATTTCACATTCATTTTACAAGATAATGGACATTATTTTTTTTTTGAATACTCATGACTGTTTATGTGCATGTAAAATTCGCAGGACGTTTTCAGATCAGTCAAGCGAACACAAAATATTCATTGTAACTAACTAATTTTTTGTAATGCCTATTTTATTAAACTATAAGCAGAATAAACCCGAACTCTACCAACAAAGTTCTGGAGATGAATCCTATGTGGAAGTGAGGTGAAAATACTTTATACGTTTCGCTCAAAATGCTGTTCTTGTTTTTCTTCACCTTCCTTTTCCTTCTTTTTCTTTTCGTCCTTTTTTTATATTTTTTTCTTTCGAAAAAAAGATTCCATTCTGACCTCGCTAATTGCGATTTCGACCTAATTGATGCCTAATATTAATAAGACAGTGTTATAATTTAAGATAATTAATCAATACCTGGAAATAATTTAAGAAAAAGATAGTCTTATATCAATATTTTTAATCGCAGAACTACGTTTTCCGCCCAGGCGTTGCAAGATTAGCTCTGAAAATAATCGCTACGTGATCGAGAAGATCTTAAGAATAAAATATTGACACTAGACAACTTTTCCTCAATCTAGGCGATAACGTGCTTTACCGGAGGCACAAAGAAGTAAATAAATACCCCAGGCATTTTCGTTTTCATTTTTCTTCTTCTCGCCATAATAGATTTCATGTTAACTTCGCTTTATTTTTTAAATATCAGCGTTAAAAATAAAGTATGTAATTTTTAATTTCTTTTTAAATTTTAACTATTGAGAGAAGATATGTAAAATATAAATAAAGGACAATAAGTGTTTATTACTTTTTATTTCGGATTTATGTAAATTTTCATATACTATTAGTGGAGTATTACCCCAATATTTCATCCGCTGATCAATTAATGCGCTCTAAACCACTGCAATGTTGAATGTGATTTTGTTCGGGCTGGTGTTTATTTTAATTTATTACTTATTTTCGTATTCTTTAATGCCTGAAGATGGAGAAAAATATTCATCGACACGTTGCAAAAAAACTATGTAAAGAATAATTAAAACTTCAAGGTGTCTTATTGTACAGAAATGTTTATTTTATTTCTAAATAATTTTGTGAACCGGTCTCTCAAGAAAACTCCTGTGGCCAAAATATCATTTACAATCCCTTTATAACCTGCAAAATCTTTTAGCATCAACTAATGAACAGGGATCTCAATTGTATGTTAAAACAGCATTAGCAAAGTAGTGCATAAAATGTAATGACTAGTGAATGAATAATGCCGTGTTGCTCATTTTCCCATGTTTATTTTGACATTGGTTTTTCAAAAGCGACATATTCTACGTGCCATTGCAACATTTAAAGTTAGTCAGTGTTCAAATATTTTCACTTACTTCTGTAAGGTTTTCAAGTGTTACGTGTACTACATTTCATGAATGATATAAATAATTTGAAATTACAAATAATAAGTCGTCACTTTTGTCGGAACATAATATGGTTTTCAATTTTGCCTGCTAGGCTGTTTCGCTTACCTGTTGATAATACAAAATATTCACTTCGTAAGTCACGGAAAGCAACAATTGTTATCAAAATAAATGAACTGGATTACATGTTTGCATTTGTGCGTGATAAACAAAGATTAAATATATTTTCTTCCTTCTATGAGCCGCTAATTTACGGAGGACCTAGAAGTGGGGAAACTAACGCCGAACGGCTGAAGAGAAATGAGTCCTAACCTCTTGAAAATTTTAGAGATGTTTGTCGGTAGAGTTCAGGTTCGCCATAGTAAATCAACTATTGGTATACGTAAGAAGCGGTGCCTTTCAACTTCTTTTCGCCAGAAATCTGCTTTATTTTTTCAAGGTAATTTCAAAATTTTATAGGCAATAATGGTTGCAAATATACGATCATCTGTTTGCCCAGGCGCTTTAATGTAAGATTTTCTAGGCTTCGGGTTGCATTAAGTCATGACAGCTTCACTGGTTTACAATATTTGATTTGTGAATTTTATGGGATTTTTCAACTTTTTATGTATTTATTTTCTCTTCAGTCATAATGAAACATGCTTCCAAAAATAGACAAATTTTGAAATGCTTACCAATACTTACAACAATTTACCATAAAATTAAGTTTTATGCAAGTTTATGACATTATGCGTAAAACATTGGCTTTCCACTCTTCAAATGCCAAACATCTTTGTCCGTAACTCCACTTGGGATAATCATTCTATAATTTACCTTCTATTGACGCCTGATTCTACACTTAATATTGAAAGACATATGCGTCATATTTAATCAAAATTATTGGGGAACAGTAAGATCGTGATAGTCTATGTTGTTACATATTACATAGAGAGTAGTACGTCCATCCATACACATATAAATAAGTAGTTGCAAGACAACGAATCTCTATAACGCAATTAATGCGAAACATAAATTATGACCTACTGAAGAAGAGGTCATTGTTGTGCATATACTTCTTGACACTGAATTATCGGAGAAGAAAAGAAGGGAGAATACACATTGAATTTGTTTCCATTTTACAGAAAATGGCATAAAAAAGCAAAATAAACTCTGATTATTGAAATATTTGAGATGTTCTCGGTTAAGTGCTCCCGTACGTTTTGACTTGATAATTAATATATCTTATTTAGTAACAAAACAAACAATGGTATAAATTTTACTTTGTTTAATTAACTTTTTTCAAAAAAATTCAATTTTTGAAAACAATATTTCTTTGAATTTGTAGATCTCTATAAAATGCAATTGTTTGAAATTGTACCAAAGAAACCGCCAGCAATTGAGAATAACCAAATTATTTAACATTTTCAAAAATTGCAATAATTCAAAATACATTTTTCTTAATCTTTTATATCAAGTGCACATTAACCAATGTAACACAGTCTATTCTCTCTTCGGTGGTGGCAGGAAGATTGTGTTTTATCTTGACAAACATGCAATATATTGTATTATCTATCTTTCTTTGGAAGAAAGGCTATCCATAACTGCATGGTTACCTAGTGCAATACATTTGTATTGTACAACACTGCCTTAAAATATGAATTCATTAACGCTAAGTTATTTAAGAATGATCCTGAATAATAAATCAAAATATTTTAGCGTTAATGTATGTTTAGTAATATTTTATATTATCCAACGCATCAAATAGCAACCACATGATGGAAAATAGAAGCGCTGTTATTATGGCAACTTCGCTCTGCCATGCACTTTTTTGCTATCTCGGCAGCACGCTGTATATTTAGACAAAACAAGAGCAAATTGTGCATATATTATGAAGGATTTGCTTTGGAGAAGCTCAAAGCGGTTCTTAGCTTCTTCCGAACTCTTGGTGACGTCCATTTGTTGGCTACTCCAAGGAGAGGTCGAATTTCATTAGGTGAAACTCCTTCATCAACATCGTCGGCCTCTGTCTTAATCTCCATTTTCTGAAACAGTGTAATATAAAACATCGTCGGTACTATTTATTTCGATAAACCAACATTTAAGTACAGTATTTGATCCCGCAGAAATATTTGGCAAAGGTTTTTTCGCACACCTTGGTTCTTGGTGTGCGACCGACGACGTCTTAACCTAATGAGCTAATATCTCTGAAATCAGAGTGAAAGTAGTGATATAAATGGATGGCCTGTACAGTTCAAGAAAAGAAGTTTTCAATGAATATCGGACTCCCGGTATCTTGAAACACTTCTAATCAAACGAAGCACGAGACGTTCCGAAATAATACAAATTTCCTGATATACAATGCAGGACATTGTGCTCTATTCTGACGGAACAAATTTAAAAAAATATTTGCCCAAGATGGGATTTGATCTCAGGCTTAGTAGACTTATTCATATACAATGAATTTTAGCGCAATATAATTAAAAATAATACGAGAAAACTCTAATCCCTAGTGTGAAAAAGTGTGAATGAAATTAAAGACCTAATTTTGAGAAATATATTGCATTAAAAAACATGACTATCTTTAATAGTTGAGTTGTAGCATCGAAAAAGTTTGAACTTTCATAATTTTCGACATTCCAGAGGTTTTAATGAAAATTGTTTTAAACAATATTACTTTCCTTGTTTAAAAACGTATTATTAATAATTGTCACGATTTCTCATAATTGCGCGAAAACCACTCACATTTCCAAAACATTGTACTTGGTATTTTTTAAAGATCACAGTTTGAATAAGAGATTTCATTTACAAAACTAGTGGTTGCGCAACAGCTCATACTTTTTCGCATTATTTCTAAGTGTTCCGTCACAACATACTACTACATAAACATGCAAAAGTGTTTTGAGAAAGGAAAAATTATTTTTCGTGCAAAGACTTAAACTCAAGCGCTCCGAGTTAACTCGCCGTCAGCCTAACCATTACACTACAACTCTATGTTTAAGATGAAAGTTTCCATTTTATTTACGTTCTCGTGCGGTAAGGATGAACTCGTGGAACAGCACCATATTTTTATCGTCTTTTGATACATGTGAGGGGGCATTTTAGAGTGTTTTTATACAGTTTTTTATATATTCCATTAATTTCAAGCACAAATTATGCGAAAACTTCTCGCTTTTTCAAAAAGTTGTACATGATCTTTTTTAGAGAATTTTTAAAGATTTTGTTTTAGAACAGCTATTAAAGCAAACATTTTTAATTTTTTTTTTTAAATTAAAATTTAAAAAAATTTGCCAGAAATGCGACTACATGACATTTTTTAAAGAGCTGATTTTTTACAACAGATTTTGTATATCTCTATCTTCAATTTTGTAGTTTTGAAATGTTCACGTTTTGCAATTTTCGAATAGACAGTACACCGAAAATAGGACTAGCACCGTATTTTTGCTGTCCTTTATTACATACAAGGAAAATTTTAAAGAAAAAATTGAAGTGGTTTTGAGAAAAAATTGTTAAAAATAATTTTTGAATTTTGACCTTATTTTGCCCAAAATTACACAAAAACTACTTATATTTTTGAAAATTTGAACATACACTTATTTGAAGTTCTGCCTTTAAGAGACGGATTTTATTAAGGAAAATATCTCTACTTTTAATATTGTAATTGTAGGAAGACACCCAAAAAACTGCACGTTTATAATTTTCGAAAAACCACGGATTTCATCGATCATGACAGCTGCACCATTCTCTTAAGCCTCCTTTGCGCTATCAGAGAACAAAGCTGAAACAAAAAATATTGGCGCCATTTTTGAGAAAATTTTGAAAATGTTTTTAAGATTTCTTGAACCCTGCCCCACAAATCAAAATATCCGTTTGAAACTCGTACAGCCTGAGTTTATTCAGTTCGATCGAGGAATATCAATATGAATCAGCTGAAAGCGCTCGCGTTGACTACAGACGGACAGGCGGACACACAGACGTTGTGCCGTCAATCGATTTTTCGGTATCAAGGACCCACAAAACATGAATTCTGGCTACACCACATATTAGAGGAAGTAATTTACTAGTATATTGTAACAAAAGGATATATCCACTTTTTCATAGATTAAGTAATTTACTACTATATTATAGCAACAGGACTTATCCACATTTTCGTTACCAGGACCCAGCAATAAGAGGTTTTTGCCGTTTTTCGGCCCACGATTACGTAATTTTATCTTCTGACTACATACTTTAATGAAGGCGAGAAAGTAAAAATATCTTCAATAATGTAGTTGTAGGAGGTTGAGAAAACATTTTAAAACTTTGCAATTTTCAAGAAATTAGAGGTTTTACCGAAAATTGGTCCTGTGTCATTTCTGTAATCATACATTGTTCTGTTTGAATGAACTATTGCTGTAATGAAAAAATTGGAGAATCAAAAAAATAATGAAAATGCTTCTTATAAAGTAAGCACAAAATTGAAAAGATCAGTTTGAAATTCGAAGGGCTGCGAATCGCTCAAATTGATGGCAGGAATATCAGTTTTGGTGAAAATCCTGATTACGGTTTAGGCGCAAATGTTCATAGACATACGAACTGACTAACGTTTACGAAGAAACTTATTTTCTCTTGTCAAGAACCCACGAAACAGAGATTCTGATTATACGTACTACTTACGTATACGAGAAAATAAGTTACTATTTACAGGTGCAAGAAAAATCGGTTTCAGTGTCCCACAAAATTTGTTTTTCCTCTGAAAAAAAAAATCAGATTTATATTTCTGAAAAAATCTGATATTCCCTGCAGAAGTATATAACTTTCTCTGTACTACGTAGTATACGAGAAAGTAAATAAAATGGAAACTTTCATCCTATAAATAGTAATCAGATAACCTGCATTTGTGCGTTCTTTTGGTGAAGTGACAATTGTTCGTCAACTGTCCCGGACATCTACGAGAATTCTGGGCAAATAGTGTTTTAAGTAGCTATTTTTCGAGATTTTTGCGGTACCTACAGAGGTGATCAATAACTCAAGAGAAATAGATTGATACTATATGTTGCCGGATCTTTCTAGAGTATTATGGAAGAATTCTAAATAAAAAAAGTTTTTCGACCGTATCCTGGCACTTACAGTAGTGAAACGCTTTGAATTACTATAAAGTGTTTTCGGGAGAACATCAAAGTTACTTGAATTATCAATTTACGATAAGTAAGCCATACTTTGTAGTGAAAAAGAAACATTTTTTAAAAGGATTTTATCCTTATTTTTTCCTGTAGTTATCTGTGCCCGAAGAGGTGGACGAGCGACATAAATGTACTGTCGTCAAAATTTCTTTCCATGATGAACTTGGTTTGCAGAAACATTTTTAACATGAAAATACCGGCTAGTGGAACCACGCTAATCTAGTAATGTAAGTATTTAATATGTATACAATGTGTTCCACAATTGCATAGTGGATATTCAAATTAAGCGAGAAAAATAACGATAATTTTGTTATTTGTATTCTTAAATATTTTGTCAGAGTAAACAGTTAAATCGAAACATTACAAAAAATGTGATAATTTTTACTTTTCTTACTGACCTGCACAATTAATCTTAGGAGTAGATGTTGGGAATCCAGCACAGAAGAGATTTCCTTCAAACGACGTTTCTGCTTACTTAATTCTTCTGTTATATAATCATCATTATTTTCGAGAACCATTTCTAAACCTGGAGAAAGAAAGGCTAAAGTTAGCACTTGTACAAGTGTCAGATGTATTTCACATCAATGTCCAAATATATTTTGAGGCATACCTCTTGGGAAAAAAAGGCTAAAATTCATACTGAATACGTTTCATTTTATTTTCTGCTATTGTTATATTTTAGAAACTTTCCTTTTTTAATATTCATTTTTCTCAGTCTTGTCGGGCTTTGACAGATATTCAAGAGGAAATCGCAGTACATTCACAGGAGTATACAACTCTGGTACCTGGAGTTGAATCTGTGGCAACTTTGTCAGCTTTAATTATTTAAAATAGGATGGACAATTTTTTTAAGTATAATTGACTTTTCAACGAGAGGGATAATTTGTGAGGAAGATCTTATTTTGTTTTACTTCCTTTTATGTTTTGTTAACGAGACCATGCTCTGCGAACCGTGTCACCGCAATAGCCTCAAAGTTCATTTATTTCGTTGATTAGTTTTTCTTTGCATTGAGATCCATCTGCATCGATTTTCTGGTTCTTCGTAAATGTTCATCGGGGAGGCTATGCGTTTTCTGCCAAACCATATTAATGTTAGACTTGATAGCTCCAGAACACATACATAATGTGTGTTTACACATTCATGCATGAGGCGAGAATCGGTCCCTCGATCCTTTGAACCGTGGAAAATAGAGTGCCCATACCATAGCGAGTTCGGCTGTGCGACATCTGGATTCGGATCTTCCCGAAGGCCTCTCAAATCCAAGAGGCGACTACTCAAGCGTGAGTGATGCCCAGCAGTGGGGTCTTTCTATAGATTGCTATTGCTTGCTGCAATTGGTTTAAGACTCACTTTAAGGTTTAGAGTGCTCTGATGCTTCACCGGAGCTATGGTTAGAGCCACTAGAGCTTCAATTACCATTGTGATATCAGTGACACTCCGTTTCAGGTCTTTCTAACACTCTCTGAAGAAAGCTGTAAGTCGTAATTTTTTATCCCGATACGTTAGAGATATCCATTCTAGAAACTTCTGGGATGGCCACGCCCACTGCTCATAACTGTACCCATCCTCGTGGGATCTGATATATTACGATCCAACCGCTGCCTTTCGTCGCAGATTAGCATGGAGACGTACATGGGCTCTGGTACTCCGGTACCTGGACGAGGTCGACGGATTTTCGAATTTGCCAATCCTCTCCGTGTGTTCCTATTGCGGAAGGTTAAAAAACTCTTGAATATTACTTTGATATTATTGGCAAAATTAATCTAGAAAAGATAAGCGCTACTTCAGAGATTGGAGTGTTGTTGCGAAGTAGGAGCGAGATCTGCAACCAAGACCGCGCTAGTTCTGCATCCATTCCCAACCTCAAATGCTAGAGGCTTGTTATCCTGCGTTGGATAACGGAGCAACGGAGATACCGGACAAAGATACCACAACAGAATGCTGAGGCCAGATTCGAATCAATCACCGATGTTTTGAATCTTGCACTCTCAGACTATTTTTGTGTTATTTTTTGCGACCACCTTGTACGGATTGTTTCTACATCCCGTAACTGTAAGACGTACATTCTGCTCAATTTTCAGTACAGCAACTTGACCACTCTCCCTTGTCGTTCTTTGTAATTTGTTTGGGCAATCGTGATAGAGGTTATGATAAAGTAATTGTTTCTTTCTGTTGTTTGCTCAGTCTGCCTTTGCTACTCTCGATGGTCTTGTCTCTTTCGATTTCAATGGCTTTAGTCATTAGGATGCTCTTTGGTTTCTAGGATCAACCTTTCGATCTAATATTATACAAGTATAATAATGTGTACATTATTTTACAACACTTTGCCAAATGAAATTAAACAATTCAATTCGATAGAAAAGTTTAAATCCCAAGTGAAATTGTTTCTGCTGCATGATTGATTCTATACAATTAGAGATTATACTGAGCCTCGCAAGGAAAGTAAAATTAATTTTAACAGTGATATTTAATGTATTATTTATCATTTGGGCTGTATAATTCTAAACAATCGGTAACAAGTATTGTACCGCAGCTTTTTGGCCAATAACTTCCATCTCGATCAGGTTTTTCGTCCAGTTTCCCTGATCCTTTGAGCAAACGCTGAGACATAAATGTAACTTCATTAGTTGTGCACGTCTCTAGAATTCAGTGGGGAAAACAGTTATTTCAATTATAGTTCTCCATGTTGTCGCGGCAGGACGTGTTATTACTTGGCGAAGGACATGATGAGGGATAAGAGCCCAAATTTATAAATTTACCCTTGAAAATAGATTTTATTTCATTGTTTTTGAATATTTTGAATAATTATTAAATTATTTAATTATTAAATATTTCGAATATTTTGTTAACAATCCTTGCAAAAAACGCTCATTTTCTTTCTCGATTCAACATTCAAGTAGTATATGGCTTAGTGTAGGGATCACAGAATTTTGAAAACCTGCACAGAATTCACTTCTCCCCATAGCACGTCACAAACAGTTTTTAACTGTTTTTGACGTAAAAATAAATAAGTTAAATAATGGTTGAGAAGCTTTATCCGGCCGCTAGCTTCAAATGAGAGCACCTTCCACGTTACCTTCGATAGTTCCGTCGTTTTGGTGGTAGAGTAGCTTCCTGTTGCCCTTTAATCCAGGGCTCCTCTTATTCTCTATTGTTGAATCAGAATCTATTGAGTTGATGGATTTCTTCTCTCCGTTCTTCAACGCGCCGTGCGTCCTCGATTCAGCCCGTCAAGTTTTTGTAATACACCGCCACAGCTTGCTTCTCTATTTCTTTTGCTGAAGCTTGCGGCCTCGAGAAAGGCCGAAGAGAAGGAAATTGTTCACGTCGCTGCGAAGGCGGAGAGCGAGAGGAGTTATCATTCATTTGATTAATCAATCTAGTGTGTCCATATCTGTTTGTGACCATTATTATGGACCATGTATGATCTGTATTATTCCAACAGTATGTCTATTCTGGCGGTCTAGTTGCGGCTCTCTAAGCCAAGTAGTATCAGAAGCCCTCAGTGATAATGAAATCTCTACTATACATTAGGCTATTTTTTCCATCAAAATTTTCTGCTTGGGTGATGATGATAGCTCTGTTGGCTGTAGGTATTAGGACTTTCATATGCTACTGTGTCACCATCTTAAATGCCGGTAGTTGGCACCTTTCGGCACCATTTACTTGAAAACAACTTGGAATGGTAACCACACTCGTGAGCTGACAAGATAATGCTGATGGACCCTTCTGTGTTACAAAGTCCTTAGAAAGCATTTGTGATTTTGCATAGCCTCAAATTTGGAATTATTTTAGATTTGACATTAAATACTTGTGTGAAAGTTTAAACACTATCTAAATTTGAAATACATGAGCAAACTCGAAACAATGTGAGCTGTTACTTTGTTGACACAATTCAGCTACGTGACAGATGATCGAGATTGTAAATTTCTGTCATTCTATTTCATCGGAAATACATTCCATATGGTATTTAAACTATCGGGTAATGGATTCACGTAAAAAATAAGCGACGGGGAATATGCGAATATCACTAAAATATTGGTTTAATGGGTGTTAGATCAGAGTCAATGGCTGTAATGCGTGTTGTCGAAATGGCAAGTACGAAGTAACTCTGTAAATAACAGATATCATGTAAGAAGCCTTTTTCACATAAAGGACATTTTGATTTCCTCTCTAATAATAGTTTTTATTAGTTCTGATAATAGAATTTGTCTCGTTTAGACAGTAAACTGCATTGCCATAAAATCATTTACTTGTCTTCGACGATTACTTTATTCTTCTTCTTACTTCGTTTTGCACTGTCACTTGAGAATTGTCATTTGGCTAGGTGATTTTGCTTTTCCTCCGCCCACAATCTTTTCATACATTTTCTGTGTTGCTTTTTTTCGTTCCGCTTATCATTTTCTCCGATTTCGTTTTAGGATTCTCCAAAAAGTATTCTTTTTTATTATTCCATAGGTTTCTTGATTTTTTTTTTTGTTCAGCTGATGCATATCGTCCATAATTTCCTTTAGACAGTTTGTTCTTTTGATTATGCTGAATTATTATTGCCAAACTATCGTCCATCCATACCTTGAATTCCAGGCGTCTCTCCCCGCACAAAAATTGAGTAAATCTGCTGGCCGCAGAAATCTGTTTTAATTTTTTATCCAAATGCTCTTTTCATACGCCGGCCAAACATTTCTCTGCAAATTTTTGTTCTTGCTTTTCAATTTATGTTTTTAGAGTGAACTTATAAAATAGTGGTTTCAAATGTGAAAATGACCAGCATTGTTTACTTTTTCATTAGGAGATATGACTGTTTTGTTGTAATAAATTCACGTCCAACTGCATGCCTTCGTGAGTTTGGATGCTCTTTCTTCAGTAGCCTACCTGTTCAACCCTGATGATAGAGTGGTTTGTCCGAGGTATTAGGAAGACGACACCTGGGTAATTGTTCCGTACTCCATTTCTAGCGGAACATTTTTGCCTTTCTGACTGAATTTTTCACTGTTCTATTATATTTTCTCGTATGGCATCTGGAGACCTAGCTTTCTCGATATTCTGTGTGGTTTCTCTATGGCTTGATATCTTCTTTGGACCAGGCATTGAATTCTAAGCCATCAGCAAACGCTTAGAATTTCATCTGTATTGTGATACTTATGGCTCATGATACTTATGCCATTAATGTCTTTTCCCATTTACTCGAGAGCTTGTTTAAAACTAACTTCAACACGACGGGTGAAATTTTGCATATTTGTTGCCTGTGCATATTTTGAACGTACGCTAGGTTTCCTCCTAGGAGTTTAATTTAGCTCTTGTATCCATGAAGGTCTGTCGGGTACGTTTTTTGGTTATTTTCTTTGGTTCTTCCTGCGTGACAAAAACAGTCTGTCAGTTCACAGAATCGTATGCCTTTAAAAAACCAAAAAGGTAACGATCGTGTTGATTCTTTGACAAATGCTATGTCTTGTGGTCAGGCTCTTTCTTACATAATGGATAAGTCCGTATGTCATTCCAGTCCAGCGGAATCGTTTCGATTTCGAAGATCCTATTTAAGAGCTTGTGGATCTTATTAATCAATCTTATCAGTTTCCCGCGGTAATGCTATCCTCTTTTGCGACTTTGTTATAATAACAAAAAAGGATGATCTTGTTTTTTTAAGTATTAGGGTTAATCTAGTTTTAGAAGCACGATTCCTCTAATGAGGCATCACCTCTGGAATTCCCTTTTGGACTAATTATGAATTAAATTTCTTTGGTTAAACGTTCTCCAGTGATTATGTCTCCAGTCTTATGCATGCACAAGCCAGAATCACGCATGCATCCTTCCCCCATTGCTTAGGAGCAGCTGGCTAAGCTGACGACGAAGCTGACGCCGGGGAAGCAGGTGAGTGGCTCAACCCTCGGATGGTTATCCCAAGAGAGAAAGGAGGGATTGCAATACATAGTAGAACTCTTCGATGAGTGCAAAATTGATTGCTTTCAGGCTTATATTAAACAGAACTGTAAATTAATATCGCATTGCCCAGGTTTCTCAAAGGAAGTTTGACCAAATCTATCACTTGTATTTAACGCTGTAAGTAATGAATTAGAAGTAACTACTCAAGATTGCGATGAAATAGAAGATTCCATGTATGTCCGTGCCATATTGTTAGATGTACAAGATCTGTGCCAACAAATTTCGTTACACTGGTTATCGATACTTACGTAAAATCTTCTTAGTCTATCAGGAGCAATAATCAAGCTTTCTGAACGTAACTGTACGTAATTGCGGTTCTCATACAGTTCGAATCAATACATACTTGCAAAAATCATCGAATTGTGCGCGGTATTGAAACATCCATAAAAAGTTTTTTTTAGAATTAGGATCGATTTTGTGGAATTTTTTTAAAACGATTATATCTTAATAATGGATTGAAAAACTGTATGAAAAGTAGGGAGAGAGCTAATGGGACACGTCCCTCGTGAACAAGTATGTTCGATAATTCCCCTTCTTGCATTAAAAACATTTACTAATTTTTAGTAGGAAAGATGTCTAATTTTTCGGTTAAATAACACAACGGTGTTCGTATTTTTGAATAGGAGAAATACGTTATTGTTGTGTATATACAGAGAAACTTAAAATTACTTTTGAACCCGTCAATGCAGATTCTGTATCCATCATTGGCGCAATTTCAGCAATACGAAAGTGAAAATCGTTATAATTTTAAAAGTTTCAAATTATTGTTGTGCTCAAAATGAGAAGATTCAGAGGCTTATGACTAGGGAACGGCCTTTATTGTAATAAAAAAAGCAAAATATGTACATGTATATGTACTTATTTTTTCAAAAATATGTAAGAAAAAATAGGAAATATGTGAAATAAATATTCGTTATAATGTTTACAATTCCATTCTTCAAGCGTTTTCCGAGCAGAGTACGTTGCCGATCAGAACTTTACATGGATTCAGAGAGACTGAATGAAAGTTTTACATATACAAAAGCAATTATTCGCTAGTTTCTTCCGAAACATAATACTGTCGCCTGTGATAGAACGGGGGTAAAGGGAGCATATTCCCACCCGAACTCCAGAAAAGGGAGAAGACAATGATCTGATATTTTTTATCGAGTTACGCATGGGGGTCTATGAAACACAAGTAAGCACGTGGTTGAAGATCCTTCTGCTTCACATACTACATCCGCTCATCGCTGATCCCGACTACGCTGTTTCCAAGAAGCACTGGGGCGGGGGGGGATAAGTTTGGCAATTAATAGCAATTGTCTGGCGTTAATACAAGCGCATTGCGTATTTTTTAAGTATTTCAGTAACAAAGTTAGTTTTCAAGTAACATATATTTCGAACATCACAAGTAAAATCTTCATTTTCGACCTATAAATATATTAAAATGTAAAGAAATATGTAGTTAAGAAAAATATGTAATAATATGCAATTATAAAAAATATGAAAAAAATGCAGGTATCTTGTCCCTGTAAAAATATGTATTTACATGAAAATCCGTTCCCTACTTATGACACACGGCCTTACGTTAGAGTGCATAGCCCACATTAAAATGCCGAAATTCTATTGCCGAACGTTACTGCGAGCATTTGGTACGTGTTTCAGTTTTGACATCAACTCGACGATAATTCGGACGGAATAATGAAACAGCATCACATCGCGAAGCGCATGTATTATCCGCGCACGTTTTCTTGAGACCTCGCTTTGTTAGATGCGAGAGGAGTGGGAAGTTTGGTTATTTGGGCAAATGGAATTTAATAGAAGATTTGTCGTACGTTTTTCAATGCAAAATAGTTTTTATTACACGGGCGCCAACATTTCTGGTTATCAGATTTTCCATACAACACTCGTTGCTATCATTTATTCTTAATTCAACTACTGTTGGCAAAGAAGTGGGGGTACGTATTCCGGGGCTCAAGAAAAAGCGCGCGTATAATAGCGTCCGCTTCTCAGCACGTGGCAGCGCGGTAGCGTGGACACTTTCAGAGTGGAATGCATCGCAATGGACCGGAAGTGGCGAGGGCCGAGGGCGAAAGTGCAGGTCCAGAGAGGTGGTGCCATACTAGCGCCAGATGTGTCGCAAGGCCGCGCAGTTGCAACCGGAGGTGACGACGTGACCTATAAAGGCGGATAACCCTGCGAAAAGGGACCATTGTTCCACAAAATCTCTGCCGCGAGAACGCCAGAGTGTATGTGTATGTGTGTGTGTGTGTGTGTGTGTGTGTGTGTATATATATATATATATATATATATATATATATATATATATATATATATATATATATAAAGCCTGTGTGTAAAATAACCTGTCTGTGATTTGTACAATCCACGATGTCGCACACGTAACTTCCGCCGTTTCCACAGGGCCTTGGCTTTGGTAGAGCTTTACGCGCTGAGCTGACTGCCTCCGCCCGTATGTAATAAAAGGTTTGGCACCATGGGGTGGCATTGTTTTCCAGTGGTGGGAATACGCTTATGATTTTGCAAGAATTGGATGTCACACACGACTTAGCATGACGCAGCCCTCCGTTCAGACCTATTTTGAATCACACTGTTCCTGACAATCACTTAATTTTAAGAGATCATAAGATAAATCATACGGCAATAATATAACATTTATGTGATTGTTAAGGAAACAAATCAAGTAAAGTATTATTATTATTATTATTATTATTATTATTATTATTATTATTATTATTTTCAATGGAGGTTTACCATCTTCTGAAAACGGATTGCAAAACCACTTTCTCAGGACTGCATCCAAGAATCCCAGTTTTCCTTTGTTGTCATTAGGATACTCAATTAATTCCATCTTATCCACTTTGTCAAGCAGCATACGTGGCAGTTTTCTTTCCAATTCAGTATGAAGCACAACCTGTGGAATTCACAGGAAATATTAATTTTCAATGAGTACATAAATACAGGACAGGTATTTCATCGAGAAATCTCTCCCGGTCTCTGTATCGGATGTCTGTACATTCACATTTACGGTTAAGATTCAGAGTATGTCTGTAAAGTAGGCTCCACGTGATCATCAGGAAAGTGTAATTCTATAAATGTTCAAAATAATTTTAACTCAAAATTCGTGCTTCTGATAAATGTTTGAAATGTGCCACTGGCCTCATTACAGAACTATCTGCAATTTGCCATTCCAAATCTATATCTCTTTTCGCTTTGAAAATTTGTCTAGTGAAGCGAACTTTTCCTTTCGTGTTGTAGTTAGTATTGATAACTAGCACATGTGGATTATAATGCTAAAAGAACTTTTTTTATGAGCTATTTCTTCCACACAAAATTGTATTTAAAATGTTTGAACATTTCATATTTGATATAGATGATCACATTATTGTTTCTCATTAATCATTGACACAAAATGACTGAAGTTTGTTAATGAACATTATCAAAATTCTAAAAACGTTCTATTTTTTCTCATTAATTACTGTTAATGCGAATTTTACTACTTACCTGCATAGCCAAACGTTTTAGCTGAGCATTCCTCCTTACTGATTCAATGTCTCCTACTGCCAAACCAATGAGCAGATTCATGAGCAGAATTGGCATCAGCACCATGAATAACCCTAAAATTATAAAGGCTGGAAGTGGGAATGGTAGAAATGGTAATGCCTTTCCATCCACTTCTGTCCACTCACGATAGAAGGGGTGAACGTAAGTATTCAAGAAGTCTATTTCTCCTAGCATCATGGAGAATGTTCTCAACAGCGACATGGGCACATTCTTGAAGGATAAGTGATTCCCCTGCAAGATGTGAAAAAAATAATCTGTAGATATCCCTAGAGAACTGAAATAATATACTTAAATATTTTAAATATTTGAATTTGCTTTCTGAAAGTACCAATACTGTAAATTTACTACCAACGCCTAAAAAATTATGTTGCTTGTAGTAATCCTGAATTACATATAGAAATATTTCTATTATTTTTGTCGATATGAAAATGGCGAAAATCGCAAAATGATGACTTTCACAGCAAAAAATACTGTTGTTATCTCGCCCCTGTCACAGCCCACCTCACCGCCACTGCCACCCTTCCCTATCTCCGCCCGGAGCTCTCTCTTCCTCCCTCGCCATGCCCTCGCATTCGCCATCACTTCGCCCCCCCCCCCCGCCACCGTCCTAATCTCTACCCCTCCCTCCGCCCTCGCCTCCACCTATATCTCGCCTTCGCTTTTTCGCCCCCAACATTTTCTCAAAGACGGCATCTAATTTTTTAATTCTTTTGCTGAAGTAAAGAAATTTCGCTTAATAATTTGGCTAATTTTACTAAAAATCTCTGAAATTTAGAAATTTGCAAAAGTTTAACAATTTTTTATGTATCCGGAACCTTAGTATCCTGAATCATTACTGGTGGTGAGGCCTCGCGTGGATCGCGAAGTCTAAGCGCTCCAGTTCGAATCCCAGACCGAGTTAATGCTTTTTGCAGATGGGAAACGTTTTCGACTACGACCAATATTATAATATTAGGGGTAACCCGTCAAAAATGACCGGACAAAATTGAACTCTCACATTAATAATAAATTATGAGATAACAACTTCTATAATAGATATGAGTCTTAATAATAAGGTTTTTTACGAAAATGAAACAAAAATTTTTTTAAACTGTTTTAGATTTAATTAAATGAAAGAACAGAACAATAAAGTGTGGGCCTTATTATACAGTATCTACATTAATGAATTGCTCATCAATGGAGATAAGATGGTAAGTTTCAGTCCCCAGCCGCCACAAGATAGCCATCAATCGAAATCAATTTAAGATAGCCTACCTGGTATTGTTGTATTTGTTCCGACAGATGTCATTCCAATGACACTAACAACACAAGTGACTTTTTTAGCGTCCAGATCGGTTTTTAATTATTTATTGCTGATGATGACGTCCTATCCAAATTGGGGAGGGGGTAGAGTATCCTTTAACCATGAGTAATACTGTGCAAAAAAGTTTCTATCTTCCCCAGGTGTTTAAACCATACTTAACATTTACATGGGTGCAGAACATTATATTATACATAAAGAACTGTTACAAATAACACGAGAAATGTGTGTACTATTTTTGGTCCCCTAGTTTCGTTTGGGTCAAAATACTACTGCAGGGACAATGTAACCTAATTTTACGATATGCAGATATATTGTTCGTTTTATAATGTGGTTTTATAGAAGTGAATATTCATATTTACCTGTGAGAGAAGAATATAAAATGCCAGTCCAAATGCTATGAACAATATAGAAAACACAAACAGTACTTTTATGAGCGTTTGCAGAATTTCGAGAAACATGACCACATATATTCCCACTTGATCGAACCTGAAAAAGAAAAAAAGTTTAATCGTTTTGTTCTCAATCACATTTACACTTACAATAAGACATTAGGGGTATAAAAATGACATGAACATAATTCAGTTTCTGAAATTTGTATAATACTCGAACCTGCTCCTGTTTAAAGAATGAGGAGGAGGACAGTGGCGGCCGGTGGGATGCGAACTAGGAGGGGCGGCATATATGTCCGAACTATCACATACATTATTTTACCCCTTCAAAATATTTGTTGAGCGAGGAAAACTATTGCATGTAGAGTACAACCGATTTCCAAGTATCGGGATTTTAATCCTTGTTCAAGACAACTTTTACGTTGATAAGGGACGATACAATTGTGCTCATGCGAAAATAAGAAAATTAAAAAAAAAAAAGTCCAGCAAACAAAACAGTAATTTATGAAATCAGAAAAAAGGGTGGGTATTCTTAGCTTAGTTAATAGCTGCGGACTCTGCCGAACAAAACCCTAAGAGGAGCACTCTGCATCCACCCAACTCCCAGTACCCTCACTCTTCCTCAGCCATCCATCGCCTCGCATGCACCAGCCACACAGCGACTCCCGATAGTCCACGATCCTACCCATTCCGAAAAACATTTATGTTTCGCAAAAGCGAGCAACTTAAAACTAAATTCGTCCTCAAAAATTGCACTGGTGGTAAGCACACATTAAACAAGTCGATTTATGGCAAGTTTAATACTTTCTGCAACTTTCCACGAGGTTGTTTTTTCTGGGAAGGGCGTCTCCCCAGAGCCCTTAAGGAGCAGCTGTCACTCTGCCCAAGAGACGAGTTCATCTGAGGAATCCATTTTTTTCGCTGAAGCTGTGTTCCTTGTTAGATCCTTTCCTCAACGGGTGTGTAAAGCTATCACAACCACTATACCACAATCACATGAAACCAAATGGAATATTTAGTACTCATTTATTAATAATTTATTACACGAAAATTAATTTTTTTATTCTTGCCCTTTACGAAATAAATGTGGTTGTGTCAAGCTGCCACAACCAAATATAAAAATGAGCACGATCGATTCAAACTAATACAAACATTTAATACTAATTTATGACCAAAAAGTGAAATTTACTCCTGTAGCAGTATATTAAATAAATGGTGTTAAAAACGGGATAGTTATGCAACCATGTCCGACATTCCAGTGTTATAAGAGAGAGGACCGACGGGCACAATCAAATAAAACCAAATTGATACATTTGTTACACATTCATTTCTAATTTATTACCCAAAACAGAAATTTATTACTGTTGTCGTTTATTAAATAAATATTGTTAAAAACTGCATCATAGTTATCCAACCGTGACAGATATTCGAATGTGACAATAGAGAGTACGAACAGGCACAATCAAATCAAACCAAATAGATAAGTAAATACACATTTAATTCTAATTTAGATTTTAGACGTTAGGGAATTCAATACTCCAAGATTCACAATGTCAAGAGTGTACAGAAGAAACCTTATTCCAGGCATAACATCTCACCACGGACAACGCAGTGGCCGACGGCCTTCATTTAATGTCCGAGAGCAGCGGTATTTACGTAGAGTTGTCACTGCGAACACTCAAACAACGCTGCGTAAAATAAAAGCAGAAATCAATATGGGACGTACGACGAATGTGTCCGTTAGGAAAGTACTGCAACATATGCCTTCAATGGGCTATGGCAGCAGAAGACCGACTCGAGTGCCATCGCGAACTTCGCGACATCGCCTTCTGCGCCTCTCCTGGACTCGTGACCATATTGATTGGACCCTAGACGACTAGATAATCGTGGCTTCGTCACATGAGTTCCTATTTCAGTTGTTAAGAACTGATGGTGTGGCTCAAGTGTGGGCCAGGCCCCACGAAGCCACGGATCCAACTTGTCAACAAGGCACTGTGCAAGCTGGTGGGTGGCTCCATAAAGGTATAGACTGTTCTTACGTGGAATGAACTGGTTCCTCTGGTCCCACTGAACCGATCATTGACTGGAAATGGTTATGTCCTGCTACTTGGCGATTTGCAGCCATTCATGCACTTTATGTTCCCAAACAACGTTGGCATTTTTATGGATGACAAAGCGCCATGCCACCCGGTCACAATTGTTCGCGTGTAGTTTGATGAACATTCTGGGAAATTCTCGCGAATGATTTGGCCACCCAGATCGGCTGACATGAATCCCATCGAATATTTATGGGACGTAATCGAGAGGTCAGTTCCTGCACAAAATCGTGCACCGGCAACACTTGCGCAATAATGGATGGCTACAGAGGCAACATGGTTCAATATTTCTGCAGGGGACTTACGACGACTTATTGAATCCATGTCACGCCGAATTGCTATACTTCTTACCAACATTTCGACTCTTCTTTATGCACGAAATATTTACATATATTTTGAAATCGGTCAACGACGAGATATTTAAAGGTATTATTAAAAAAGTTTTATATTATTAAAAAGATTATAAAAAAAGGTAACAGATACGAAATACAAAATTATCTTGCGTATTAGGTTTGACAGTTTTTAAAAACTCGCGAATACATTATATACAGCATTAACGAATGAAAATATTTTTCAATAAAAAGCAATCAAATTTTAAAAAATAAAAATGCAGGGAAATTGTAATATTTAATTTTTTCCAGATACTGGAATAGGCAAAATAGTTACTTCATAGTCCAAATTTTAGTTTTACAATTAGTTTCACAAAAAAATATTTGGACGGGGTAAATTATTTCTGTTCATCAGAACTCGAAGGAAATCGTGGAGATATCTTACTGAAATGGTTCCCTATCTTTACAGAATGTCTACGACCTGCAGTCACAAACAAAACTACTTATATTGTTCGAGCACAATGTATTATTTCGTGAGAGATATATATTTGTGTTTTTCGATTAACTTATGAACTGAGAAATATTCTTGAAAATAAAGACAACTCAATACAGATTTGTGTGAATCACTGACTCTCGGAGCCTGAGTTTGCTAACAGTCCATCGGTGGCCTGCCCGGACGGCTGTGAGAGGAGTCTTTCGACTCAACATTTTACTTATTTAGTGTTTCTTACGCTGTACTTTGATGCGTGTGAGCCAACTTTTGATAAAGTAGCTTGTTCTCCTGAAAGTGCTTGCCTAGGAGGTTAGAATATATTCTAATCTCCTCTCTTCTCAAAGCTCTTGGGAAGAGGCTTCACAGACTCGAAAATGATTGTGCATTGATTGCGTGTGACAATATAATTGAAAATCTGGGATGATAAAATTAACACAGAACTTTCGAGATAAAGAAAAGATTTCATTACTTTCTATAAAGGATTAGTAAATTGTTTATTACTTAATGAAAAGGTGCATTAATCTTCTAACATTTTGTGCCCATGAAGTTAATACTAATTCAGTACCCATTTATTTAGATAAATGACTAATTAGACTCTGAGGCTCAGAACTGGATACACCATCGTATTTATTTATTAGTAAATAAATACGATGGTGTTATCCAGTTCTGAGCCTCAATCAAAACTTTAATTTTTAATAATAAAATAAAAATGTGAACGTAAATAATATGTAACTGAATACTTAGGGCGTTCGGAAATGATTTGGACTGACCGTGTTGCTCTGACGCAAATACTATTTGAAAAGCGCGCTTATGCTGTGGCGAAAAGCCCTTCTTAGTGCTATATTTTACCACTAGATGGATCTGTCATCTTCACTCACTGAGAAACGCTGACTCATTTTGCTAACGGACTCCAGTAAGCACGCGGACATGGAAGGCGACGCTCGTGGTCAGAAGTGGACAACTTGGTTCTTGTGGAAAGAGGGTGTCAGAGTGACTGAAATTTATCGCCGACTCGCCGATGTTTGTGGCGAAAAAGCTCCGGCACGAAGCACTGTCTTTCACTGGGTGCAGAATTTCGAAAGTGGACATGAATGTGTGGAGAAAGGCGTGAGCAGCGGCCGGCCAGCGACATCGCGTACATCAGCTGCAATCGAAACAGTTTCGAAGTTGATTATGGCAGATCGACGGATAACATTTACAAAGTTGCAAAATGAAACGGGTCTTGGACGAGCAACTCTTCATGAAATCATCCATGAAGATTTGAAAATGCGTAAAATTTGTGCTCGGTGGGTGCCTCACCAACTCACAGAAATGCAGAAAAAGCAACGAGTGGACTTGTGCCGAGAACTGATGCGCATTTACAACACGAACAGAGAAAATTTCTTCAAAAGACTGGTGACTGGGGATGAATCTTGGTTCCTGTTTGAGACCCCGGAGAAAAACGGCAATCAATGGAATGGAAACACACTGCAAGTCCTCCATCCAAAAGCCTCGTCCGAGTCTTACCCCCCAAAAACAAATGGCTACAGTTTTCTGGGATGAAGAGGGAATTGTGCTACTGGATTGGCTTCCTACTAACGAAACAGTGAATAGTGATACCTACTGCGAAACTCTACGAAAACTGCGACGCAGTATTCAGCAGAGGCGGCAGGGAAAGTGGGCTCTCAAAGTGCTTCTTCAACACGACAATGCGAGGCCGCATACGAGCCGCAAGACAACAGACGCATTGGCAACAATGGGATTTACGAAGCTTCCCCATCCCACACATTCACCTGATTTGGCCCCTTCGGACTATGCACTGTTCGACAAAATGAAGGACGCATTGCGTGGCTGGCGAATGTCATCCACCGAAGAACTCCAAGACGCTGTCCGCGACTGGTGTCGCTCTACTCCGAAAGAATGGTTTTATACAGCCATAAGGAAACTTCCCGAGAAATGGGAAAGGTGCATCGAATTAGGAGGAGATTACTTGTAATTTACCTGTGTAAACCTGGGCAGTACAATAAATGGTATGAAATTTAGAGCGTTTGTCCAAATCATTTCCAAACGCCCCAAGTATCGTTACTGAAAATTAGTTGAAATATGCCGCAAATAACAACAGATTCTCTTTAAAGTACAGTTTACTTAATCATATTACATTTTATGATACTTGTTTTAGTAAGAGTAGTATTCACACGTCCAAAGAAAGAACTTCGCTACATGAGTATAAAACTAAATATATTATATTACTTTTTATCAAAGTAATATTATCTGCAATTAAACAGACTCGTCTGTCCGCAGTGGCGGCAGGGATGATTGATTATCTTGTAACTTAAACAACAACTTTTGGAAAATGTTAATGTTTTAAATTTAATGTTCTCCATAGTTTACATTTAGTATAATTTTACAAAAAGGCTGGTGACGGGGATAATTTGCCTTCGAAACGTAGTGATTTTGCAAACTTAGTAAAAGATTATTATATGTACAGTATCTGATTTCTAACTCCATCGAAAAATGGGCAAAGATAGTTTATATTATAGACATATTACATAGTAGTATTATATATCGATGGTTTACTAAATTAAAAGAAGTGATTCCGCGTGGATAAGCATACAAACGGAAGAATTGGAACGAAATTCTCCACAGAGAAGAAAAGGGTATAATACATTTTCAATGATAAATTGTAGAGTACGTTAAATTCGAATTTGTGATGACTATTTCACTCATGAAATTAACACCAAAAACGTTTAATATCTGGTATGCCCATATTAGGGTGACGTAAACAATGATGTTTTGCCAATACCCTTTTCTAGAAATTTATCGGAAATTTTTAATAAACTCGTGGTAAAACCTATGATATTTGTATTTAACATACAATTTTTTTGTGTATTCGAAAAATGTAATTCTAAACTTACCTTTGTAAGTAAAGAAGAAGATTGAACCAGCTAAGGAAAACTGTCAGAGAAGCACTGGACAATTGCATATTTCCAAATGTTTCGGAGTACATTGGTGTCACCATAATGGTAGATGAAACGTATAACAACCAAGACACAAGGTTGCTAGGATCGAGCAAATACCGCCATCTTTGTTGATACAACTGTATTAACTCTCTTAAAGTATTGAGGCCTATATATGTCAGTATTGCTACAGCACTCATATACAACATGGATGTTGCGATGTTTGATTGTTGATGGACTAGTCTCTGAAACATATGTGTGATAATATAAGTGCTGGAATCAGAAACATGTTCGACAAATTTAGACATGTTTATATATTTTAACACTGATTTTTAAGAGAATTTGCAACATATAACATTAAATACGTAATTAAAAATATTACATAAGACAAATATAAAAAAAGTATCATAAACTTTTCTTTATAGTATAATTTACGCAATTTAACAAGAATGTTAGGATTTTAACAATAATTTACCGGATTGACGTTTACTGCTTACTCCATTAAATACATAATATTGCGTTGAATTTTAACTTATTAAAACACTCACAATACATCACTGTTTTTCAGCGACTTGAAACGTTTTTTATGACGTCTAGGGTTGAAAATAGGTGGCAAGTATTTTTTTTTTTGTAATCCCACCCCTTTCAGAAATATTACCACTTATTTTTTCCGGAGAATCCTGCGCGCGCAAATGTTTAAACATTATTGAGGCAAATTGAGGCACATTTACGTGTACTTTCATTTTTCCGAAGGAAATGGTAATTTCCTTCAGAAAAATGAAAGTACCCCTAAATTAAAATTAAAAAGATGTACTTTTATGTTAATCAAATTTAATTTTTGTAAACATATTATTTAAATATTTAAAATATATTTTAATTTTTAAAATACAAATTTTCACATTAGACCAACACTTAAATTAATTTTAAAATTTACTCATTCATTTTTGCAATTTTGTTTTACACGATAGATATTCCAAATTTTAAAGTAGGACACAAACAAATCACATTCAATAAAATAGTTTGTTCATCGCAGCACGTAGGCTGCCCGCTGCCCGCCGGACTGACTGCTCAAACTAAGAGGCGTCAATGACACGACGCATCCTGACGTCCAAACATTAAGTAACCGTGAGACTTATGCCATGTTATGAATCGCAAAAACACGCATACAGCCTCTAATGGAGGTCTTCTGAGAAAGAAAGCGATCAATGTGTTTGTTTATAAACAACTGACCCTGCTGGGGTCTGCCTGAAACTGAGCAGCCTTCTTTCTCACATATACTGAGTCAGTTGTGTAAACAGAGGAATCCAAGAAACATGTGCGTAGTTCTGTGAAGGTAGTAACCAGAGATAGCCTTACAGTAATATCAATACTATTGTTAGTTGCATTTTATTAGTACGAAAATCTATAATTATAAAGGAAATGTACATTTAGGTTCTTACGACCAGCATTCTTGAGAAGTTGAATATTGATTGTTGGCCGTCAAAAAAAGTTATAGGTCTCAGAAAAATTGGTTTTCAAAATTCTCTCTCGCGTCGAGGCAAGTGAAGTTTTTTCATTGAAGTGAGAATCAACCATACTTGTCAATGCCACAAGTATGTTGGGTAATGACGGTGATGAATTAACATGCACCACTGGTCCTAGTAGGCCAGTAGGGCAGCTCGCCCTAATGTATTGCCAGATAATATAGAAACTGACGGGTTCGTCTTCTATTTCTTCTGCTGTCTTTACCCATCGTTTGCAATTCAGTGACTGTTGTAATTAAGAGAGAATGTGAATTAATGTCTTAGCTATTCTGCATCCTTTTGTGCTATTCTTCAGAGAAAACAGAATTTAAACATCGAAAAATAATTTCTTTTCGTGGATACCTGAAACA
The DNA here is from genome assembly GCA_964035755.1 of Teleogryllus oceanicus. Classification (NCBI taxonomy): domain Eukaryota; kingdom Metazoa; phylum Arthropoda; class Insecta; order Orthoptera; family Gryllidae; genus Teleogryllus; species Teleogryllus oceanicus. The sequence continues at coordinate 256,261,807 of CAXIVR010000001.1, read as the reverse complement.
TGACACGAATTCAATTCACCTTTTTCAATACAAATTCATAGCACTTTTCAAGAAACATTATGACAGTTGTAACAGATATTTTTCGGATGGGGTCGGTGTCTAGTATTACAAAACAATGCGTGTTTATGCTTCCACAAATATATCTTCTTCAATGTGGGCGCTGACTGGCATTTCTTCGTTTCGCAACATCTTACGGAAAGGGAACTTGCGACGGAATAATGCGGGGAACAACTATAATATTCTGAATAAAAGTTAGCCTTCGATCATGAGAGGAACCTATTAAATTATTTGGGAAGTTATTTAAGTGGACAAATGATAATTTGAAGAACATTACCTTTATATTTTAGCTCTACTGAAGAATACATAGAAAGAGGATAACTGCATCTGATATATTAAAAAACAGTAGAAAGCACTAACTAAAAACATAGTTTAATTTCTTTATAAAACACAAAATAAACTGTGTAAAATGAAGTAAAAGAAATATTATTTATTCATCATCAATTAACTGTATTTCATAGTAAGATGTGAAGGGATATTTATATTTATTACTCTGTGAAGGTATATTGATCTACTACTGATACTACTCTATAATGGTCTACTGCTGATTGGCTCGTGCTTGAGTGGTGACGCTCTAGCAAACGCTAGCAAGGAGATATTTCAATTTTATTTAATTTATAAGTACCGTCACGGTGTCCCACTTTCAAACTTATCAGACCTTTATACCACGGTGTCCCACTTTGAAACTTATCAGAACTTTTCAGAGATTACAATGATATTTTTTCCAAATTTTTAGACTGTCGAGTTTTGGGAGAAATTAAAAAATAAAAATAAAATAGGTCAACAATGCATTTAAAAAAATTAATAAATTCAATACATACATCCAATCAAAGAGCATCTTTTGTTCTTTAATGTCGCAAAATACTACATTTCTGTCACAATTACAACACGAGTTAAAAATGATTAACTTTAGCAAGGCAAGTATTTTTTCGAAAATTTTGAAAATTAATATCATTTTGAAAGATTATATTTGGGAAAATGAAAAACAAATGTTTCATATTTTACTTATACTCTTTACAGAAAAAAATTAAAAATCAGGACATCAAGGTAAAATTTTCCTTCAATTTCAGCGACTTGGCGTAGCGACGACCCCTGTATAAGTACTCCATGCCTTATTTAAATAGTAGTAGCATTTATTTCTTTAGCCTGTTTTTTCATCCATTATCACTTTCTGTTTCCTCTGTATCCTTGTTGTAATGGATATTAATTTCTACTTTTTAGATGGGATTCAAATATTTTGATAAAATTTCTTTTTCACCAATGTATATTCTCTCACATTCCAAGAGAAAGAATTAGTACCAAAAATTACCGAAGAGCGACCGGGGCGATTAAGACATGTGGCGAAAATAAGCGTAACTTAGTGAAGGAGCAGTTGCTACCCCTCTCCACATTTATAGCTTTATTTAATTTTCACAATCGTGTATTATATATAATTTTAATAATAAATTTTTACAGATGAATAATAATTTAAATTTTCACAATAATGTAATATACATAATCACATTTCAGTGTCGGTTTCTCAGGGGAGGGAAAGGAGGAATGTCCTTTTTATATATTTTCTTGATTTGACTATAATTACCGAAAACATTTGCTTTTAGGTGTGGCGGAAATATATATTTTTTACGTCGTAGTTATCAAGCATTAACTTTGCTCGAGTTTAAACTGCGCGCGCTTCGTAAGCGACCCGAAAACTCAATATTGCTTTGAGGAGAAATTATGTTTTTCCTCTTCTCGGTTAGTAATCCTCCATATGACAGCGTGGTTACAGTCAGATGAGGAAATGAAATTTAATGCAGCTTTACAACATGAGGGGAGGAGTTCCTCCTGTAAACTACAGTCTCTTGTTGCTATTTGAATCAGAACAACTCTGATCTGGACGCTTACACCCGCATGAGTTATAAGAAATTAGGGCCAGGACATAGGACGAAAAAAGGGCCAGGACGTTTGCAGAGGTACGGTGTAATCTCGTCTCACTGCGCGAGAAGCGTGAGCTGGCAGAAACTTAGATGAAATGGTATATTGAACCGACACGTCTCTTTCAACCTGTTTTAATCTCAAAGCGACGAACAATGCGATTCCTATACAAAGCATTTTTTATGTTCAGCCAGTGAAGAGGAGTTGTTCAAAGGAAGTATTTTTCTAGCTTTCCCTTCACAACTTGGTCTGCACAATGGTAATCAACTGTTCTGAATTTTTCTGAGTTTGTTTCCTAGAGTTATGTGTTGTAATCTCGTAAAAATGGACAAAAGTTATTTTTTTATTTTGAAATATTTAGAAGTCAGTTTCCAAGAACAGATTGTTGTGGCACAGAAAGGATGTCCAACCCCGACACTACCTGAGATTTTATGCGGCGTTTTTTCCGTGGTTTCCCTCGGTCATACAGGCGACTGCTAGGATGGTTCCATAAGGCCACGATCACCTCTCATCATCATCCTCTCAACTCATAATTCAAGGCTTAACAATCTTGTCTTATCAAGGGATACAGCCGAAAAAGCTGATCCCTTTAATGAGACACGTTATTCACTCTCCGGGATAAATATGACTAGGCCTCAGAAAAGAACGTGTAGCGGGGCCAGAAATGGTCGATACGCAAATGATTTTGATGATGATGATGATAATAATAATATAATAATAATAATAATAATAATAATAATAATAATAATAATAATAATAATAATAATAATAATAATAATAATAATGCCTGTTACAGCTTGTAGGACAGACCATCAGATTGTGGCAAATGGATTATGGCACCAATCTGGAGTATCCATTGTATTTTACTGCGATACTGGTATTATCGTACATACTTTTCACCACTTGCTATAGATGACTTGGTTACCCTTCTTCTTTCATAATGCTTTATATTTTACATCGGTTGACATTACCAAGAGCCTTATCAATATCCACAAAGGCTAAATGTGTTTCTGTATTAAACTCCACTCGTTTCTCAATTACTTGTTTTAATGTAAATATGTCATCTATTGTTGAACTACCTTTTCTAAACCCCTGTTGTTCTTGAGGTAGAGTGCAATATGCGATCAGGGCTATTCTGTTATTCACAATTTTTGGGTATACTTTGTAATATAGTTAAGTAGATAAATATCCCTATAGTTGTGACATTTACTTCGCTCCTTTTTTAAAACAAGGAGTAATTAACGAATCTAACCATTCATCTGGTACTGCACATCCTTACCAGCATTCAATCGTTAGGTGGGGCAGTCGAAATTTCAGTAAAATACCTCTATATTTCATTAATTCGACGTTAACCCGTTCAGGAACACAGGCTTTCCTATTTTTTGAGATTTCAATGAATAATCAAGCTCTTTTATATCGAACATATCTACGTCTTCTTTGTTCCATTTTCTTCATCCGGCATATAAATTTCTTTAATCCCACTCCATAATTTTACTAAGTAGTCCAACCACTCTTTCTCGGAATTTATATTTAATCTTGCAGTATCTTTTTCTGCTAAATTCATTGTTTTTAACACTTTATGGGCTCTACCTTGTCTTCTAAATACATCATGTTCTAACATATTCACATATCTATCCCAAGATTCTTCATGGGCTAGTCTCGCTAATGATTTTGCTTTATTCCTTTATTAGTTGTAGATCTGTTTAGTCTGCCCGTTTCTGCTTTGTAGATAATTTAGGTATGCTAACTTTTTTCTTGCATTGTCTCTGCAACCGTATCATTTCATATTTTCAAAGTTTTCCCTTTTCGCATAATGTTTGAGTGCCTAATGCCTCATAACTACCCTTCTTATTACTTCTTAAATGTTTCCCTTCTTTTTTCTGATGTTTACTCAAGCAGTGATTCAAAAGTCTCTGATATAACTCCCTTATACTATCGTCTTCTAGTAGATACACTTTATTCTCTTCATCTTCTTGTTTATTTTTTGAAGCAGTTCGTTTCTTCCATCTTGCTCTTAAATTTTTTGTTTCCACTAGATAGTGATCAGAATAAATGTCATATCCTCTCAAAACGCGGGTATCTTTTACGTCTGAACTTAACGTTTTATTAACTATTACGTAATCAATGAGTGTTGTCCCCGGACACTACAACAACAACAACAACAACAACAACAACAATAATAATAATAATAATAATAGTAATAACAATATAATATTGATATTTACAGGATAGACACATGGGGTAATTCACCACAAGTAAAAGCAAAAATACTTTTTCATTCTGTTTTTTATTCTAAGGAGACATTTCGTGTTGCTCAACGCATCACTTTAAGCATTAGCTATGTCTAACTCTACGTTCAGGCTAAGACTTCATGCATTAAAATCGTGGGTAGAAAGTAAAAATCAGGATATAACATATTTTGAAAACTGGCATCTATTACAAACACTGAATTTGTGCCCTAATTCGACTTCTTTGCCCTCTTATTTGCAAAACACACCCAATTTTGTCATCACGATTAAAGACATCACTCTCTTGAGCATTCTAAATCAGTGCGATACTTTTCACTGTAGTGCATTTTATAGGCTTTAACGCAACATTTAATTGTTCATCTCCCTGCTGCCTTTTTGACAGCAATGACAAAGCGAACAATCTCCACTTGCAGACTACGTCCGTGATCACAGGTTACTGAAAGAAAACGGTTGAAAATTGGTCACTTACTACATTAAGCACAGGACCACGAAGTTCCTGTGTCATCCACTTCAAAGCTGGGCTGGTAAATTTTTAAAACTTTAGGGTCGCATCTTCAATGAATACACACACAAAATAATAAGTTACCAAATCTTCAATGACCGTGCCAGCAGTGCCCTATGGTTCAAATACCTTAAAATACAGCTTTCAGGAGAATGTGGTTTCAGGCATAAAGATGACTTGACACGTCTCCTTGTGGTGAGTGGTGACGCCACAAACATATTTATTTTTGATCTTTCAAAAAATTTCAACTTTTTACTGCAATGTGCGATTAGCGTGTACCTTCTCAACGATTGTTCAAAACTCTTCCGCTTCTTTCATTCAAGTAACGTTTTTAAATTAAACCTTTTTACGATGTAATGAAACGTGAGGACTGGTTACGAGTTTGAACTCTAAAACTATTCTATTGAAAATATTTTTCAACACTAAAATATACTGCGAACACGTTAATTGTATTGTAGAGGTATTTATTAGGTAGGAGTATTTGTTGTAATTTCATTCATGAAATGCAATTGCTATTTAAACTTTTGTTAATTAATTTGAAGTAACTTAGTATAAAACTTAACTTAGGGTATTTTATAAAATTGAATTTATTTTTGTTTTCATCTTTTAATTATACTTATGATCCTTTAAAAAGTAAAAAGTTTGAAGTTTATGTTGGAGGTAAATGAGTTGTGTATTTTTCTTTGGTGAAGAAATTTTTGAAACAATCAATGCTAAGAGCACTCACGTTCTGAACCCCACTATCTTTTTTGTGCCACACGGAATTCTAACCCGTGACGATTCCGGCACAGGCAGCTATGGCTATTCAGCCTTTGCGACCTCAGCGATCAACCGAGTATCTTTATGACTCTAAGTTTTGACTTGCGTTTCTCACAAGAGAAATTCAAAAGTTTTCAATACAAAACACATGATTACTTTCTTCAGAAAACATATTTTCATTATACACATTTTAGAAAGCATTTTGAATTATTTTTTCAGCAGTATTGAAATTATCTTATTCAATACCTATGAAAAAAAAACTATAGCAAAATTTAGGATATTACTCATAATATGTACTTCTTATATTACTTATAATACACATACATTTATTTCTATTGCAATATTTTTACTTACTTTACTAGTGAGTGATCCAATTGTTGTGTTCAGTGGATACATTTTTAACTCATCATTATATATTTGCATGAGTTGTGCTGAGAAAAATGTGACAAATGCTAAGAATATGCTATACAAAAGGAGATTGGCCAGATGAAAATATTTTCCATAAGAATTCCACTTCATTTGTAAATACTTTTGGCTCAAAGGATGAGCCAGTAATTCCACTCGTCCGTGTGCAACCATAGCCTGGAAAATTATTTATATTTTATACATGCATTAAATATACATATAACAAGGCCATGTCAATATTAGAGGTCTGTAAGCATATTATACAATGCAAATTACTACATATAATTATTGACTTCTACTGAATCGTATTACAAAAGAAAGATTATTCATAGGGCAATGACATTTTCCGGTCTTGGGTTTGACATTGCCTTGTCATTCTTCATCGAAATATGTTAAAGCGACAATAGTTATACAATTGCTATTATAATAGATTTTTTATGTTATCGCTTATTACTGCATCATCTTTAGTTAACATGTATGTGGCCGTTCACAGAGGTGTTGAATGCGACTGGTGATGAATGAGCTGGGGCTTCTTGGGCTAGAGAACGCTCAGCGATTCCCTATCGGTCATCCCTCTTTTCACGACTCCTCACGATAGCTCAAGTCATCAATGGAAGTCGTATCAGCACCAACATTTTTAAAAGATGTTTTGATGATTTTCCTACTTGAGAAGTCGTCTATTATAAGTCCATAATTTTGTTAGTATGTGTTATTCATTAGGTTATTCTTATTCTACTAATCAACAAACGGTAATACCACTCACTAGAATGTGAAGAGGAATCAACGGCCAACAGAATATTCAATAAGTCATTGACCGCATTTGAACGTGTCATTAATTCAGTGACTATTACTTTCAGATACCGATACAAAAATGTATATCCGCCACGTTTCATAAGATCTACGAACTAAACCAAGAAAGAATGCTGTTGGTTTGCTGGTCTGGCAGCGGCACATTTGATCGCTACGGACCACCAAACTTTGCGAAGTAGATTTTTTATAATGGCTCGACTGAAACTTAGAGTACATTTTCCATAAATTACAGTTAACTATTGTTGCGCCACCTGTTCAGAGGCACATTGGAAGTCAGTGTGGGCAGGTGATATCAAAATAAGTGAAAACAAAATACTTTTCAAGAGATCGTCAAGCAGCGGCCCTTGGTGGCTCGATGGTTAGCGTGCTCGCTCTCTACGCCGCAACCCTGGTTCCATTCCCGGTCAGGGCAAAATTTAACTGTGCGCTTTCCTTGCAATGCCCCAGTATCCGTTGCTGTGTGACGATGAGAAAGCTCACTTCTCAGGTTGAGAAGATCAAAGATACGGCGTAGGGATCGCTGCTGCTAGCCACACGTACCTCAACCCATGGCCGCAAGGCCGGGACGCCGCTTGGTAGGCCTTAGCTCGTAAAGAGATGTCATGCCGAAGTAATACACGCGCAAGTTTCCTTGATATTACACAGCGGGGGTTTGGGGGAGAGAAGGGCTCTGGCTTCGTCATGTCTTGAACGGGCGTGCTGTGGACATGAACTTAACGCGCCAAAGCGCGTCACGACAAATGGTACGATTGGTTTGAATGGACGAGGTGGTTGTTGCCAGCATTTTAAATTGGTACGTGCCGTTTCGAGTCAAACCTAAGTATCTGAACGGGCTGTGCTATTAAGCGCTGGTTGAGAACTAGGGAAATCGTTTATGAAGAAAACTTGTGCGAGCAATACATACATACATTGTTACATAATAGACCATCGTCAAATTAAAATTAACGATGAAATCGTAAAAAAACTAGTCTGGAACTCGTCAGAGGGAACATTGCTATTTTATTTCACGTCGAAAAATCAGTTCACGTCGGACCTCCATCAGAATGCCTTCCTAACTTCGATTTCCTGTCTCTCATTTGTTACTTTCGCTCGCCGATCTCGCGGGTTCAGGAGTCCGAGCATCAATTTGGGTAAACTGTACTGCTGTAGGCTTTCCTCTGCGGAGGCCTCTATTTGTATCCCGGCGGCTGGCGAGGAAGGCCCCCCCCCCTCTGGCGCTAACTGGAACGTAAAGGAGGCGCCACACAGTCGGCATTGGCGAGAAGCGAGTGAGTGTTCGCAGAATCCCGAGAGGTATGGATAAGTTGCTTGATGTTTGACGAGCACCAAACGTTCTGTGTTTGCCCAGTGCGAGTAGACACAGTGTCGGTCTTTTGGACTCGTCAAAGGAAGCGAACATTTGCCCACCGCGTAAGAGAATAGGTGTGTCAACTTGCGGCCCTTTTCTCAGAATTTGTGAAACCAATTTGAAATTAGTTCCTCGTTTCTCCATGCAATGCGCTGGCCTCGACTTCGGTATTTATGATGGCGTCTTGCTCATATAATACTTAGTTTTTAGTTGTTTTTTTACACGTACATTTTGTAACGGTTTTAATAATTTAGTTTTGAAATATTTTTTATTCTTTTAATATTATTAATACAAATTTTTTTAATATTATTTATTACACAATTTAATTCTTGGACAATTTAAATTTTTTTAATTATAGGTAATGAATACTTTGGTTTGATTTCACAATATTGTTTTCACGTTATTAACATTATAATTATTTTACAGTATAAGAATAATTTTTAGTATGTGTTCTTATTACTTTTCTCTTAACAATAATGCTTCTGTTCACTGTTGAATTGTTTTTTCAATTATAATTCTTGTTTAATTTTATCTTGTTTGTGATCAACTTCTACCAATTTCTTTTGAATATCTTCACGGAAAACAAAGGTTCTTGATAAAAATGACATATATTACTACCACTTTCACACATTAAAAAACACTTTCGACCTACTTGACGAAAAAAGTTCAAAGACGTTCCCAGTGCCGAATGCAAGAACCGTGAGAACTGACTTCCAACATTTTCAGTTTTAGATTGGGAGTTGAACCATGTCGAACTGTTCTGTTAAACCATGATGAACACCTCAACTACTCTGAATTGGGCGAGTAGTTGCTCCCTACTTGCCGAATACCGATTTTTAGGAGCCGCATTTACTTGCAACCTGCACAATGGGCTAGGTGATTCTCTCTACTGGTGCCGGGACACACCCAGTCCACCTGCTGGTAGACGAAGGCAGAGAGTACAGAGATAGTAGTATTATACTAGTATAAGGTGAATGTTGGTCGCGCGGTCATACGGCCGAACCTGACACAACCAAATTATTTTCAGATCACTGTAATTTATGCAATGCACCTATTAAGTTTCCAACGTTACGAAATAAAAAAAAAAACCTCGGAAGGTTTCGGGGGCTACGTGTGATACAATGCTGCCAGACCTTCAGACCAATAGATTCAGGCTTAGACCACAGATTCAGTGAAAGAATGAGACGGCAGAATAACACGTTTTGCTATGCTTCCTATCAAACTTCCAAGGCAGATGTGGAGTTGAGATGATTGAGTAGGAATTATTCTTTCCTCATTCTTAGCTTTCGCATGAATTCCTCGCATGAAACCTCACATGAATTACGTTTGTGTTCTGTGACCAAGTAGAGTAGGTAACTGTTGTGATAACCAGTAAAGTGAAAGTACGAGTAAATTCAAAAATTCGTGAAGCATATGTTTATTATTTCCCAGCAACATGTACAGTCATAAGTTGTAAGTTTCCTCTCGTATGTTTATTACAATGGTTTCCAGAGATTGTGGGGGAGGGGCAGCTGGAGAAACTTGTCCTAGGCTTCGACGTAATTAGGGCCCCGATTTTTTTATTCAAAATATATGAGAATTGTATTAACATCTAATACAAACTTACAGTTAATAAAAGCTCGGAAGATGAGGTAAGCATCAACCAAATGAAAAGTATTGCTTCATTAGTATTTTATCATAATTTATAATCAATTGTCTAAAATATACAGCTGTCAAAATAAGTGCTACAAAATTCTAGAGCACGAAGAGGGTAGAAAATGATCACTTGTTGCCCATGAATATATAAAAGAAATTGCATATAGTGGACTAAAGTCAATTTAACGTGTCATTTGCCCCTGATTGTAGGGCAACCCCCAATGTACAGCTGTTCGGCAGGTACATGAAATCTCCTTGACTACATCAAAACGTGACCTGTCGAACATCTGAGCATACAAAATGTTTCTTCAATAAAATTTTGTTTGAAAAAATATGTATTGTATAGAAGCTGAAGTATAGATAAATTTAATATATATTTAATTACCTCTTATATACAAACAAAAATACCGTCCGATATACAGGCTGGGTCACGTACCTTTTTGCATCTTCTGTATCTTTTGAACAGTTAAAGTTATTACAATGCAGTTTCCACGAAAGGGCTAATTGATGAGTGACTTGCATGAAGGCTAATTGATACGTGTATTCATTTACATTTTATCACTTGTATTTTACGACATATTCGAGGTAACGTTTTTTTTTCAAATGGAACTATACAATTTTTTTCAGCGTAACATGTCGAGCATATAAAGACGAATTAACTGACTCACATATTGTCATATATTAGATAAGCATCTTTTAAGTAATTTTGATTTTTTGCGACTCGTGTTTAACGGATATTATGACTGTAACAGTCAGCCACATAAGGTCACGCAGCGCTCCACCAGCAAACTCGCGCTCGGGGAAGGGAAGCAAATTTTAGTTTTTTGATGAGACGAAACATTCCAAATACTCACAACACTATTGAAATTTTCTCCCTGTCTTTCCGCCTCTCCGCATTTTCAGATTTGTGTCTTTCTTTGAAGAAATTGAAGGATTGAAAATAAGGATTGGTCATAAATATAGTTATAAAATTGTATACTACTTCAACTCCATTTAATGGGTTTTTATATCACAGAATAGTAATGGGATCTTGAAACAAAGTACAATAAGAATAAATAATTAAGGCTATACAAATAATATTGCACATTTTGAGCAAATAATTTTTATGTTAATATACATACAATAATAACTTATGGATATAAATATGGGGATAGTTTTTGTCATTATCTTCCTGCATTTTTCTTTTCATAAGGTATTATTACATTCTCATTAATAATTAAACTATTGGCTGCAAATATGCAATTTTCTTTGTACAATCTTTATAATTTATTCTTATAGTGTTCAGTTTTCAAGATTTCATTAATATCCTGTGGTATGACACCCATTTAAATGAAATTGAAATACATACTTATTTTAATACATACTACTTATGGCCAATCCATATTTTCAATCCCTCAATCCTTAAGTAATACAAAAAATCTGATAATGCGTAAGGTTGGAAAGCAGAGTTAAGGGAAAAAACTGCAGCAATTTTGTGAATATTTGAAATATGTTTTGTACCTTAAAATACTAAGATCTCTTCCCTTCCCCAAGCACGCGTCTGTTGGTGGAGGGTGGAGAGCTACGTGACCTTGTCTGGCGGACTGTTACATTCAAAATATCCGTTAAACACGAGTCGCCAAAATCAGTATTAATATAAAAATGTTTATCTAACATATGCCAATATGTATATTATTGAATTCTTTTTACGCTCATCATGATGAACTGAAAAAAGTGTGT